>OX454527.1:63563900-63972181 GCA_949715645.1 Portevinia maculata | reverse complement strand
TTGTTGATTTTTTTTTGTATCTAAAACAAAAATCTATTTATGCAACTTTATAGATAATTTAATGTAGAATTCAGTCATATTTATTTTATCGCTGTAGGTCAACTGGTTTGGCAGATATCGAAGAAATAGTGCAGAATGTTGTTGATTTTTTTTTGTATCTAAAACAAAAATCTATTTATGCAACTTTACAGATAATTTAATCTAGAATTCAGTCATATTTATTTTATCGCTGTAGGTCAACTGGTTTGGCAGATATCGAAGAAATAGTGCAGAATGTTGTTGGTTTTTTTTTGTATCTAAAACAAAAATCTATTTATGCAACTTTATAGATAATTTAATCTAGAATTCAGTCATATTTATTTTATCGCTGTAGGTCAACTGGTTTGGCAGATATCGAAGAAATAGTGCAGAATGTTGTTGGTTTTTTTTTGTATCTAAAACAAAAATCTATTTATGCAACTTTATAGATAATTTAATCTAGAATTCAGTCATATTTATTTTATCGCTGTAGGTCAACTGGTTTGGCAGATATCGAAGAAATAGTGCAGGATAATGTTGGTTTTTTTTTTGTATCTAAAACAAAAATCTATTAATTTCACTTTATAGATAATTTAATCTAGAATTCAGTCATATTTATTTTATCGCTGTAGGTCAACTGGTTTGGCAGATATCGAAGAAATAGTGCAGAATGTTGTTGGTTTTTTTTTGTATCTAAAACAAAAATCTATTTATGCAACTTTATAGATAATTTAATCTAGAATTCAGTCATATTTATTTTATCGCTGTAGGTCAACTGGTTTGCCAGATATCGAAGAAATAGTGCAGAATGTTGTTGGTTTTTTTTTGTATCTAAAACAAAAATCTATTTATGCAACTTTATAGATAATTTAATCTAGAATTCAGTCATATTTATTTTATCGCTGTAGGTCAACTGGTTTGGCAGATATCGAAGAAATAGTGCAGGATAATGTTTGTTTTTTTTTTTTGTATCTAAAATTAAAATCTATTAATGCCACTTTATAGATAATTTAATCTAGAATTCAGTCATATTTATTTTATCGCTGTAGGTCAACTGGTTTGGCAGATATCGAAGAAATAGTGCAGGATAATGTTGGGTTTTTTTTTTGTATCTAAAATTAAAATCTATTTATGCAACTTTATAGATAATTTAATCTAGAATTCAGTCGTATTTATTTTATCGCTGTAGGTCAACTGGTTTGGCAGATATCGAAGAAATAGTGCAGAATGTTGTTGGTTTTTTTTTGTATCTAAAACAAAAATCTATTTATGCAACTTTATAGATAATTTAATCTAGAATTCAGTCATATTTATTTTATCGCTGTAGGTCAACTGGTTTGGCAGATATCGAAGAAATAGTGCAGAATGTTGTTGGTTTTTTTTTGTATCTAAAACAAAAATCTATTTATGCAACTTTATAGATAATTTAATCTAGAATTCAGTCATATTTATTTTATCGCTGTAGGTCAACTGGTTTGGCAGATATCGAAGAAATAGTGCAGGATAATGTTGGTTTTTTTTTGTATCTAAAATTAAAATCTATTAATGCAATTTTATAGATAATTTAATCTAGAATTCAGTCATATTTATTTTATCGCTGTAGGTCAACTGGTTTGGCAGATATCGAAGAAATAGTGCAGAATGTTGTTGGTTTTTTTTTTGTATCTAAAACAAAAATCTATTTATGCAACTTTATAGATAATTTAATCTAGAATTCAGTCATATTTATTTTATCGCTGTAGGTCAACTGGTTTGGCAGATATCGAAGAAATAGTGCAGGATAATGTTGGTTTTTTTTTGTATCTAAAATTAAAATCTATTTATGCAACTTTATAGATAATTTAATCTAGAATTCAGCCATATTTATTGGATCGCTGTAGGTCAACTGGTTTGGCAGATATCGAAGAAATAGTGCAGAATGTGGTTGGTTTTTTTTTGTATCTAAAACAAAAATCTATTTATGCAACTTTATAGATAATTTAATCTAGAATTCAGTCATATTTATTTTATCGCTGTAGGTCAACTGGTTTGGCAGATATCGAAGAAATAGTGCAGGATAATGTTGGTTTTTTTTTGTATCTAAAACAAAAATCTATTTATGCAACTTTATAGATAATTTAATCTAGAATTCAGTCATATTTATTTTATCGCTGTAGGTCAACTGGTTTGGCAGATATCGAAGAAATAGTGCAGAATGTTGTTGGTTTTTTTTTGTATCTAAAACAAAAATCTATTTATGCAACTTTATAGATAATTTAATCTAGAATTGAGTCATATTTATTTTATCGCTGTAGGTCAACTGGTTTGGCAGATATCGAAGAAATAGTGCAGAATGTTGTTGGTTTTTTTTTGTTTCTAAAACAAAAATCTATTTATGCAACTTTATAGATAATTTAATCTAGAATTCAGTCATATTTATTTTATCGCTGTAGGTCAACTGGTTTGGCAGATATCGAAGAAATAGTGCAGAATGTTATTGGTTTTTTTTTTGTATCTAAAACAAAAATCTATTTATGCCACTTTATAGATAATTTATTCTAGAATTCAGTCATATTTATTTTATCGCTGTGGGTCAACTGGTTTGGCAGATATCGAAGAAATAGTGCAGGATAATGTTGGTTTTTTTTTGTATCTAAAATTAAAATCTATTTATGCAACTTTATAGATAATTTAATCTAGAATTCAGTCATATTTATTTTATCGCTGTAGGTCAACTGGTTTGGCAGATATCGAAGAAATAGTGCAGGATAATGTTGGTTTTTTTTTGTATCTAAAACAAAAATCTATTAATTCCACTTTATAGATAATTTAATCTAGAATTCAGTCATATTTATTTTATCGCTGTAGGTCAACTGGTTTGGCAGATATCGAAGAAATAGTGCAGAATGTTGTTGGTTTTTTTTTGTATCTAAAACAAAAATCTATTTATGCAACTTTATAGATAATTTAATCTAGAATTCAGTCATATTTATTTTATCGCTGTAGGTCAACTGGTTTGGCAGATATCGAAGAAATAGTGCAGAATGTTGTTGGTTTTTTTTTGTATCTAAAACAAAAATCTATTTATGCAACTTTATAGATAATTTAATCTAGAATTCAGTCATATTTATTTTATCGCTGTAGGTCAACTGGTTTGGCAGATATCGAAGAAATAGTGCAGAATGTTGTTGGTTTTTTTTTGTATCTAAAACAAAAATCTATTTATGCAACTTTATAGATAATTTAATCTAGAATTCAGTCATATTTATTTTATCGCTGTAGGTCAACTGGTTTGGCAGATATCGAAGAAATAGTGCAGAATGTTGTTGGTTTTTTTTTGTATCTAAAACAAAAATCTATTTATGCAACTTTATAGATAATTTAATCTAGAATTCAGTCATATTTATTTTATCGCTGTAGGTCAACTGGTTTGGCAGATATCGAAGAAATAGTGCATAATGTTGTTGGTTTTTTTTTGTATCTAAAACAAAAATCTATTTATGGCACTTTATAGATAATTTTATCTAGAATTCAGTCATATTTATTTTATCGCTGTAGGTCAACTGGTTTGGCAGATATCGAAGAAATAGTGCAGGATAATGTTGGTTTTTTTTTGTATCTAAAATTAAAATCTATTAATGCAATTTTATAGATAATTTAATCTAGAATTCAGTCATATTTATTTTATCGCTGTAGGTCAACTGGTTTGGCAGATATCGAAGAAATAGTGCAGGATAATGTTGGTTTTTTTTTGTATCTAAAATTAAAATCTATTAATGCAATTTTATAGATAATTTAATCTAGAATTCAGTCATATTTATTTTATCGCTGTAAGTCAACTGGTTTGGCAGATATCGAAGAAATAGTGCAGGATAATGTTGGTTTTTTTTTGTATCTAAAATTAAAATCTATTAATGCAATTTTATAGATAATTTAATCTAGAATTCAGTCATATTTATTTTATCGCTGTAGGTCAACTGGTTTGGCAGATATCGAAGAAATAGTGCAGGATAATGTTGGTTTTTTTTTTGTATCTAAAATTAAAATCTATTAATGCAATTTTATAGATAATTTAATCTAGAATTCAGTCATATTTATTTTATCGCTGTAGGTCAACTGGTTTGGCAGATATCGAAGAAATAGTGCAGGATAATGTTGGTTTTTTTTTGTATCTAAAATTAAAATCTATTAATGCAATTTTATAGATAATTTAATCTAGAATTCAGTCATATTTATTTTATCGCTGTAGGTCAACTGGTTTGGCAGATATCGAAGAAATAGTGCAGGATAATGTTGGTTTTTTTTTGTATCTAAAATTAAAATCTATTAATGCAATTTTATAGATAATTTAATCTAGAATTCAGTCATATTTATTTTATCGCTGTAGGTCAACTGGTTTGGCAGATATCGAAGAAATAGTGCAGAATGTTGTTGGTTTTTTTTTGTATCTAAAACAAAAATCTATTTATGCAACTTTATAGATAATTTAATCTAGAATTCAGTCATATTTATTTTATCGCTGTAGGTCAACTGGTTTGGCAGATATCGAAGAAATAGTGCAGAATGTTGTTGGTTTTTTTTTGTATCTAAAACAAAAATCTATTTATGCAACTTTATAGATAATTTAATCTAGAATTCAGTCATATTTATTTTATCGCTGTAGGTCAACTGGTTTGGCAGATATCGAAGAAATAGTGCAGGATAATGTTGGTTTTTTTTTGTATCTAAAACAAAAATCTATTAATTTCACTTTATAGATAATTTAATCTAGAATTCAGTCATATTTATTTTATCGCTGTAGGTCAACTGGTTTGGCAGATATCGAAGAAATAGTGCAGAATGTTGTTGGTTTTTTTTTGTATCTAAAACAAAAATCTATTTATGCAACTTTATAGATAATTTAATCTAGAAATCAGTCATATTTATTTTATCGCTGTAGGTCAACTGGTTTGCCAGATATCGAAGAAATAGTGCAGAATGTTGTTGGTTTTTTTTTGTATCTAAAACAAAAATCTATTTATGCAACTTTATAGATAATTTAATCTAGAATTCAGTCATATTTATTTTATCGCTGTAGGTCAACTGGTTTGGCAGATATCGAAGAAATAGTGCAGGATAATGTTTGTTTTTTTTTTTGTATCTAAAATTAAAATCTATTAATGCCACTTTATAGATAATTTAATCTAGAATTCAGTCATATTTATTTTATCGCTGTAGGTCAACTGGTTTGGCAGATATCGAAGAAATAGTGCAGGATAATGTTGGGTTTTTTTTTTGTATCTAAAATTAAAATCTATTTATGCAACTTTATAGATAATTTAATCTAGAATTCAGTCGTATTTATTTTATCGCTGTAGGTCAACTGGTTTGGCAGATATCGAAGAAATAGTGCAGAATGTTGTTGGTTTTTTTTTGTATCTAAAACAAAAATCTATTTATGCAACTTTATAGATAATTTAATCTAGAATTCAGTCATATTTATTTTATCGCTGTAGGTCAACTGGTTTGGCAGATATCGAAGAAATAGTGCAGAATGTTGTTGGTTTTTTTTTGTATCTAAAACAAAAATCTATTTATGCAACTTTATAGATAATTTAATCTAGAATTCAGTCATATTTATTTTATCGCTGTAGGTCAACTGGTTTGGCAGATATCGAAGAAATAGTGCAGGATAATGTTGGGTTTTTTTTTGTATCTAAAATTAAAATCTATTTATGCCACTTTATAGATAATTTAATCTAGAATTCAGTCATATTTATTTTATCGCTGTAGGTCAACTGGTTTGGCAGATATCGAAGAAATAGTGCAGAATGTTGTTGGTTTTTTTTTGTATCTAAAACAAAAATCTATTTATGCAACTTTATAGATAATTTAATCTAGAATTCAGTCATATTTATTTTATCGCTGTAGGTCAACTGGTTTGGCAGATATCGAAGAAATAGTGCAGGATAATGTTTTTTTTTTTTTTTGTATCTAAAATTAAAATCTATTAATGCCACTTTATAGATAATTTAATCTAGAATTCAGTCATATTTATTTTATCGCTGTAGGTCAACTGGTTTGGCAGATATCGAAGAAATAGTGCAGGATAATGTTGGGTTTTTTTTTTGTATCTAAAATTAAAATCTATTTATGCAACTTTATAGATAATTTAATCTAGAATTCAGTCGTATTTATTTTATCGCTGTAGGTCAACTGGTTTGGCAGATATCGAAGAAATAGTGCAGAATGTTGTTGGTTTTTTTTGTATCTAAAACAAAAATCTATTTATGCAACTTTATAGATAATTTAATCTAGAATTCAGTCATATTTATTTTATCGCTGTAGGTCAACTGGTTTGGCAGATATCGAAGAAATAGTGCAGGATAATGTTGGGTTTTTTTTTGTATCTAAAATTAAAATCTATTTATGCCACTTTATAGATAATTTAATCTAGAATTCAGTCATATTTATTTTATCGCTGTAGGTCAACTGGTTTGCCAGATATCGAAGAAATAGTGCAGAATGTTGTTGGTTTTTTTTTGTATCTAAAACAAAAATCTATTTATGCAACTTTATAGATAATTTAATCTAGAATTCAGTCATATTTATTTTATCGCTGTAGGTCAACTGGTTTGGCAGATATCGAAGAAATAGTGCAGAATGTTGTTGGTTTTTTTTTGTATCTAAAACAAAAATCTATTTATGCAACTTTATAGATAATTTAATCTAGAATTCAGTCATATTTATTTTATCGCTGTAGGTCAACTGGTTTGGCAGATATCGAAGAAATAGTGCAGGATAATGTTGGGTTTTTTTTTGTATCTAAAATTAAAATCTATTTATGCAACTTTATAGATAATTTAATCTAGAATTCAGTCGTATTTATTTTATCGCTGTAGGTCAACTGGTTTGGCAGATATCGAAGAAATAGTGCAGAATGTTGTTGGTTTTTTTTTGTATCTAAAACAAAAATCTATTTATGCAACTTTATAGATAATTTAATCTAGAATTCAGTCATATTTATTTTATCGCTGTAGGTCAACTGGTTTGGCAGATATCGAAGAAATAGTGCAGAATGTTGTTGGTTTTTTTTTGTATCTAAAACAAAAATCTATTTATGCAACTTTATAGATAATTTAATCTAGAATTCAGTCATATTTATTTTATCGCTGTAGGTCAACTGGTTTGGCAGATATCGAAGAAATAGTGCAGAATGTTGTTGGTTTTTTTTTGTATCTAAAACAAAAATCTATTTATGCAACTTTATAGATAATTTAATCTAGAATTCAGTCATATTTATTTTATCGCTGTAGGTCAACTGGTTTGGCAGATATCGAAGAAATAGTGCAGGATAATGTTGGTTTTTTTTTGTATCTAAAATTAAAATCTATTAATGCAATTTTATAGATAATTTAATCTAGAATTCAGTCATATTTATTTTATCGCTGTAGGTCAACTGGTTTGGCAGATATCGAAGAAATAGTGCAGGATAATGTTGGTTTTTTTTTGTATCTAAAATTAAAATCTATTAATGCAATTTTATAGATAATTTAATCTAGAATTCAGTCATATTTATTTTATCGCTGTAGGTCAACTGGTTTGGCAGATATCGAAGAAATAGTGCAGAATGTTGTTGGTTTTTTTTTGTATCTAAAACAAAAATCTATTTATGCAACTTTATAGATAATTTAATCTAGAATTCAGTCATATTTATTTTATCGCTGTAGGTCAACTGGTTTGGCAGATATCGAAGAAATAGTGCAGAATGTTGTTGATTTTTTTTTGTATCTAAAACAAAAATCTATTTATGCAACTTAATAGATAATTTAATCTAGAATTCAGTCATATTTATTTTATCGCTGTAGGTCAACTGGTTTGGCAGATATCGAAGAAATAGTGCAGAATGTTGTTGATTTTTTTTTGTATCTAAAACAAAAATCTATTTATGCAACTTTATAGATAATTTAATCTAGAATTCAGTCATATTTATTTTATCGCTGTAGGTCAACTGGTTTGGCAGATATCGAAGAAATAGTGCAGAATGTTGTTGATTTTTTTTTTGTATCTAAAACAAAAATCTATTTATGCAACTTTATAGATAATTTAATCTAGAATTCAGTCATATTTATTTTATCGCTGTAGGTCAACTGGTTTGGCAGATATCAAAGAAATAGTGCAGAATGTTGTTGATTTTTTTTTGTATCTAAAACAAAAATCTATTTATGCAACTTTATAGATAATTTAATCTAGAATTCAGTCATATTTATTTTATCGCTGTAGGTCAACTGGTTTGGCAGATATCGAAGAAATAGTGCAGAATGTTGTTGATTTTTTTTTGTATCTAAAACAAAAATCTATTTATGCAACTTTATAGATAATTTAATGTAGAATTCAGTCATATTTATTTTATCGCTGTAGGTCAACTGGTTTGGCAGATATCGAAGAAATAGTGCAGAATGTTGTTGATTTTTTTTTGTATCTAAAACAAAAATCTATTTATGCAACTTTATAGATAATTTAATCTAGAATTCAGTCATATTTATTTTATCGCTGTAGGTCAACTGGTTTGGCAGATATCGAAGAAATAGTGCAGAATGTTGTTGGTTTTTTTTTGTATCTAAAACAAAAATCTATTTATGCAACTTTATAGATAATTTAATCTAGAATTCAGTCATATTTATTTTATCGCTGTAGGTCAACTGGTTTGGCAGATATCGAAGAAATAGTGCAGAATGTTGTTGGTTTTTTTTTGTATCTAAAACAAAAATCTATTTATGCAACTTTATAGATAATTTAATCTAGAATTCAGTCATATTTATTTTATCGCTGTAGGTCAACTGGTTTGGCAGATATCGAAGAAATAGTGCAGGATAATGTTGGTTTTTTTTGTATCTAAAACAAAAATCTATTAATTTCACTTTATAGATAATTTAATCTAGAATTCAGTCATATTTATTTTATCGCTGTAGGTCAACTGGTTTGGCAGATATCGAAGAAATAGTGCAGAATGTTGTTGGTTTTTTTTTGTATCTAAAACAAAAATCTATTTATGCAACTTTATAGATAATTTAATCTAGAATTCAGTCATATTTATTTTATCGCTGTAGGTCAACTGGTTTGCCAGATATCGAAGAAATAGTGCAGGATAATGCTGGTTTTTTTTTGTATCTAAAATTAAAATCTATTAATGCAATTTTATAGATAATTTAATCTAGAATTCAGTCATATTTATTTTATCGCTGTAGGTTAACTGGTTTGGCAGATATCGAAGAAATAGTGCAGGATAATGTTGGTTTTTTTTTGTATCTAAAATTAAAATCTATTAATGCAATTTTATAGATAATTTAATCTAGAATTCAGTCATATTTATTTTATCGCTGTAGGTCAACTGGTTTGGCAGATATCGAAGAAATAGTGCAGGATAATGTTGGTTTTTTTTTGTATCTAAAATTAAAATCTATTAATGCAATTTTATAGATAATTTAATCTAGAATTCAGTCATATTTATTTTATCGCTGTAGGTCAACTGGTTTGGCAGATATCGAAGAAATAGTGCAGGATAATGTTGGTTTTTTTTTGTATCTAAAATTAAAATCTATTAATGCAATTTTATAGATAATTTAATCTAGAATTCAGTCATATTTATTTTATCGCTGTAGGTCAACTGGTTTGGCAGATATCGAAGAAATAGTGCAGGATAATGTTGGTTTTTTTTTGTATCTAAAATTAAAATCTATTAATGCAACTTTATAGATAATTTAATCTAGAATTCAGTCATATTTATTTTATCGCTGTAGGTCAACTGGTTTGGCAGATATCGAAGAAATAGTGCAGAATGTTGTTGGTTTTTTTTTTGTATCTAAAACAAAAATCTATTTATGCAACTTTATAGATAATTTAATCTAGAATTCAGTCATATTTATTTTATCGCTATAGGTCAACTGGTTTGGCAGATATCGAAGAAATAGTGCAGAATGTTGTTGATTTTTTTTTTGTATCTAAAACAAAAATCTATTTATGCAACTTTATAGATAATTTAATCTAGAATTCAGTCATATTTATTTTATCGCTGTAGGTCAACTGGTTTGGCAGATATCGAAGAAATAGTGCAGAATGTTGTTGATTTTTTTTTGTATCTAAAACAAAAATCTATTTATGCAACTTTATAGATAATTTAATCTAGAATTCAGTCATATTTATTTTATCGCTGTAGGTCAACTGGTTTGGCAGATATCGAAGAAATAGTGCAGAATGTTGTTGATTTTTTTTTGTATCTAAAACAAAAATCTATTTATGCAACTTTATAGATAATTTAATGTAGAATTCAGTCATATTTATTTTATCGCTGTAGGTCAACTGGTTTGGCAGATATCGAAGAAATAGTGCAGAAAGTTGTTGATTTTTTTTTGTATCTAAAACAAAAATCTATTTATGCAACTTTATAGATAATTTAATCTAGAATTCAGTCATATTTATTTTATCGCTGTAGGTCAACTGGTTTGGCAGATATCGAAGAAATAGTGCAGAATGTTGTTGGTTTTTTTTTGTATCTAAAACAAAAATCTATTTATGCAACTTTATAGATAATTTAATCTAGAATTCAGTCATATTTATTTTATCGCTGTAGGTCAACTGGTTTGGCAGATATCGAAGAAATAGTGCAGAATATTGTTGGTTTTTTTTGTATCTAAAACAAAAATCTATTTATGCAACTTTATAGATAATTTAATCTAGAATTCAGTCATATTTATTTTATCGCTGTAGGTCAACTGGTTTGGCAGATATCGAAGAAATAGTGCAGAATGTTGTTGGTTTTTTTTTGTATCTAAAACAAAAATCTATTTATGCAACTTTATAGATAATTTAATCTAGAATTCAGTCATATTTATTTTATCGCTGTAGGTCAACTGGTTTGGCAGATATCGAAGAAATAGTGCAGAATGTTGTTGGTTTTTTTTTGTATCTAAAACAAAAATCTATTTATGCAACTTTATAGATAATTTAATCTAGAATTCAGTCATATTTATTTTATCGCTGTAGGTCAACTGGTTTGGCAGATATCGAAGAAATAGTGCAGAATGTTGTTGATTTTTTTTTGTATCTAAAACAAAAATCTATTTATGCAACTTTATAGATAATTTAATCTAGAATTCAGTCATATTTATTTTATCGCTGTAGGTCAACTGGTTTGGCAGATATCGAAGAAATAGTGCAGAATGTTGTTGATTTTTTTTTGTATCTAAAACAAAAATCTATTTATGCAACTTTATAGATAATTTAATGTAGAATTCAGTCATATTTATTTTATCGCTGTAGGTCAACTGGTTTGGCAGATATCGAAGAAATAGTGCAGAATGTTGTTGATTTTTTTTTGTATCTAAAACAAAAATCTATTTATGCAACTTTATAGATAATTTAATCTAGAATTCAGTCATATTTATTTTATCGCTGTAGGTCAACTGGTTTGGCAGATATCGAAGAAATAGTGCAGAATGTTGTTGGTTTTTTTTTGTATCTAAAACAAAAATCTATTTATGCAACTTTATAGATAATTTAATCTAGAATTCAGTCATATTTATTTTATCGCTGTAGGTCAACTGGTTTGGCAGATATCGAAGAAATAGTGCAGAATGTTGTTGGTTTTTTTTTGTATCTAAAACAAAAATCTATTTATGCAACTTTATAGATAATTTAATCTAGAATTCAGTCATATTTATTTTATCGCTGTAGGTCAACTGGTTTGGCAGATATCGAAGAAATAGTGCAGAATGTTGTTGGTTTTTTTTTGTATCTAAAACAAAAATCTATTTATGCAACTTTATAGATAATTTAATCTAGAATTCAGTCATATTTATTTTATCGCTGTAGGTCAACTGGTTTGCCAGATATCGAAGAAATAGTGCAGAATGTTGTTGGTTTTTTTTTTGTATCTAAAACAAAAATCTATTTATGCAACTTTATAGATAATTTAATCTAGAATTCAGTCATATTTATTTTATCGCTGTAGGTCAACTGGTTTGGCAGATATCGAAGAAATAGTGCAGGATAATGTTTGTTTTTTTTTTGTATCTAAAATTAAAATCTATTAATGCCACTTTATAGATAATTTAATCTAGAATTCAGTCATATTTATTTTATCGCTGTAGGTCAACTGGTTTGGCAGATATCGAAGAAATAGTGCAGGATAATGTTGTTTTTTTTTTTTGTATCTAAAATTAAAATCTATTTATGCAACTTTATAGATAATTTAATCTAGAATTCAGTCGTATTTATTTTATCGCTGTAGGTCAACTGGTTTGGCAGATATCGAAGAAATAGTGCAGACCTAATTGCTTTCCGGGTGCCTGGCTGTCGTCAATGTGCACACGCGCCGCCGTGAGCCGAATGAAGCCTTACAGCGTCAGTCAACTCCCGGAAGCACCACCACACGTTGGCGAGCCCGGCCTCTCCCAAAAACGCCCTAGCTGACTTAATCTAACTTATAAGCTAAGAGGATGTTACCTAGAGTAACGCACCGTCCTGGGAGGGCATGTTGACGCCTCCCCCCTCAACAAGCCACCAAAATTCGGCGAATTGCTTTTCCGTGTCGAATTGATCCCTTTCCGATATTGCGGTACTAAAACGGAGGAGCTCATGAGCATTGGCGATGCCCTTGCCGCGGATGAGCCGCTTATCTCTCGCGCTGCGGTAGCGGTGGTATAAGACCGGAATACCATCCCTCGTCTGTACCAGCCCTTTTGCATCAATATGGATAAATGCCTCTGGCGGGATAAAGCCAGACCGGAGCGTACTCTCAATGTACATTTCATTGGGGTAGTAAGCCCCAAATATCAGACTATTGTCGCTGGCCATCGCCCTTGCAACGTGCCTTCGAGTGACCTTAATGAGGAAATTGTCAATCCTATTCAACTGAGCCCCAGCGTATAGGACCTTGTTGGGATAGTATTTTATATAGTTGGATTCAGGCGTTCGGAACAATCGGAGACAGGTCCTAAGACATTGTCTCTCCGAAACCCGAATCTTTTCCATATAACTAGGCACTATATTAAACCACAATGGACAACCATAAGCGATGATCGGCCTTATAAGGGCCACGTTGCAAATGACCTTCACTCTAGAGTCAAGTTGACTGCTATGAAACAGTCTCCTTGTCAGAGCATAAGCCTTCTTGGCCCCAGCAAGACAAGCGGCTATATGTCTATCGAAATATAGATACTGGTCAAGCCAGACACCCAGATATCTAACTACGCTTCTCACCGCCAATGGCTGCCCATTTTGTCCAACAATGGCCAATTTCTTCCAGTTTTTTCTGATATCCGTAGAGGCCCCAGCCCATGGAGTTCTGAACAATATTGTTTCCGTCTTCTGAAAGTTGATTTTCAACTTCCAACGCTGCAAAAGGATATTAATGACCTCGATTTTAGGACCTGATCTGTATGCCACCAAATCGTCGGCATACGCTATAGCATGTCTGAGTGAACCCACCAGATCACTCGTGTAAATGTTAAACAGGATCGGAGAATTGACCGCCCCCTGCTGTAAACCGTTTTTAATTTGAAAGACTCTGCTCGAAGTCACGTTGCCACATTTGACAACGAACTTCTTTCCCATAAGCATATTATAAATTATATATAGCAAAGGTTTGTGCATCCCCCGCCTGGTCAACTTGTAGAAAAGTCCCTCTAACCATACGGTGTCGAAAGCCTTCTCAAAATCAACCAGACAAGCACCCGTGCATTGGTTCTTGCATTTATTCCACTGAATGTCGGAAACCAGTTTCGACGCGGCATGAATAGTGTCATGCCTCGCCCTGAAACCAAACTGGTTGTCCGGAATTATGTTATTGTCCTCGACCCACTTTAACAGGGCTCTATTGACGACCTTTTCAAAGACCTTGCTAATATTCGGAAGCAAACTAATTGACCGCAGATTGGCAGGGTTCGTCCTATCTTTACATTTTTTCGGGATAGGGTGTACCACAGCTACCTTCCAATGCGCCGGATAATGTGCATTATTCAGCGCATTGTTAAACAGCGTGGTGAAAATATCAACAGCCTCCAGAGGCAGGTGTCTCAATACGACGTTTGGGACACCATCCATCCCCGCCGACTTTTTATTCTTTAGTGACTCGAAGATGCACAGAAGATCATCCTTCGACACGAACAAGTGCGATGCATCTCGGCCATTGGCGACAACTGCATTAGCATGGTTTTCATCAGTGAATACGGTGAATCCGTTATTCTCAGATCGCCATTTCTCAAGTTCGGTGCGCAGATAGAAGTGGCTCACCAGAGCCCTATTCTCAATGTCGTGGTTACGGCGAACAGGATTGTTCACCGTATACACGGCCTCGAAACAAGCGCCCAGCAAATCCACTTTCTCCTGTGGGTCCTCGACCACGAAAAAATCGTCGTTTGAGGCGACACTTTCTGGACTTATTCCAGCAGTCAGCACTGTCTGTCTGTTCTCTGCTGTCTGGGAGATTCGAACACAAGGAATATCATTGTGATCTTTCCTCCTGAACAACTTATTTATCTGTGAACACTGATGAACCAACGATGAACGATGGACCAACAAATTAAACTGACCAAAATGGGATGCATATGTGAACATTTTGCGTAAAGAAATAGTTCGACCTTCTTTTATTGGCTACAAAATGTCATATTAATTCAGATCACGCACACTCACGTCTAAGTAATATTCGGTCTCAAAACGGAGTGTATTTAAGACATATTCAGTTCACGACTGTAGCAAGCAATTAAATACACGAAATCAAAAATAGCGAAATTCGTAAGTTAAGATACAAAATAAGTGTGTCACAAACAGATATTAATATTTTTCCTTCTTTCTTTCTTAAAGCAAAAAGGGCAATTTTTGATCTTTTCGCCTACGCAGCTGCCGAGCCCGGCGTACTGGCTATACTCTTGCTGCTACCCCACTTGTGGGTGCTCCACTGGTTGTTGCTCCTCTTGCTTCGGCTCCAGTGTGTCTACTCAGCACCACTGGCTTACTCAGCTCCCTTGGCTTACGCATCGCCATTGGCATATAAGACACCTCTCCTGGCATCCCAAGGAAGCCGCATTGATATCCAAAATAGCTACGCCGCTGCTGCTCAATTGGCTACCGGGATTGCCACACAATTGGCTTATTCTGCTCCAGTTGCTGCCCCGGTGCTTTGGTAGATTTGAAAAAAAACTGCAATGTTTATGAAGTGATAGTTAAATATATTAAGCGATATGAAAAAGAAATAGAAAACTGATTGAATCACTCCATAAAATGAACTTGGTTTCTAGATACATAATGTGATTTGCAATGATACCAGCAAACATTATTTTATTCCGAATCGTTTTGATCCAGGCAAAATTGAATGGAACGCACAAACCCAAATGGGCAAACGCAAACTGTTTCAAAAACATAGGGACGGGCTACAGTCCGCTTGGGCGAACTGTTGGATACCCTATTCTTATTCCTATCCCTCATAAGTGGACGTGACAAAGGTCTAAATATTGTTGAATTGTTAAGAACGCTCTACATATTTTGTTATACAACATTTAAAGGATTTTATCAAAAAAAAAACGCTCCCTAGCTCAAACTTGGGTGTTTCAATAAAATTGTTTTATTTAATTGTGGGCGTGTCAGTAGGCGGATTTAAAAAAAAATAACACATGAGAATAAAGGGCCCCTAGGGAGTATATATTATAAATTTCAGCTCCCTAGCTCAAACTTTGAATTTTCAAAAAAAAAAAAATTAATTGTGGGCGTGTCAGAGGGCGGATTTTGAAAATATTTACACATGAGCATAAAGGGCCCATAGAGAGTATATATTATAAATTTCAGCTCCCTAGCCCAAACTTTGGATTTTCCAAAATTAATATACCCTTAGAATAGGGTATAAAAAAATTATTTTATTTATTTGTGGGCGTGTCAGTGGGCGGATTTTGAAACTTTTTTATCCCGAGCAGTTTTAGGAGTCATAGATCATATATAAAAAATTTCAGCTTTCTAGCTCAAAATTCGATTTTTTCCAAAATTTTGTTTTTTTTTGAGTTTGTGGGCGTGTCTGTGGCCGGATTTCAAAAATTCGTAAATTTGATTATTTTGGGATCCTAGAGAGTATATGGTTAAAATTTCAGCTCTCTAGGTCCAGTTTAAAGGCCTAATTTTTGCCGACAGACGGACGGACGGACGGACATGGCTAGATCGACATTACTGTCGATGCTGATCATAAATATAGTAACTTTTAGGGGTCTACGGGCAATATTAAGGTACTCGTATGTTACAAACTATGCGTCAAAATTAATATACCCTTAGAATAGGGTATAAAAATAATGAAAGGATTAAGTCCGTCAGGATGTGGGTGGGTTTAGAGTCCTTGTTTATTTCTGAACATTTTGCCCTCAATTCTACCAACTAGAATTTGGAGCGCAGACTCGCAGGATTTTCCGCGTTGATAGGCATGTTTCATCTGAAATAGAGGGTGCAATCGCAAAGTAGTTTTGCGCACGTAAAGCTCGACCAGCCTTTCCATGCTTTTCAGCAAGAAGGAAGTCAGTCCGATTGGTCTGAAGCTCTTGGCGAGCGAGTAGTCATAGTCACTTCTGCCAATTTTTGGTATAAATGCCACTCTAACTGTACGCCAGGGTGTTGGAATGTATGCCAGTGCTAGGACAACGGAGAAGATTTTCTTCATAGTAGGTAGCAACTGGTTTGTACATTGTTGCAGCATGGCTGGGTATATTCCGTCCGTACCAGGTGACTTGAAGCCGCCAGAAGACGCAAAAGCGTATTTATTGGCCTCATCCGTTACCACGGCCTTCGCAACATACCATTTACTCCGAGTTGTTTGTCGTGGCTCACTTACAGTCTCGGTAGTAGGGCCTGGTTGTGAACCAATTGTAATCTGGTTACCCGGAAAGTGAGACTCCAGCAGATGAAGGCGTCTGAGTGAAGGTGCCATAAAGTTTTCTAAGTGATTCTAGTTTGGCTGGTTTCACCTTTTCCAGACTTTAACCACCCTTCTAGTTTCACCCAGTGTTTCAATCTTTTCGCAGAAATTCTTATAAAAAGCACTTTTCGATACCCGAATTAAGAGGGTAATATTCCATCTGCTTCGATCTATAGAGATTCCAGTCTGCCTCCAAATCAGTCTTGAGTGACCTATTTAGAAGCTTTATATAGCCTCTCTTCGGATTCTTTGCAGTTCCGAGCTGCACCAGGCAATCGGCGTTCTGCCAGGGGTTTTGCGTACTGGGCACATCAGTTCAAAACAGCTAGTAATGGCACTATTCAGGTCTTGAACAGCTTCCTCTACCTTTTGTCTCGTCCTGAGTTTGGTTGAAGTTTTGAGAGTTTTTCCTATTTCCTCCTTGAAGCGTATCCAGTTAGTTTTTTTCGGATTTCTCCTCTCCTGCAAAGTTATGGCTTTGCATTCGTTTTGGAATTCGATATATCTATGGTCTGAGAGGAACACCTCCGAAGAGACCCTCCAGTTGTTAACCGCCTTAAAGTATCTATTTGATAAAATTAGGTCGATCACCACCTCCTGTCTTCTAGACGTCACAAAAGTTGGCTGCGAGCCAATATTGCTGATAGTAAGATCAGATGATCGCATGTTGCATTTGCTGCTGCCCCAAACAGTGTTCTGAGCATTGGCATCGCAGCATATAATTAGGCCCACCTTCCTGGTGTCGCTGTTTTAAAACTTACCTAAGTTTTTTTTTTTTAATTCTGGCTCGCCAAGGCGATTTATAAGGGGGGCACTTCGACCTAAAAAGATCTTTTGTACCGTATGGGCCAGAAAAAATTAATATAGTAGAATTTCCACTTTCCGTGTAAAGCGGACAATTTTACCAGTAGAAGAATTTTTTATGTCCTCGGGGCTCATTTGTTCCCTGAAAAAGATCTTCTTTCTAATTCCATTAAAACCCTCTAAGACCCAATTGAAGAATAGTAGCAGAAACAAAGTTTTATAATATTTTTTGGGGTAAATTGTAGCTCCTAAGTTCAAAAATGACCTCAAAAAGTGTGTACTAATTTTAGTTTACCTGTAAAGGGGGAAAAAGTAAATAAGTGCCTCAAGGCACTCTTGGGGTTTTAAGTGAATTTTTACATATCTGAGTTTATTTTTATTTTTGATTATGATACTCAAAGAAACAATTTTTATTTGCCGTACAGCATAAGTTCAGATTACATTTTGTGCACATACATTGTGTTTGCGATTTCTTACAGTGCTTGCACCATCTCTTGCCACTATCTCGACTCATCCAAACAGGAAAATGGTTGACTCCATCAAACCGTATATCTGAAATTGGATGCTTTTTTTTTTCACCAACTGTGAGCGATGGCTTTGAAGATCTCGGCATGGATGGAGATTGCATTGTCCAACCGGGTTGTGCAGTTCGTTGTGATGATGGTGACGGAATTTTCCGATCATAATCACGGAATGGGCGACCGCGTTTATGCTTGCTTTGAAATGTCACCAAACCAGCAGCAATTGATTCGCGAAACTCCGGAAGGTTCAACAATTTGTCTGTGCTCTTGTTTTCCTTTTTGATGCGCCTGTATAAAACATAGGCATTTGTCGTTGCCATATCAACTAAATGGTAAAAAATTCGAGTCATGGCATCCCTTGTTTTTGTTCGAATATGATAACGACCCATAAGTCCATCCATGAGGTCTACACCGCCCATGTGGGCAATATATTCCCGAATAATTTGGGGACAATCAACCTCTATGTGTCTTTTAGATTTCCTGTCGTAACGAGCTATCTTTGCTATTCCTTCATTTGCATTTAATTTCAAAAACGGCTTAACACCCACATAAGTGGACAGCAAGCAAACGGCTTTATTGTCTTTCCATAATACATTTGCTATATCGACGCCATATGACGAACCGACATACTCAGTTGAAAAATCACTAGGCTTTTTCCTGATCGTAATGTCATTCGGTAGCTTGCAATTTGGAATGCGATTAACACGCACTGTACCAAGGCTATATATCCCTTTAGCACGCAAATAAACCATCAAAGGTAAAGACGTATAAAAGTTGTCGAAATAAATGATGTGGTTTTTGAAACTTTGTACCCTTTTTGTCAGGCGTACAACAATGTTGGCCGCAGCTCCAAGATCTGGATGATCAGGCAAGATCACGTTGTCACCTGCACCACTATAGATTTCAAACCGGTAGGCATAACCATGTGAATCGCACAACACAAACAGCTTAATGCCCCACTTATGAGGCTTATTGGGCATATACTGCCGAAGGTGGTGTCGCATTTTCGTGCTGCACATTTGTTCATCGACACAGAGTCGTGCTTGCTTTGGTACGGAATCAAATCTATGGTTAAGATGATCTAAAAATGTACGCGTGCGATACAGTGAATCGTATCCTGGTTCACCCTTCTTGATTCGCTTACTCTCATCCCGCAATGAGAAGTATTTTTTGATTTCTTCAAACTTGTTTCGCGACATGGAGTGTTTTACAGGTCCAAATGCATTTATACCCCAGTAGCTTTTTATATTCGGGTACCGATAAATTGACATGTAGATCAAAATTCCAATATAGTGATGGATATCGTCAACGCTGAATTTGAACTGACTAGCGATGTTTTCCTTTAGTGATGACCGAATGGTTTCTTCAACAATCATATTCATAATCTCTGAATCGAAGAATTAACAGAAAATCTCCAACGGTGTTTCAAGTTCCTTTATACAACCTGGTAGTGAAGAATCTCCCCGAAAAGCTACGTCGTTGACATGCAACTGCATCGATTGCTGCCGCCATATTACCTTAGTCGGCACCTTGTTTATGGATTCAACACCTATTCATAAATTAATTAGTTATTTGAATACCATTCTATAATTTGGTTTTCTTAGCGGCACAATTGAAACCACCAGAAGAAGGCTCAGACATACACGCTGAATATTCAATTGTTGGCAGTGGTGAACGAGGTCTCTTTACAGGATTTTGGGAAATTTCCAGCTCCTGGACCTTATCTTTGACGTTTTCAGCGGTATTGTCTACAAATGAAATAGTTTCGGCGTCCTCCAATGCTGTGTTCAGTGCTTCTAACAAATCCAAGCTGCCTTCATCGTCATCACTAGAGTTACTCAAGAGTTCATCGTCCGACTCAACTTCATTGAACAAATCCAGCAACTGTTCATCGGTCAACTCGGACAATTTAAAACGTTTACGCATTCGGTCTGCCATTTCGATTTTATTTCAATATGTCTAAAGAATATAATAAACAGAAACAAACACGAAAATTGCATGCAGTTGTGAAATAGGCGCTGCTAGTAAAAGGTTGCGTGGAGTCCCAAGAGTGCCTCAAGGCACTCATCACAATATCATCGCTGCAACCCACTATTTTTATACATTTGCATATAAGCAACTTGATTTGGATTTTTAATATCTTACCTTCAGTAACAAAAATTTTTATTTGGCTGATTTTGTATTTATTTAACTTTTATTATTAAACCAAAACACTACACGAAACACTATCTAAATTTTTGCGCGCAAAAGCGTGATGCTTATGAACATCACGAAAAGCTTCGGAAAGCTTTCAAAGCTTCGACTCATAAATTCACATGGTTTTTTCCAACAGGCATCAATAATTCAAATGACTTAAAAGCTTCTCGTTTTCTAGATAATACAAATTATATAAAGAGTGCCTTGAGGCACTCTTGGGTATTAGAGGCATAAAATGTGTTCAGCTGACTCGTTCTCTTCAAGACAGAGTCCGCACTCAGGAGAGTCTGCTATTCTTATTTTGTGTAGATGATATCTTAAACCATGGTGACCAGTAAGGTAACCTACTAAGTTTTTGATATCATGCCTGCTTAGGTTTAGACATTTGCTGGCATTTTGAATGAAGGGCCGAATGGCTCGTACCTAAGTTACTAAGTTACCTTACACACACTATTAGTGATAAACAATATGAATAAGAATTGTGTTTTTGTTATGTTTTTTTCAAATTAATTTATTAAGCTTGGAGAAAAAAGTTCCTTTTATTTATTTTTACTTTGTTGAGAAACTTTATAAACATTATAATATGTTCGTTTATTTTTTTTAAACTCAAATAAAGAAAGAATTGAATTTTGATTTTAATAAAAATATTTGATATCCTAATTTTTGTATTTTACTGCGTGTCCTATATCCAATACAAATTCCACTGGAGACAATATTTGTAACTTTGATTTTTAATGTGTGTCCGCAACTGTTGGACAGGTGTCCTATATCCATTTCACAACTTGTTTTTAAATCAATGTTCAAAAACCGTAAAATGCAAAATGCTTAATGTTGGCCGAATACCCAATCTTTCAAAAAAATATAAAAATCTCTGTGATTATGCGCAAAAAAATAAGCAAACCACCACTTTTAAGTTTAAAAACGCTCTCCTGAAAAGTTACGTTAGAGGTCTATAGGACAAATAAAAACTCACATGGAGTTTTTCTATTCTCGACTTTATTTCCCATTATGTAGTAGTAGGTACAAATGAGTAATAATCGGATATCGACTTTATTCTACTTGAGATTTCGCAACTCATAATTATTTTATTATGCCCCCTGCAACCCCCCTGCTTGGGGTCACTGGTGGCAAACTGAAATAAGACCGAACATGGAAATTCGGCGTTATTTCACTTTCATAAAGTGAAATATCGCCGAGTTTTGGAATTCGGCGTTACTTCGCTCGGCGTTATTTCACGGCACCCCCAAAACTTGTTACCTATAGTTGCATTTGACCACGACAAATTTTTTTTTCTGAACGACAGCATGAAGATTATCACTAAACGCACTTGTTAGAAAATCTCGCGTCCGGAAGAAAACTTGGAAACAATATTTCACAATATTTGCCAAGCTTTAAATCGCCAGCCACCAAAAACGAACCGAATTTTTCGAGCGAAACAAAACACTGACTCTGTAGTGATAGTTAAATTCTGCTCGGCCAACAACAATATGTTGACATTGAAAGCTATCTCGTCATTTAGAAAAGTGCACTCGCGGCATCTCTCATTACGAGATGCTGGTTTTGATTCCGATAAACCTATTTATATGCACGAGAGTCTCACCCCGAACAACCGAATTATTATGCGGCAAGCGATTAAACTTAAGCGTGCAAACAAATTTTCTCCGCTTTTCGATTCGAGGTGTTGTTTACATTAAAATGACATCAACCACAAGCAACGTGAATATTGACAGAATCTTACTGAAGTTATGCACGCTTACAAACATGAGAATGGGAATGGAACAAATCAACTGTCCCAAAATACCAGTGGCTCACAAACCAACATCTAAATCCAGTTCATCTCCAACTTTTAATTTTCATTTTTGTTTTAATTTTTATTTTTACTTATATTTATTTGATTTTTACTTATATTTATATTATGGTTTTTTAAAAATAGCTAGCTTTTGTAAATCAGTTAAAGTTAATTATTTACCGTCTTTGTTCCTCATAGTGTTGTATTTTGTACGTAAGTCTCTTGTTGTCGCTCCCTGCCAGTCGATCTCCCTCACTTCTCGCCGTCATAAGCATGACCGGAGAACAAAGTGAAACTGTTAGCGATGTCCCAATTGCTTATGGTGGTAATAACAACCATTTTCACAATAATGAATTGATGCTTAATGTTTTTTGTAGAAGATATTCTGGTCTTTCTGTTTGTCACATTAACGCCCAGATCTTAATCAAACACATCGATGAGTTTAAAATAGTCTTTGGCAATGGGAAAGTAGATGTTATATGTGTTTCTGAGACATGGCTTTCCTCAAACTTTTGCAACAAAATGTTGAATTTAAGGGGGTACAAAATATATCGCGCTGATCGAATCGGCAAAAGAGGATGTGGTGTTGCAATTTTCATTAAGACCTGCATTCAATGCAAGCTGTTGCAAACATCGGGGCCCAGCGATATATTTGAGTAGCTCTTTATTGAAATCGTTAGTGGAATAGAAAAATGCTTAGTTGGAGTAGTCTACAAGCCACCAATTATTGCTAACTCCGCTAATATTACAAACCTGCTTGAAATCATATCGGCACGGCATCGTAATATAATACTGTGCGGAGATCTCAACATTAACCTTTTGGATAAAAAAAACCCTAATATCGACCGGTTTATAAAGAATATAAGATCTTTAGGGCTATATACAGTCAAATAACACCGACACATTTTAGTAAGAGCAATTCTACCCTGTTGGACTTATTCATCGCTAGCAATATATGTACATCGAGTCAATTTCTATGGTCAACTAGATGTCCCGGGGTTTTCAAAGCATGACCTTATTATATGTTTCTATGACGTAGAATTTAATAGATCTGTTGAAGTCAAACGAGTTTTGTATAGAGACTTTAAGGCAATTGACGAAAGCTCCCTGTTTCGGGACATATTAACCTTAGACTGGCAAGGACTTCGCCTTGTGTCATCAATTGATGAACAGGTAGATCTTTTTACTCACAATGTCACTACCCTCTTTGAACAGCATGTTCCAATAAAAATATTTACTCTTCAAAGCAATTATTGTGAGTGGTTCACTCCTGGTATCCAACGTTTGCTTGATATTAGAGACAGGGCGTACAGGCGATGGAGAAGATTTAAAATCCCCGAGTTCTTCAATGAGTTCAAAACAGCTAGGAACAATACTAAAAGAGAGATAAGGATTGCAAAGAACAAATTTTTCATGTCTAAGTTCAAGCCCGAGCTCAGTAAAACAAAAACATGGAACAATTTAAAGGAGTTAGGCATTGGGAAAAAAGGCAGCTGATGCTGATGCCTGTGAAAAAAGTCCTGACGAATTAAACTTTGATTTTGCTGCTCCTTCAGTAACCTCAAATGTTCCTGTCGACAGAGAAGAGACTCCTTACATCGTTGAAGAATAACTTACTCCAGTAACTTCTAGAGATTTTTGTTTTCAAAGAATTTATGAATATGACGTATATAAAGCCATCACCGCCATCAAATCGAACGCTATCGGCTTAGATGGAATGCATCCAAAATTCTTAAAAATGATAATCTATTTAGTACTACCCGAAATTACATATATTTTCAATAATATTATAACCTACTCCATGTATCCGAGATCTTGGAAGGCTTCAAAGATCATCCCAGTTTCTAAAAGCTCAAACTCGAGGAAGAAAGAATACCGTCCCATCTCGATATTACCATTCATATCGAAAGCTTTTGAAAAAACTTATGAGCCAACAAATTCACTTATACCTTAATGAGTTCAATCTTCTATCACGGCACCAATCCGGTTTTAGACCTAAGCATAGCTGTACTACAGCGCTTCTGAATTTGGTGGACGACCATCGCATTGAAATGAATGAAGATCGTGTAACATCGCTCATATTGCTAGATTTTTCGAAAGCTTTCGTTATAGTGCCCAATGAAATATTGATTATTAAATTAAAACACTGTTTTAATTTCAACCCGACGTCTTTAAAATTGATGGAAAGCTACTTAAATTGGCGAACTCAAGCTGTGTATATGAACGAGACATTATCCAACTTTATTGTAACCAAAGCCGGCGTTCCACAGGGATCAATAATGGTCCCGTTATTGTTCACCTTATTCAATAATGACATTCTATTAGTGTTAAAGTATTGCAAGACCCAAACAGACGTCCAGCTGCACTTAAGCTATCCATTGGGTCTAGTTGAGGATGCCACTCAGCGACTGAATGAAGACCTCAATTCTGTAGTCACATGGTGTATACGCCATTATAGATATACATTTTGTATACGCCGTAATACTTTGGAATTTATTATCTTCTCTCGTCGGCTGTCATCTTCATCTTCATGCCACATGCTACTTAGAGAAGGCACACGTTTGGTCCTCTAATTTCTGAAAGTGCCTACCCAACATTAAGTGACCCAATTTAAGAATGAAGTTTAAATAAGTAAATTTTTCATATCACATAATTTATTTAATCATCAGTCAGTCATTGATGCATTCAAATTCTACCAAAGCACTGGAGCAGCAACGCTGCCAACTGGAGTCGAGTAAGCTAATGGAGCGGCAATTCCGGCAGCCAATGGGGCAGCATACTTCAATGGAACAGGAGCGTAGGCATAGTTGTTTTGAATATCAATACGGCTGCTTCCTTGGGATGCAAGGAGGGGTGCGTTGTAGGCCAATGGCGATGAGTAAGCCAAAGGTGCTGAGTATGCCAATGGTGCCGAGTAGGCAAGTGGTACCGAAGCAAGAGGAGCAGCAGCCAGTGGTGCACGCACAAGTGGGGCAGCAGCAAGAGGAGCAGCAGCCAGTGGTCCACCGACAAGTGGGGCAGCAGCAAGAGGAGCCAGTACACCAGGCTTGGCAGCAGCGCAGGCGACAAGTGCGAACAGGACAATGATCTAATAAAAGGAAAAACATTAATGAATACTTGGTACACTTATTTTGTACCTTAACCTACGAATTTTGCCATTTTTGATATGTTGTGTTGTGCTTGCTTGCAGTTATGAACTGAAAATGTCTTAGCTTCACTTTGTGTCTTCTTTTATACCCGTATTGAAACTGAATATATTTCTTCGGCGTGAGTGTGCGTGATCTGAATCAATATGACTCTTTGAAGACCTTAAAGAAAGGTCGAATTATTTCTTTGCTTTCTGTTGCATGGCATTTGATGAATCGGAATCATATATTGTGAATTTTATAATGTATATACCTATGTTGTTTTGGGGGAAATTCGTTCGGTTTACGAAAAAAAGTGATCATCTTGAAAAGTGTGCCAGATATTTTCCTATAGTAAAATCAGATGTTCTCTATTCAAGTACATGACATAATATTTTACTTGCCCGTGAAGGGACGGACTTAGAAAACCACTGCAGTGTAGTTTATCCTGATCATTACCTCGGCAGAAAGGAAGAAGACTTGCCATAGGCGAATGGATATAATTCGCATTTCTCCTAATTAATACGTTTTTGATGACATATCTAAGAGAATGCAGTACGACAAATTCATGCGAAAGCATCCACTAAAATGTTTATAATTAGAACGATGCACCGCTAGAATACAGGAATATTCGTAATTTAGTTGTAATTAAATTTCTGTTTCATTCAGTTTTTCAAATTTCTATTGTTATCCTTAACATGCAGTCCTACAATTAAAAACAAATCATTCTGTGCAATTTTCTATGGTTTACGGTTCCTGTAATTTACTTTAATAGATGCATAACAACTTTTCCGTGCAAAAAAAGAAAACTTAATAAATAAGTTTTTTTCTACAAAGTCCTTAATGATATAAACGTAACGTCCCTTGTTCTTCGTAATTGGAATGCATACTCTATTCGCGCAATGATAATGAAACTAAGGCGAAAGCATTGAAATTATGCAAACTCCACGTAGGATTTTTATTCAAAGAGAAGCCAAAAGGACTTGAGTGGATAATCTAAGGTAATAAATTCCATTTAATGACCTTATCTTGTTTTGGAATGTCCTCGGCGCGCGTTTGTTCCGATTATTAATGTGGCGTCTAAATATGGATTATAAATCAGCCGCAGTGTGGAATTTAAAGAAAAGACAAATGGATTAAGTTCAATTAGTAGATGATGCTGACCTAGTTATTCGTTCTTCTACTTATTTAAGGCGCTGGATTAGGGCTTGATTGATTCACGTCCAAAGGCAGATGATTCGTTAAAAGGAAAATCGCAGAATAGATTTCAATCTATTTTCAAAACAAAAAAAAAAATAAACTGACTTTCGGATTTTCTTAACTAATTATAAGATTAGCCGTGTTTCTTTGCACGCGAATATAGGGATAATTTGAAATTTGCATCTAAAATACAACAACAACTTATCCTATATACGCTAACTTTAGGGGGGATAGCTATTGCTGCTAAGTCCTTTAGCGGGGATAAACAGTGCCTCCAAAACCCATTTTCTTCGTTTTTGATGAATCGTGACACAGCTGTAAGTTGTAGTTAAGAAATTTGTATTGAAAATCCTGAAATTGAAAAATATTTACTTCCGCCAATTGAAATTGATGCCAAGCATATTCTAAAATTATGAAAAACAATTTCGCATTAACAGATTTGCTAAATTCAATTACCCTTAAAATGAAGTTTGAAAAATAATAATAATAAAATCAAGAATAAAATATTCGGCGGGATGTGTGAGTGGTCGGTGGGTTGTCAAACTTTGACATTTCCTGAAAAATTCATCGGAAGGACTCATCAGAAACGAAGAAAATGGATTTTGGAAGCACTGTTTATCCCCGCTAAAGTTAGCGTATATAGGATAAATTGTTGTTGTATTTTACATGCACATTTCAAACTATCCCTATATCCGCGTGCAAAGAAACACGGCTACTATTGCCTTGACCCCTCCGGCCTTCTTTTTGTGGGGTTATTTAAAAAGCAGAGTTTACACAAACATTCGTGCCGAAATCATCGCTGTACCGCCAGAGATACTCGAAAAAATTAAGGAAAATGCAGCAAAAAGGGCACATTTTGCTTTGGTCGATATCGGGGGCTACTTGATTGATGTTGTATTCAAAAACTATTCTAAATAAATTGTAAAGGACCAAATTAAATGAAAATACCTTATATATAGAAATCTTTTTTTTGTTGAGTTTTTCAATATTCACATACCGATATAAAAGATGGCGCACCCGTTCATATTATGTCATCTCACTAAGCATTCCAATTAAAAAACAAATTAAAATTGTTGGAACTGTGAATAATAAAAAATATAATGGCAAAATTGTTAGGTACTTCAAAAGGGTGCTGTCAAGTCAACACGGCAAATAAAAGCATGTTGGCGGACAGATTAAGGTAAAATAATGATAAGTGGCTAGAAAGCGTCAATCAAAGCGTCGCTTTAATAAGGGAGATGAAAAAAACTAGCCTCAGAATAGAAAAACAGGTTTTTAAAAAACCTGTCCAAATTCAAGCAAAGTTCCCGTATGGCAGGATTGCCAACATTACGAACATCTTTGGATAAATATAAGAAAGTACTGGGTCTGAAAAATTGACCGTGCGACAAAGTTTTACATTTCCGATTAAGATACGAAATTTTACATGAACATGAACCGGATAAGATAAAAAAAATTATTCATTGATTAATAAAAATAAATATATTTTCACCTTTGTATTGGTTATAATAGTAATTAAAAACATAGGGACGTTCTACAGTCCGCTTGGGCGAACTGTTGGATACCCTATTCTTATTCCTATCCCTCATAAGTGTACGTGACAAAAGTCTAAGTATAGTTGAATTGTTAAGAACGCTCTACATATTTTGTTATATAACATTTAAAGGATTTTATCGAAAAAAACGCTCCCTAGCTCAAACTTGGGTGTTTCAATAAAATTGTTTTATTTAATTGTGGGCGTGTCAGTAGGCGGATTTAAAAAAAAATAACACATGAGCATAAAGGGCCCCTAGAGAGTATATATTATAAATTTCCGCTCCCTAGCTCAAACTTTGAATTTTCAAAACATGTTTTTTTTTTTAATTGTGGGCGTGTCAGTGGGCGGATTTTGAAAATATTTACACATAAGCATAAAGGGCCCATAGAGAGTATATATTATAAGTTTCAGCTCCCTAGCTCAAGCTTTGGATTTTCAAAAAAATTGTTTTATTTATTTGTGGGCGTGTCAGTGGGCGAATTTTGAAAATATTTATACATGAGCTTAAAGGGCCCCTAGAGAGTATATATTAAAAATTTCAGCTCCCTAGCTCAAATTTTGGTTTTTCAATAAAATTGTTTTATTTTTTTGTGGGCGTGGCAGAGGGCGGATTTTGAAAATTTTATATCCCGAGCGGTTTTAGGAGTCATAGATCATATATAAAAAATTTCAGCTTTCTAGCTCAAAATTCGATTTTTTCCAAAATTTTGTTTTATTGAGTTTGTGGGCGTGTCCGTCGGCGGTTTTTAAAAATTCGTAAACTCGATTATATCGGGACCCTAGAGAGTATATGGTTAAAATTTCAGCACTCTAGGTCCAGTTTAAAGGCCTAATTTTTGCCGACGGACGGACGGACAGACGGACATGGCTAGATCGAAATTACTATCGATGCTGATCATAAATACGAGTATAGTAACTTTTAGGGGTCTACGGGCAATATTAAGGTATGTTACAAACTATGCGTCAAAATTAATATACCCTTAGAATAGGGCATAAATATAGGGAAAGACGTAACAAAAATCTAAGTATGGGAGAATTATTTTGAAGGATCTTCATATTTTGTTATACAACATTATATGCAAAAGATTTTATTGATTTTTTTTTTAAATGGGCGTGTTAGTAAGCGGATTTAAGAAAAATTTACCTGGCGAGCAGTTTGGATCCCTTAAGACCATATATTAAAAATATCATCTTTCTACCTTAAAATTAGATTTTTTGGATAAATTTATTTGTTTTTAGATTGTGGGCGTGTCTGTGGGCGGATTTTTAAATTCCCAAACTTGATTATTCCGGGGCCCTAAAGAGTATATGGTTAAAATTGCAGCTTCCTAGCTCCAGTTTAAAGGCGTAATTTTTGCGGGCGGAAGGACATGGCTAGATCGACATAACTGTCCATGCTGATCATGAATATAGTAACTTTTAGGGGTCTACGACCAATATTGGTATGTTACACACTATGAATTAGAACCCTTAGAATAGGGCTTTTTTTAAGCCAGATTTTAATTGGGGTTTGTGGGTGCAGTGTGAGATTAGTGTGGTGGACTACTAATCGAAAGGTTTTAGGTTCAAATTCCGCCGGGGCCAAGTAATATCCAAACATTTTTTTCCACTGCCGCACCTCTTGCGAACCTCTGACAAACATCCAAGAGTATCATTTTATTTTCATGAGAAGTTTCTCAAATTTGCCGTTCGGATTCGACTTTAAATTGTAGGTCTCTTCCACTTTGCACAAGGAAATGGTTGCATAAGCTAGGTTATAGGCCTAGGTAAATGCCTTATATTTTTTCTTTTGCTAAGTTAGCTGTCTTGAAAGTTGCATAAATAGTTAGAAAACACTGCACAGTTTATAGAATTAAATGTGTCAAAATGTGGACTAGACTAATCATTGATTGCGAATGTCGTCCTCGAAAATTTCCCGATGGACAATATTAGTTATTTGACTGATATATGAGAAATTCGCTCAGTTAGAAATACAAGAGGGTAGAAAATAAAAAGGATAAAAAACATAATGGGTTTTCTTTAAAGTGGTTGAACAAAAAAAAATCGATAAATATTGAACACACCGAGGCCGTTTCAGCGGTCAACAAAGAGTACAGTAGATGCCTCATAAGTTCTATAGCACTTTACATTTTAAACAAACTCCCGTCTGCGCATTTCAGATATTTTTTTTTTATGTCTTGTCACTTTCTAAAGGGTTTTAAAACGTAACAACTTCCAATGTCGGAAGTATTGATTCAATTTCAAGTTGTACAAAAGTCGTTTTCTTAAATTGTATGTCCCTTAAAATTGCAAAAGCAAATGGTTGGAGAAGCTAGGTTTTAGACCCTGTATGTGCCGTTAATGAATATTTTTAATTTATTTTAATTTTGATATTATTTATAGTATGTAATTCCAAATCATACCAGCGAACTCAATACAATTATTTTCAGCTATTGTGTAATACACACTTAATGAAACAAACAGAGCGCTACTTTCGAAGCAATCAGAGCTATTTAAATTCAGATCACAAACGTTCGATTATTTTTTTTTCAGCGACCAATAGCCTTGCCTCAAATGAACTATTTATTCGATAATGTTACTTAATTACTTACTATTCCTGGAATGGTTTGCCTGCATTATTTTATTTTAAATATTAAAAGCCATAGTATATGTCTGTTGGTATATGTAGCTGGTTGGGTACTGTGTGATTTGATTAGGTATTGTGTGTATTGATCAGGGTATTCAGGCGATGCGCACATCTGGGGCTTTTTTTTATCTCCGTGGCAACCACGGTATACTGAGTAAGCCGGTCTAAACATGACCTACAAAACGTATGTCCTTGAAAAAACTAGTAACACTATAATAATCTGTCGGCATGACTGGCTGATTAGTTTTAGAAGTCTAACATGATGCTATAGAAAGAGGACGTACGTCGGACGAATTCAATGGAATGAATCAACGGTATCGTCGATAGCCGGGATAAGAGGTACCTTACATGAACACATATTTGTGGCTGAGACCAGTAGGGTGTAGGGTGTGTGTGGGGGGTGGGGGTGTAAGGTCTGCAGCGCAACGAGGGAAGGGTATCCGGACAAGGGGAGAGAGGACAAGATGATCCTGGAAATCGAAGAGTATCCAAAGGTTTAACAGCAAAGCATAGCAACTAGCTGCTGGCTTTAAGACCGGAATGCAGATTCCTTCCCAAGGAATAGTAGGTGTCCTTTAGCAGCACTTCCAGAAGCGCTTTATTGGGCCATGTTGAAGAGTGGTCGGGCAAGAGAACCCACTGTCAATGAAGATCTGATTCCATCACCCACTAAAGAAGAGGTTGGCATTGCTTAAAAATTATTAAGAACAACAAGGCCGACGGATCTGATAGCTTACCCGCGTAGATTTTCAAATATACCTACATGTGATATTTTGGAAAGAAGCATTCACCAACTTTATCAAGCAAGTATAGGCGACGAAAGCATTGGACGTGACTGGACTATCAGCTCCATTACCCGATCTACAAGAAAAGCCATCCACGAGTTTTTAGGTCTGACTCTCTTTCGCGATTGTATAGGAACGTTGATTGATAAGTATGATCGCTTCTTTGAACACGACAGTACTAACTGAGCGGGTCACGCTACATTTTAATTCACGTAAAGGATTCATCAGATCTTGGAACTTTTAATTCGATCAATATTAATTACCCCTGCTGTCATGCCAACCATCTTCATCTCGGCTGCCGTTAATTTGCCCTCATACTGTTTGTACGCCCTCTTCTTTATACATTGTGAACCGTATGAAAGCGCCTGGCGCACGTTGAATTTCAGTCATATGGCTGAGTTTTCCCGTCACTTTATGCACGCAATACTTACGCGATAATTAATATTATCATAACAGTATAAAGTGATTCAGTTTTGATCACAGATCATAGATATTTGAACATTTCACACATGGGAATCACTCTTCCATCCATATAAATGTCTCAAGGGGCTTAAGACGCTTCCTTGGTGTACTGCGACCTTGTCCCCTTTCATTGAAAATCAAACATTTCCACCGTCACATTCCTTTAATTATTTAAATTTGCTTTGCAGATGTCCGTAAAATCTGTTGGCTGTCACTATTGATTCACGAAGACTATTTCAGGATTTTTTTTTTCAAAATTGAATAAATTGGAAGAAATCTTTTTTTTCTAATAAATTATACAAAAACAATATTAACAGATATTCCATTCGCTTCTTTTATCTTTCAGACAATCGACATCACCTCCCATATGCTTAGCCCCACATATTTTGCCTTAACAATGGTCACGTCCAGGCAGCATACATATATACCTACTAGAAGATTGCCAAAGTAGATACTACCCCTAAATACCTTGCTGGGACTCATTATCCTATCTAATCCCCATTATATGTGGATAGCTTAATATAAGTCCTTTGAACTTTAAAAATGATTTTTTTTCTCAGTTGATATTGTATCCCCATATCGGTTAGGTCTTTCGAGTAAGACTCAACAAAGCAAACTTATTGAAGTCCAAGCCAGCCCACTAACGATGTCGGTGTTTCTTTAAATTAAAAACACATCCTTAAAGAGCATTTATTGTTCAATTGGATCCATCTTCTATGTAGGTTGCCATAATTGACTATTATTTTTTTCACCGTTTCTTTCCAATTTGGGAACATTTTTCTTCTAATTTGCGCAACTCTCCTTTGCGACATGAGTACAAAGGATACGCGCTGACAAATAAGTCTGCCAAAAAAGTTTGCTTTTGGGTTACATATACCAAACCCAAAGAAAGGACGACTAAATCGGCAAGGAGTAGAAAAAAAACGGAGAAGGATTCTCTTGAGATATAATGGCGGAAATTTTTCCTGAAGTGCTTTCACAGGCCGGTGGTTTTATTTATTAGTTAAAAAACATTTTCTCCTTTTATTTTGACTGCATGGTTTTTGTCGACGGAGATGGGTTGAATGAACATTTTTATTCACTTGAGAGATTTTTTGAAAGTTGATCCTACATCCGGTCGGGATGCACATTACTTTTGATCAAAATCGCGCAGAAAATGTAAATGCAGCAGATGCGAAGGAGGAAAAATAAAAATGCCAAAATATCTGAATGACAAACTTTTTGAGAGAAAGTTAATTTCAACATTTCAAATGGGATTCAGTTAAAAGCACCAACAATAATGAGGTACAGAAATATCTGCATAATGCAACCATTTTCAGAGAGTTAGAAGCCAGCTGTTAAGTGCTAGGGAAATGAGCAATTCCATTTTACCAAAATATTTTTAAAACTTTTACAAAAGTAACATAAATATCGGCACATGAATGAAATTCCACAAACAAGGCAATATATTTTAAAAATTATTTTTAATTCAATTCATTTTCTGTCACTTATGAAAATGGTGTTCGAAATCCGGCGCAGGAATGGCGGACGGGTAAGAACACCACTGCGGCGCCTCCCAATAAACAGGCAGCGAATATCGTAGAAGGCGATTGAGGAATCAAACAAAAAATCAATAGAGAAATATTTGGAAAGGGCGCAGTCTAAGCGAACTGCTTCATACTCTATCTACACACCTGTCCTCCGCAGCGGCGTGACATAAAGTTGGAAGTCTTTGTCCATTTTCTAACATAATTTTTTGATTTTCTAACAAAGCGGGGACAAATTACAAATGTGGTCAAAACGCCAAAAAATAATAGCATAAGCGTAGGCATAGTAGTCCGGTCAAATTACACCAAAAAATAGGGGTGAGGCACAAAAATTCGCACCCAGCAGAAAATTGGTAGGATTGTTGAAAAAAGTTTGAGTTTTATCACGAAAATGACAGAATATTGTTTTATTTGTGGTAAACTTTGAAAATAGGAAATAGAAAGGTGCTACTCCAGGAATAATGTTCGGAAGTTTTATCAAAAGGTAAAAAGGACGTGTCACCTAAACAAGACCCGAACAGAGACCTGTAGACACGAAGAAGAAAATCTTATAGTAGAGTCACAGTCGGTGCTGAGGGCATGGAAAAACTATTTCTGCAGACTGTTAAACGGCGAAGACGACACAAATTACGCTGTCAGCCAGAACCATTCAGTCTGGACGATTAAAGACAAGACTTCCGTCCACCTGACCAAAACGAAGTGAGGATAGCGATATCCAAAATTAAATTCAACAAAGCTGCTGGACCAGACGGCTTAAATGCGAGCTTTTTAAGGCAGCGGGAGATGACCTGGTGGAGAGCATACACCAACTCGTTTCCAGGATTTGGTCAGAAGAAAGTATGCCTGATGAATGGAACATCGTTTGCCCGATCCACAAGAAAGGAGACCCTCTAAACTACGCAAATTATAGAGGCATCAGTCTCCTGAATACTGCCTATAAGATCATGTCTGCTGTACTGTGTGAACGCCTGAAACCATTCGTCAACGAACTGATTGGCCCCTACCAGTGCGGTGTTAGGCCCGGTAAGTCCACGACCGATCAGATATTCACACTACGGCAGATCCTGGAGAAAACCCAAGAAGTCCAAAGCGATACCCACCATCTTTTTATCGATTTTAAGGCCGCATATGACAGCATCTATAGAGACGAGCTATACAGAGCCATGTCTGGTTTTGGCATCCCTGCCAAACTTGTCAGATTGTGCAGAATGACGATGGAGAACGCCCGCTGCTCCATAAAGGTCGGTAACAATCTCTTGATGTCAAAAAAGGATTTAGACAAGGTGATGCGCTGTCATGTGCCTTCTTCAACATCATACTTGAGAAAATTGTGCAAAACTCGCAAGCCAACACTAGAAGCACAACTTTTCAAAAGTCTGTGCAACTACTTGCATATGCTGACGACATTGACATAATTGGCAGAACACAGTGAGCTGTCACTGGTGCGTTTGCAAGTGTTAGTACAGAAGCGGCAAAAATGGGTTTAGTGGTGAATGAGGGCAAAACAAAATATATGCTGTCAACAAGAAGGGACACAAACATCGACGAATCGGACAGAACGTCACGATAGACAGCTATAATTTTGAGGTAGTTAGGGACTTTGTCTACCTCGGCTCCGCTATTAATTCTGATAATGACACCACAGCGGAAATCAAACGAAGAATTACGCTTGCCAACCGCTGTTTCTTTGGCCTAAGACGGCAATTGATTAGTAAGGCCTTGTCAAGAAAAACCAAGGAAACTCTATATAAGACCCTCATCATCCCAGTCCTAATCTACGGGGCAGAAGCATGGACATTAGCAAAAGCGGATGAAGATCTTATTGGTCGTTTCGAACGCAAAATTCTTCGAGTGATTTTCGGTCCCGTATGAGTTGACGGGCTTTGGAGGAGGAGATTTAACAGCGAACTCTACGAGCTGTACAGCGACATCGACCTGTTCAAAAAAGTGCGAATCAGTCGACTAAGATGGCAAGGACATGTAGAGCGAATGGACACCAACGCTCCGGCCCGAAGAGTCTCCGATTCCAACCTGGAGGGACAACGCAGTAGAGGAAGACCTCGCCGTAGGTGGCGCGCATAAGTGGAAGGGAATCTCAACCAACTTGGAGTGCGTAACTGGAGGCAGTTAGCCAAAGATCGTGCTAACTGGAGAGGTGTATTGGTTGAGGCCCAGGTCCACCCCGGACTGTAGCGCCACCTAAGTAGGTAAGTAAACTTTTAACTAAAGGTGAAATTGGTACTGTTGAACGTGGTATGAATACATTAATCAGTGCAAGACCTGAAAGAGCTGATGAATTTTCAGAATATCTTAAAGGGCAGAAAACTGTGACCATGGAGTGTCGTAAAAATTATACTCGTGTTCGTACTAGAGCACCTGAAGGTGAATCAGCTTTTTGTTAAAAAAAAATGCTTATTTTGCGGCCAGGAATTGAATGAAGAGCATGAAAAAAGAGAGTCCTTGGATTCTCGCCGTAAAATTAAACAAGTAAGTACACTTACATTTAAAGATTCGATTCATTATGATTGCTTTATTTCCTTCTTCAAACCGACCACTGGGGCTAAAGTCGGTCGTCCTAAAGATGAAACTACGAATCTCGCAATAGCGGAAATATTCACTTACATCGAAAATAGCGACGACTGTCAGTTCACTTTGAACGAATTGAGAAATGTTTGCAAAACTACAACTAATGTAGATAACAGAACGATAAAGGTACGACTAAATCTGAGGTATGGTGATAAAATTATTATCATTGAAAAATCGGGAACATCAACATTCATATGCCTATGATATTTTGAATTAAGCTTGGTGCGAAAAAAAATTAATAAAAAAGAAGAACGACTCAGAATTCTAGAAGCTGCTGCAGCAATCATTTGCGAAGATATTCAATCTGCAGTGTTAGATAATTCTAACTACCCTCCCTCAGGAAGATTTAAACAACGAAATTCCAGATCCCGCTGACACATTTTTTGGAGCGAGTGATTTAAAAAAATAAAAGATCACATTTAGATCATTTAAAATTAATATGCACAAATATTAGCCATAGTATCTACATTACAATTAGGTCTCTCAGTTTTTTTTCATCGACGGTTTGGGTCTAAACGTCTTATACAAATTTTTTCATCTTTCGGTTTGTGTGCATCTTATAATGATACAGTAATGTACGAGGCAGCAGCAGTTTTTCATCGTCCTCCTCATGTCCTACGACCAGAAATTGGCACACTAATTCAATACGTTGCAGACAATGCTGATATTAATGTAAATACGCTAGTCGGCAATAATACGCTTTTTTAATTTACATCGCTTTTATCACTTTTATCATTTTCAACACATGAAATATCTTTAATTATTCAATAGTTACAAATTTAGCCGAACCACCGTGGAATAGGCCTACAGGGGAAACCACATAAAAAACGCGCTAGGTACACGACCTCAAAGGTGGCGTGGAAACGTGTGCATATTATGACAACTACAACTCTTTCAACGTTTTGAATCGTTATATCTCAAAAACGGTGGCTCTTTTTTTAGATAATTATCTGATGTACAATTTTTGTCTGGCCTAATTTTATGATCCTCTTGCGAACATCTGACAAACATCGAAGAGTATCAATTGTCATGAGAAGCTTCTCAAATTTGCCGTTGAATTACAACATTTCAAAAAAATGAATAAATGAATTATACCGCCCACCTGGATTTAACATTCCAAAATTTATTGATCTCATGGATTAAGTAATGTTATAAAGGCATAAAAAAGAGTCGATTCAGGTAGAGGCAGTTAAACTAGGATAGACCAGTTCATTGTTCGTATGAAGGACGAAAATGTATACGCGGCAGTAGTTGAAACCGACATATCCTACCATTACGGGGTCTTGGGTAAAGGCCCATTTAGACGATCATTTCAGTTTCAGTTTCAGTTGAGCTATCAGTCCAGATTTCAGTTAAACTGATGTCTAAATGCAAAAATTGAAGCGTTTAACTGAAACTGAAACTGATGGAATTCCCATAAGTTCTCAGTTCAGTTATCAGTTAAACTGATGTGTAAATACGGTTCAGTTCAGTCGTCATTTTAATCGCAGTTGGCGTTGAATCGATATGTCGAAACGGAATGATAACGTGGTCGATTTCATTGAAATTTATTGCCCTTGTCCATGTTTGTGTAAGAAAAGTGACCCTTTATATCGCAATTCATTGAAAAGGGAAGCAGCATACAATATGTTGATGCAAGAACTAAAAGAGGTGAGTTTTAGGTATAGTTGCGCTTAGACTTGGTGCCGATATTGCAGTAAGAAATTTAAGGCTTTGGTAAATATTTTCAGTTGCTAAAAATCGGAGGGTTGCACTTAATCTTTCGTGAGGTGATATGGCTTCTCACATATTGGTATCTTTTTTTTTATAATTAATAACTAGTTGCAGTAGCTCCAAATATACGCTTTCACTCATACGTAAATAGTTTGACCAATCACCATGTTCAAACCTCAATTCCCTCATTAAATTTTCGTGTGATTGGGTTGGTCTTTTTAAGTACCAATCTTTGCTCCATTTCTTTCTTCTTCTTTTTGATTTATTAAGCGACAAAACTATAGCTATTGCAATTAGGCTTTCATCGTCCATTACGCAATGTATTTCTTCTGACTTTCGACTGCTCACAAGTAAAATGAAAGCCGAACTGAACACCAGACTGAAGTCTAAACGCACGGTTTTTTTAACTGAACTGACAACTGAACTGATAACTGACTAAAAGGGCCTTAATACTTCTAAAAAAACTGATACGCAAACACTAAGTTGGTTCCTGAATGATAATCTCGTAAATTCATATTTACAAAGTTTCAATTGGAACACTGTATCGAAAATGTCAGTAATGAATTCAGTAGCTTGGGCGTACTGTTGGATACCCTATTCTTATTCCTATCCCTCATAAGTGGGCGTGACAAAGGTCTAAGTATGGTTGAATTGTTAAGAACGCGATACATATTTTGTTATATAACAATGAAAGGATTTTGTAAAAAAACGCTCCCTAGCTCAAACTTTGATTTCCAATAAAATTGTTTTATTTAATTGTGGGCGTGTCAGTAGGCGGATTTAATACGCATGAGCATAAAAGGCCCCTAGGTTAGGTTAGGTTTATGTGGCTGTCGGCAGAAGCCGACACACTTAGACCAATTTAGTCCATTGTGATACCACGTATATTATCTACCTCAACTCTGTAGATGGGACTGGCCAACGACACGCGGTTGTTCTCAAACGGTCACCCATCTACGTACTAACTGCGCCCAACGTCGTTTAATTACGGTGATCTGACGAGAACCGATTAACTCGACGTGGTATGGTCGTTGGTTATAAAGGGCCCCTAGAGAGTATATATTATATATTTCAGCTTCCTAGCTCAAACTTTGCATTTTCAAAAAGGTTTTTTTTTTAAATTGTGGGCGTGTCAGTAGGCGGATTTTGAAAATATTTACACATGAGCATAAAGAGCCCATAGAAAGTACATACCTATTATAAATTTCAGCTTCCTAGCTCAAACTTTGACTTTTCAATAAAATTGTGGGCGGATTTGAAAAATGTTATCTCCCGATCAGTTTTAGGAGCCATAGATCATATATAAAAAAATTCAGCTCTCCAGCTCAAAATTCGATTTTTTCCAAAATTTTGTTTTTTTGAGTTTGTGGGCGTGTCTGTGGGCGGATTTCAAAAATGCTTAAACTTGATTATTTCGGGACACTAGAGAGCATATGGTTAAAATTTCAGCTCTCTAGGTCCAGTTTAAAGGCCTAATTATTGCCGACGGACGGGCGGACATGGCTAGATCGACACTACTATTGATGCTGATCATAAATATAGTAACTTTTAGGGGTCTACGGGTAATATTAAGGTATGTTACAAACTATGCGTCAAAATTAATATACCCTTAGAATAGGGTATACAAATAGCATATAAAGGGTTCTTCAACAGGGACGCTACAAAAGTAGAGCGACAGGGACAGCAAACGACGCCGAATTTCTTGCCACTCTTTTGACATTTCTCTTCAGTAAGGTGTGCCGTTTCATGGTGGAAAGATATACGAGCCAACAACGAGTCCAAATTATTAAAATTTACTACCGAAATTCGGAGTCAGTGGCCTCAACGTTAAGAGCGCTCGTCCAATTTATGATCGTCATAATCGTCCTAGCAGATCAACAATTGAGCGTCTAGTGGACAAATTTGAATCCACAAGCACAGTACAAAATGTTTCCGTGCCAGTGAGACAAAGAAGTGCCCGTAGTGTGGAGAATATTGCTGCCGCTGAGGCTTCAGTTGAAGAAAGCCCAAATGTGTCTCTCACACGTCGTTCTCAAGCATTGGGCATCTCTGTGACGTCGTTGTGGCGAATTTTGCGAAAGATCTTGGCCTATATCCTTACAAGATTAAATTGGCGCAAGAACTGAAGCCGCTTGACCACCAGAAGCTTCGTATGTTCGTGCCACAATCAATTTATTGGAAACCAAGTTTGGAAACCGTGTTATCTCACGAAATGGTCCAGTCGCTTGGCCGCCTCGGTCGTGCGATTTGACGCCGTTAGACTATTTCCTGTGGGGCTACGTCAAGTCTATGGTCTATGCCAACAAGCCAGCGACGATTGATGAACTTCGTACGAATATCTAACGTGAAATTGCAGCAGTATCGGCCGACTTATTCTTGAAAACCGTCGAAAATTGGGTTCAGCGTCTGGACTTCTGCAAGCGTGCCCGTGGTGGCCATGCAAAAGAAATCGAGTTCCATACATAATGGCATCGAACGTACTTTCACAGGAATAAAGAATTTCATTGATATCCAAAACCGTTTTTGTTTTATACTTTTGTAGCGCTCTTATTGAAAAACCCTTTACAAATGCAATGCAGAAATCAGTTGCCTAACCTAGCCTAACTATTCCTTATTTTACCTGAATTTGTGTAATGGTAGTTTAATATTTTTAGTGTTATGATAAGAATAATGATAATAAACAAAACTCGAGAATACCTTCTTAAATTCTCGACTCAGGAGGCGGCGTTAAAAACGCGTTCTGTGTGGCGAAGCCTTAGGCCTTTATATTTCATGCGATTAGAAAAACCCGTTGCCTTCCACTTATTATTTAAATGGACCCAACAATCCATGATCCATGTCGATTTTATATGACATTCAGTGTTATACGAAAATGTATGAAGAGCGTCGAAATTTTAATATAGGTTCAGGAGTTTTAGATTTAAGATACGTTTTATGAGCTTTGTTTGTAGCATTTTTTATTACCTAGCAAATCAAATTTCATCACATTTTTGTATATTGGTTTTATTATTTCACATCAAAAAGTTACAAAATCTTCTCGGATCAGAAAATACAATCTACTCAATGACGATGACGATGACGACGAACTGGTTGAGCTTTTTTCGTAGGTGTCTCAGGCTGTCCATAAGCTAGGGCATGACTGGTAGCTGAACCGCCCTCACCCGTACTGAAACTGTTGGCAATAGCGATGGCTGATCCAGAAGGCCCATTGAGGCTGATTGGGAAGAATGTGCCCGCTGACTGTGGTGGTTTAACTGATACCCCATTGACTGCCCTTGGAGCTGCTACTGGAACAAGTGTGTCCCCTTCGGTTTCCTCGTCAACACTATCTTTTTGTAGTTCAACAGCAGATGTTTCAATTATAAAAGGTTGCGGAGTTTCTTCAACTGGCGCTTCAGCTACTGGAGCAACGTCGTTAACCAAAACTTGACTTTCTTCTGGCAATTCTGGAGCTCCAGGGGCTTCTGGAACTTCGACTTCCGCGATTTCCGGCGTATCAGCATCTAGACCACTACCGTACTGAGGCTCTTCAAATTCGGAATATACCGCGGATTCTTCAGCGACTTGTTGCTCAACACTAGCGTCATTTGTCAAACGGGAATGAGTCTTAGCTGCGGCGGATGGTTGCTGAGCATATTGTAACAACATCAAACGCTGAGGCGATGCAAGTGATGGATAGAACGACGGATGCTGGTAAAAGGCCGTTCCTACAAAAAAAATATCTTAGTCAGGCAGAGTTTGAAAAAGTTTGAAAAAATACATACTCGCTGGTAAAGACATCGTCGTAGCGAAAAAGCTTACAATCAGCACTGCAGCAATGGTATTGAGATACATCTTAACGATTTTAATCCAAATTTCAGAGCTAAACTTAACTTCTTTATTAAGCTTCCACGGAACTAGTGATAGATGTCTGTTTGAAAACTTTCGATTTTATATAAACCTGATTAGAGGGTGAAGCTTCAATAAAACACAGCGAATGCTTATCATTCAGAGAACGTTCTTGTCTTCACATCAAAATGCGAAATAATAAAACCATTCTGAAGTATAAATCTATAATCGAAATCTCAAAACGACACGTGTTATACATTATACCTAATGATTTGTTGTTGGTGTGTGCTTAAAAAAACAAATTTGTGTAACATTAACTATTGTATAATGATGGTTATTGATTTGTCCTTCCTAAACAGCTGATTATCAATTGCGATATTTCCAATTGAAGCACGTTTTTCGGCGGCGAGAAAAGCGGACCGATTTGTTTGGTTAATGCGCATTTGTATTTGCAAATTACAAGGACTAAACACTAAAAAGAAACAATAATAACACGTTCCTACATATTTGGGGGATTATGCTAAATTTAATTGAGTTTTTCATGGCTTAGGTGAATAAGAAATGAAGATCCACATTTGAGTAACCGCACGAGCACAAGGAGGAAATTATTGTTCGCATTTCACGTTCAAAAGTCTCACATTGGTGTTATCTTCGGGGCGAATCTCTATCGCATTTGTAGGAAGGTGTTTTAGTTGTGCTCTCAGGGATTACAGTTAAGGTTCGGAGAATAAATAAAACAGTAAAATTTGAGAGTGGTGTTGTGGTTGTTATTCAATGTAAATAATTATGTAAGAATAGTTTCAGAAGAAGTCTGCTTTCTCGCAGTTGTTATCCTGAATCTGTTCGAATTGTTTTCCGCTTTCTAAAGATGGGTAGGTATAACAGGCATTAAAAGTCGTGTTTGTCACATAATCACCCTTATTACGAATAGCGTTAAAGTTCATCGGCTCCTGTCGTTTTAGTTGTGGCGGCATTGTGTGGTTTTAGAGTCGGTATTACGGGAATAAAACGCATTGGGTGTCGTTTTACATATATTCCACAAACGTTCCGCAGAAAAAACTGACAATGACAGACTTATATTTTTTTCAATGAAGTTTAATACTTGTACATATTGTTTTCTTTTTTTCCTCTACTTAAGTACATAAGTCAATTGTCGGTTTTTTTGAACATTTAAATTATGTGCGAGGATGAAGATCAAGAATAAAAATGGAAAACGCAAATACGGAAAAGTATTCTTTCCTAATTCTTCTTTTTTCTTACGCTGTCTAACATTGTGAACGGTATGTGAGGATCGTCGCAGTCGTCGTCATTTGAATGGGTTAAGAACATAAAAAAAGAAAAAAAGCTGTTGTATGTCCTTATAAAAGGACACTCACAATTGTGAGCTTCAGGAGTGCAGCCACATTAATATTGGCAAAAAAAAAGAGAAATCACTTTTAAGTAACGAAAATTGCGATTTTATTTAAACTTCATAAACACTTCGAACGAAGTACATAATAGTATAATGATAATAATTCATTTTTTGGTGTGAAATGATTTAAAACAATTGGAATCTTTTGTAAGGCAAAGGTAAACATCGCACTTTTCACATTTAGTCCGCGACCGGCTTGTACAATTTTGTAAGCGGCACTTGAGTGGTGCCTTTAATTTATCAACAACTGGCCATTGAAATCATCAAAGCGCTTATCACCTCGTCTTCTGATACGGAATCACTTTCAGAATTCGTTGATTTGTTCTTGCTCACACCACCCAATAAATATTCTCCCACCTCCAATCTAAACTCCAGTAAGTCCATTTTGTCCTTCCTGGCATATTTGTTTTGTTTACAGCCGTATTTGTATTCTAAAAAAACTATTTACAATGGCTAAGTCAAACATAATGAAGAATTGTTTTCACAGTCCACTTTTTTGTTTTGAGGTCACAAGTGTCGACACCTCCCACACTAGCACTGTAGGAGGCAACGCAAGCCGGAGAATCAACGTCGATTCGGGCCTTTGCTGTTTTGTCCCAACGTTTTGCAGTATTTGCTGGTTGACTGCCAGTTAGACTTGAAGTCATCAAAACGCCTTTGTTGTCCTTCCATTTAACCATACATAGAGAATTATCATTGATGCATATTTCTTCAAATTCTCCCCTTTTCATCTTGGAATCTTTTGTAAAAGTATAGCTGCCGATTATTCATTAGAGTCCCCGTCGCATAGATATTATTTTCTTTCAACTTTTGAATAAGCGGAAGCGTTGTGAAATATATATCAAAATATACACAAGAATTCTTTGGCATTGTTTCTGTTAGCCGTAAGACAACTGCCGGTCCTAATGCGAGACTTCGATCTCTTAGAGGCGTTGTTGCACCCTGATAAATGTCAAAGTCCAATTCCATTCCACAGGATGACGTTAGCACAAAGTTTTTTAGCCCCACAGAACGAGGCTTATTTTTAACATACTGCCGGACAACACATCGACCAAAAAATGGAATCATTTGATCGTCAATTGAAAATTCTTTAAAAACGCTTCTATCAATTTTCAAACATCTGCCTCGTACAATGTCAATCACTGGCTGAACCTTCCACAGCAAATTCGTCTTTTTTTTTGTTCTTCGGATACAGCGTTCTCATCCACAAAGTGGACATTCACACGCAGTAAATAAAATCTTTCACGCGGCATCGATTGGGCAATCAAATTAAAATGAAACTTTGAGTTCCAATACATATGAATGTGTAAGAATTTAATACATCCTATTATTGCATGCAGTCCAAAAAACACAGACATTCCTTCGAAAGTTGTTTTAAGCTCATGCTCAGTTGTTGATAGATAATATTGTGATGAAAAGATAACCGCCTTTTCTATTAATTCGGCCGTGAAATATTGGGAAAAATATTCGTACGGTGTTTTAACAGCCTACAGAAGAAATAATACGTAAAACTAGAACTATGAGTAATTAATAAAACCTGCAATTTCACCTGTATCTCTTCTGGAACATATCGATATATCAGGCTTTTAATTTATTTATATATATCAAAAAATAATATTAGTTTACATAGTTTTCCTGCAAACCTTATGGATTATCTACAGGAGGTTATTTTGCTAATAGTGTAAGAATGCTAAGAGTTGAGATACATTGTGTTAAAATTCCAAATAACTGATATTAGGTATTTTACTTTTATTTAATTGTGATTTTTATGATTTTTTAATTCTATATAGCTACATACATATTTTTAAGGTAGCAGAAATATAATTTTAATAGTTTGGACTTTGAATCAATGAAAGAAAATGTTGTTTTATAAGGAGCTTCCTTTGTTGACCTCGGATGTTGGTGAGACTTCTAGGTAATCCGTTCAGGAACGTTGGGACTGCATGTTTTAGTTGAAATTTTCCATACACGTTGTACTCGTATGTTCGTGGAATGTCTAATAGACGTTGGGCTTGCCTTCTTGTGTTGATATCATGTTGTAGTGGAGTTTGAAAACGATTGTCTTCGTAATATTCTAATACAACTGTCATCTTAAATATATTTGAAACGCTGAGAGTTCTGAAATCGTCGTTAGTTATTATTTTCAAGGCTCTGTTTTGAGGTTCTCCAGTGATTGTATGCGTGCTTTTGCTGCGCAACCCCATGCTTAAAAGCCATAGCGAAGCTGCGATTCTATCAACGAATAGTACACTTGTTGTAGTACCGGTTTTAGTGTGCATTTTTTCAAGTAGAGTAGTGCAAACAAGGCACTCTTTAATTAACCACAAAGATTTGTTATGTGTTCATCCCACCTGAAGTTGCAGTCAATAGTGATACGTAAGTAGATACTTATAGGACCTTACTTTCTCGATACATAAAGCTGTTGATACAGCTGAATAATCGTTGTTTTGATAGGCGATGCCTAAATTTATCGGTTGACCGTGAGGTCCACGGATGTGCATCAATTGTGTTTTTGACACATTTCTAACAAGGCCATTGTCGTGACACCATCTTACAGCCTTGTTAAATTCAGATTGCATAATTTGCTTCGCGGTATCCAGCGATCGATGTCTTACTACAATGGCTGTATCATCAGCGTACGCAAACGGAATGCTTATTGTGAAGACTCGCAGCAGCTCGTTCGTGTATATAATTAAAATGAATAATAATGGACCCAGTTTTCATCCCTGTGGTACACCGTATTCAATCCCCTTCGGTTCACTATAGTTCCCAGAGATTTCGACTTGGAATAGTTCGGAGTGCGAGTGGATCAGAGAACGGGCAGCATATGTGTTCTGTATTTTTCTGAATAATACGATACCCATTCCCGTCCAAAACGACCGCTCATAAATCAAGTAATCGTTGCAGGGACGTTTGATCTTTGCTTATGATGGCTCCATTGTCTTGATTTTTCCCTAAAGTCCAAGAAGTTTTTCCATAGCTTTGTTTGTTTCATTGAAGTTCTTTGTCTGAACCGCCTTCCCCCTTTGGCGCCTTCATCTTTTTTGATCCAAACAAGCTTCTTTTCCACTTTAAATTTGTGAGCGTTTTTCCATAACTTTTTAGTTTATATTTGTGTCTTTTGCATTTCTTTATCGTCCCGTATTGGTGTTCTTAAGTCATTTAATATAGCAGGTACCTCTTCGCACCCAATTATCTGCGAAGCCGTTCATTGAACACTTCTTTTGTAATTGGTTGCCGAGCTTAAATTTTTTCCATTAGCTCTACTAGCCTCAAGGCCGTAAGCAGACATACACCAATCACTATGTACCTTTCTGAATGGTAGCTAGATGTAATAAATAAAATTAAAACATCCCATTTTAGCCGAAAATCGACCAAACACGATTTTTAATTGAGATTATGGTACTATACTATATATAAGGCACTTTATGGATTGATGCAAAAAAAAAAAAAAATGAGATAACAATTAAACATGACATTACGATGATAGGGAAGTAGAAAAAAATGTGTTGGAAAATTCTGTTCGTACGTCTGAATGTTTGCAGATCTGCAGCCTAAGCGGATGGGCCGATTTGCAAACATGGTTCATAGTGTTTATTTACTAGTCTCACACTAGGCGTTGTTGAAATTGGAATTTTAGCTCTAAAACAATGGTAGCTATATGTCATATAAGGCTTTGTTAAAACTTAATTTTTCTAAAAACGGCCTTAACGATTTAGATAAAACCGTCTATCTTTTGGTAAGAATGGATTTTGCGAGATTTATCGTAAAACGGTACCTCCTATAGAACCGATTTTTTACCATCAGAATTTCTCGCTAACAACAAAACCGATTTCAATTAAATTTAAAATTTAGGAAGGCTTTTATGATCAAATTCATACATAACTTTTTTTTGGTTTATTGAATATGCTGGAAACGGGTAGGTACTCGTATATTGAATTTTTACAGATTTTTTCCAGATGAAAACTACAGATTTCCTTGTATTGAAATATGTACTCAAAAACTATATATTTATAAATATATCTTAAACGTCCTCAGTGTCAATCTCAATTTGTCGATGAATTGACATTAACGCCAATCCTGTTAATCTTTCTTCACCGGTAGAATTTCTTAGATAAGTTTTTAGACGTTTCATCGTCGAAAATGTTCTTTCCGGTGTACATGTTGAAACCGGTAGTGTCGCCAAAATTTTAAGAAGCTTGTGGATGTCAGGAAACAGATCCTTATTGCATTTCCCAAGAGCTGTTATTGCACTCTTTGAACGCTCTATATCTTTTTGTGTATGGCATTTAGTCTTCCATAGCGTAAATTCAGCTTTTAAAGTATCCCAATCCAAAAAACATTTATAAAATTTGAAGTTTTCTTCGTTATAATTTTGTTCGTTTTTGCCAAGGATCGATGGAATCAAAATGCACAAAGAGGAAAGTATGGACTTATGGTTTTCAAATCTCATTTTAAGCTAGCTTAAAAAGTCATCTGAAAGAGGAATCATTATACTTATCCTAAAATAGGTTTCAGGATCTGTTGTGCTCATGTTTTGTCTGTGCTGCTGCCTTGACACAATTCGTGAAATTTCAAGTTTTTCATCCACAACATTTACTAAGTTTTATAAAAAAAATAAAATAAAAAAAAAAAAAAAAAAGTTTTGTGCTGTCTCAAAAATTGTTTTGAATTCCGGAATGATATTCCTTGGAATGTGTGTGTTATTAATTCCACATGTTCCAATCCAGACACTAAGTCGCATGAAGGGGACTGTAAGATCTTACAAAGTGGTAATGTAAATGTAAACAAAATAATCATACAACATAAACTTACTGTAAAATTACTAGCTGAAATAGATCTTAAAAAGCAACTCGCCTTCGATGACGTATTAGAGTCCTTATCACTACACAACTCTTCCAAAGCATCAATTATCGCTTCAAAAATGTCCTTAAACCTCATCAACCAATTATGGTTTTCCACCCAGCGTGTTTCACATATTGCTGTTAAATTTTTCCATTTATTTTGAGCATAATTTTGTTTAATCATTTCCTGCATTAAAAAAAAATCAAACGAATTTTTTGGTACCAATAGTGTTGCGAATAGGCAAGAATGCCCTAATGCCAGGTTTAGAGAGTGTGCGCTTCAATGCACATATAAGGCTTCTGGATGAGACTCGCGTACTACAGGTTGAACTCCGTTAAAACTGCCTTTCATAGCTTAAAACTAAAATCAGAAATTTTTAACATAATCAATAATTATTTGAGTACAAATTTCATACTGATGCGCAAAAGTATGATTTACAAATGCATTTTTAAAAAATTTCGGAAGGGGGGGGGGGGGGGGTTCAAACCCCTGGCTACGGCCTTGACTATCCACTTGATTTGCATTTTTTTAACCCTTAACAAATACAAAAAACTAAATGTGTCGATACATTTGACAAAACTTATATTTTACACAGATTTTTAATGCACGGAGTTCACTAATTCATTATCGACAAAACAGGCATTTAACGAGTCGTTTTGTCACAACAAAATGACAGCCAGAATAACGATAAAGAAACTTAAATTGTCGAACAAGAACTAGCGTAGCGCAAGTTATAATGCCGAAATTACATTGTCGTTTTTTGACGAGGCTTCCAACGCCAGTCGTAAGAAGGGTGAATCTTTGCCTGAAATAAAAATGTAGCTGTCAGGATTATTTTACAACTGAAGGAAAGTTATGATGGATCACACAAGTCATCTTCTGTTAAATCGCCTGTGAAATCGGCGGGTGACGGTATAAATATTTCAACCGAGGAATGCTATCAACTAAATACATATTTCGCGTGCAGTGAAAGCTCCGTAGCACTCCAGAGGAAAGTTTAGTTTATTTTTCATTTCAAATTAAGCGCGTCTTTGTACGGGAGAATTCACGCCTGAAGGCTAACGGTTTGATAGCTAATCATGGTGATGAATGGGTGTGTCAAGAGATAAACCCGAAAAATAAATAGGTACTGAAAGTCGGAGAATCGGAGAAAGTATAAGAATGGAATGTATTTGATTCCATATTAAGAAAATAGTGTCAAAATCATAAAGTTTTAAGAAAGTATGGCAGGATGGTGAAAAAGTGCAAAATTACAACTTAAGTCGCGCAACGTTAGCGCTGAATTACTCGCCTTTATGGCGATGAGTACCTAAGTCAGAGAGAAGAGGAATAGAACAAAGACGATAGGCGATGACAATTAGGATAATTAGCGGCACCAATTCAACTGTAGTTTCTTTCGATAACCTGACTAGATATGGCTGTTACAATTCCCGGCGCAGATACCAAAGAGGAAGAATACGCAAGTGGTGCAACTAGTCCTGTATTGGCAACAGCACGAGCTGACAAATGAGTATTTGCCTGTATTTAGAACGTAAGAATTTACTTTTAGCGGTAATTTTTATCAACAACGTTTAACCCCAAAAATAAATCCTCATTTCCTATTATTTTCGTATTTGAACACATTAATTTGCTTTAATTTGGTTGACTTTTGTTTGAGGCTGAGGTGTTGTTCATGTTGTTCATGAACTTTCGTATACTAAAAATAAAATCTATTCAATCATTCACAGACAAAAATCCAACTGCACAGGCACAACGTGTGGAATTAGATAGTCCATGCACGTATCTAGATGGGGCAAATACAAATTAAATTAAAAATGCTCACGATCACGTTCACTGGCAATGTACAGTGGACTCTTCTGGGTATTTTTTCAACATTCTTCGTGAGTTTGGAAAGGAATGCATCTGGAAGCTATGCTTCTCCTTTGCAAATTTCGTCGTTCTTCACAAAAGTATGCATTGAGAAGAAGCTGTTGGGACTGGTACCGCCTCTAAGAATTGGTCAAAATTGATATTATTTTTCTTAATCAACCTAGAGCGAAGTTCGGATATCTTCAGCGATTCCTGGTATACACAAGTTCAACGGGACTTCACGTTAAGCTTCGCTAGTTGTTTTGCGTTGGTTTTTCGTACGGCAGTAGGTGTTGGGGTCAAGTTAATTTGGTGACGCATATAAGATCATATCCAACGTACTATGTAAACATCGTAAGCAACGCACGGTTCGGCACGTACCAGTTTGGCTTCCGGGCCGCAGATCGACAGTGGAATACATTTTCATACTGAGGCTTATCCTTGAGAAGACTAAGGAACTTAAGTCAAAACTTACCATCTTATCAAAGACCTTAAAGCCGCATATTATTATTCATCGTCGGGAGCCTTATGGCGATAACTGAATCCTGGCTAAACTGATCCAGCTGTGTCGAAATTTGTTGACCAAACAAACAAACAAACACGTCACTGTTGGTAGCAATAAGTTCGAGATAGCTGAGGAGTTCATTAACTTTGGAGTGAACACCAACTCCACGAATGACTTACTGGAGATCCGGCGGAGAATTGCCGAAGAAAACCGCTGGTAGGTACTTCGGTCCCCTGACTCGAAGAGGAAAATACATGTTCTATCAAGCCGAGTGCTGGACGATAGGGGAGCTAACGTTATGAGCACTTTGGAAAGAAAAATATTCCGTCGGAGATTTGGTCCTGTGTACAAGCAGGGCGAATGGAGTAGAAAATTGCTGCGTAACGAAAACAACGTCTGACTTAATTGTTATTATAATATAAGCTTATAACATTAGAATATAGACAACCTATCATTATTCAGTTGGTAGAGTTGATGGAGTATAGTAAATTTAAATAAGCGTGTAAGAGAATAAATGTAATGAAAGAATAGAAACAATGAATACAGGGTAAAAGGTGCCCTGTTTAAAACAGAACAAACTTATTATTTTAACAAATTACAACCGGGAACGCTATGAGCTGTACCAGGATGAGGATTTAATTCTGCGTTCCGACTTTAAGGCAACATCCAGTTGCTTCGCTTTCTTGTACAACCTCTGGATGTTGTTTCAATCGCGAGATTGAAATTCGATTTCCTTGAGCTGGGAGAAAGTCTTCTTATAGGCTCGATACTCTTCTCTCGCTGCCCTTATTTTGAGCTGCATTGTTTTGAAATATACAACCTCGGACACATCAAATATACCACGGTCTTTTTTCTTATGGTGGCTGGTAGCCTACGGTGGTCTGAGCTACTTCCTTGATGATGTTGCGATATCGATTCCTCATGTTTTTTTCTTTATTTTTTAAAATTTGCACGTGCAAAAGGGGTTTTTAATACCCTTATAATGTCCATAGTGGCACAGTACGGGCATTAAGGAAAAGAGGAACGAGAAACCGAAGCACGTTTGATTTATTTATTTATTTATTTATTTATTGGTATAGACTTATACAATAAGATACAGTATCTTCTTAGATAGCATAAGCTTGATTGATATCTTTAAATAATGTGTTATATGAATACAAAAATAGAAAAATTTAGATGTTTGTAAATCATTAAAAAAAAAATTAAGTATTAATGGCCCTACACGGCCTAAAACCTAGCTTTTTTATATAATTTCCTTAAGTTGAAGGGTTTTTTCTGTAATGTTACAGTACTCTTATAGTGCTATGAACACAGCACGAGCATTTTTGTTTTAACAGCAAGCAGCCCTTGGCAACATTGTATTTCATTGCATGCTTTTCGGTGCTACTTACTATTAAAAAGAGTAGAGAGATAGGAAAGAAGTATTTGGGTGCAGTTGTAAAGTTTTTCTCCACGGGTGGTGTCTAAATTGCTTAGGGAGATTTAATTTTTCATGTATTCGACGAAAAGTAATGAACTTGGCCGGGATTCGACCTTTCAATCATCAAACGAATACACTACTACTGCACCGTTGCCACCCGCCTCTTCACCCATTTCCCATTTTCTTTTGCGAAGTGGATGGGACCTGTAATTAAAGCGAATGCGAACGGCGAATTTGAGAAGCTTCTCATGACAATTGTCTTAGGGGACACTGGAAAAAACTTTTAAGGTCTTATTTGGCCTCGGCGGGACTTGAACCTAAGACCTTTTTATTTGTAGTCCAATACACCAACCTCTGCGCCCATAATGTGTAGGAAAAATAGAGCGCAATATAGAAATCCGCATTCGTATTGTACGGGTAATGAATGATTCTTTAGTTCCTTTTTATCAAAGAAGTCGATAGAAAAGAAGGTCATATAATCTTCGCAAAGTATGCATACAAAGTATTTTTTAATACTTGGAAACACATAGTTTGTTGTCGCACCGAATTTTTGATGGGGTTTTTGACATAAACATTGATTTTTCGATAAAATCCTTAAAAACCTATAAAACAAAATACATTATGTTAACATCATCTCTCTTCACAATTCTCTAACATGGCGTTTTTTTTGTCACAAACCTTTTAAGGGCGTTATTGAATATTTATTTTACGTCACTTGTTAAAAAACGACAATAATTGTAAAAGCAAACTATGAACACAATACCTTTCTTACAAAGTCGCTTAACAAAGTTGTTTGCGACACCCACTTTCGGGGGCGCTGTAACAAAATTTTCAAGTTTTTATTATTTTGATAGAGACAAAATAAATTTCCAAAATGGACAAGGATTCTCAACCCAAGGCCACGTCCACTTTTTGGGATAGGAATAAGGATAAGGGTATCCAACAGTTCGCCTAAGAGGAGCGGAAGGACTATTCCATATGTTTGTGCTTTAATTACTTCAGATACCTGTGGTTTTTTTATGTACTCACTCATATTCCTGGATAATAACATTTATGACAATCAAACTCTCACATTCTTGCTGTACGTATTTTATTTTCTACAAGGTATCAGTCTGTTTTAGATGGTCCACATCTTCAGTTAAAACATATCGGCATGACGTTGATCAAATAGGTTCATTCCGAAGGACTGCTTCGTGATTTATCCTTGTCACGGTGTGGCTACAAAGCAAAATCACTTCATGTCGCGTTTATCATCAAATATACTCATTTTGCGTATAAAAACAAGTGAACCCTCTCCTTGGGACGGACAACTTTTCAAATTGTAGTTGAAAAAATGCATACAGAAATCTCATGCGGACAATTGCCAAATTATATTACACAACGATTACAAACGTTCCTCGCATATCTGTCCTTTCATTTGACATAGCTGAAACAAATTGGTTCAGTCAGCAAACAAAAACCCAATTCCTCCTATTGCGCAACAATGAAAAGTAGTCTCTCCATTTACGACGATATTAAAATTGCAATAACAACAATGACTACACTTTGAAGTTTTATGTGTAATAACATCACGTATTAATAGAGAGCTGCAACTAAATAAGGAAATTACCTCAATACAGACCTCTTCGTTTGCTTATTGTGTCAAACTTTCCCTAAAAAAATGAATTCTACCGGGCTAACAATACGAAATACTATCTATGTACGTGGTCATTCAAAATTCCGGACCATTAAAAGGACCGAAAACCAAGCTAAATACCTACAGGTACACAGGTATCAGAGAGATGGGAAAACTTTTCTCCGGATAAGGATGGAGTACGTAGAGTTTTCTTTTTGAAGACAATGGATAGCATTCTGCATGCTTAATTAAGTTTGAAATTAATAATCCCTCCCTGACAGGATATACGTGCATATATAACTTGCTATCCCGATGCCAGCAACATGCAAAGTTCCCAGCTCCATTCCAGTCGTGTATGCAAATAACAAGCGGAAAACTTTTGTCTACATAGTTTCTCGTGATGAGTACGAAAGGGCCTCGGCAGACGCATACACACATTCGCATGCATACTCACCGCATCCTGAACTACGAGTAGTTTAGTTTTCTCACGAGAAAATCCCTAGGAAAAGTTTTTTTTCCCCGAATTTTAGTTGGGATTCGAGTTTTCTTGCCTTCTGTCGAGGAAACTTTTTAAAGCACAATTTTGTGTCAGTCAAGCCTCTCTGATCTGATGCATATTCTATACCGGAACAGAATGCAAATCCGGTGGAGCTATTTTTCAGAAAATGCACTTTTGTTGTCTTCTTTCAGAGACACGAGAGAAGAGCTTTGGAGGCAATGGCATGATCTCCGTTTGGTAGAAACTTTTCCAATTAGGCGGGGAGAAAATTATCAAATCATCAGACCTGGAAATAGTTGAAAAAAGGGTTAAAAATAAAAATCATGTGACAAAAACTTGAAACGTAGGGCACCTCTACAGAGATGTGCCATAAACGCTACAGTAGTGCCTGTCGCCTCAGCTTCGATCTAGCATCTTCTAGGTCATGTGCAGCAATCGCTTGCCTAGTCGCACAACCAAAATTTACAATGTTTGTCCCGAGCTAGTTAAGCCTGGAATTATTTGGTTAGTTAAAGGAGACGCGGCGCCTTGAGGTATGTAAAACTGGACGCATTTTCCTCTGCGTCTCTTTGTGTTTGGGGTTCGTGGGCCTATATCTCGCGGAATTTTTTTTATTCTATAATTTCAAATAACGGTACCTACCATAGAAATTGTTTTTTCAACAATGTTTTTCTCAAAAATAGCCCTAACAATTTCGATTATTTTGGAAATATGAAATAATTTAGGTAAGCGTAAAAATGGCATGAGTTTGTTGGAAAATTGTCGAATAACTGTATTTTGCAAAACTCTTTATATCTCAAAGACATATCAAGTTGTTTCAAAGAAATTTTACAAAAAAACTAATACTACTATTTAAAAGGAACTTGCATCTTAAAATGTTTGAAATATTTTTTATTAATTTTTTATTTACAATAAAGTTTTTTAAAAAATGTTGAGAATCTCACTTTTATCAAAAAAAAACCCTCTAATGATTTAGATTAATTTTGATGCCTGGAACACTTGGATTGAGTTTTAGAAAATGGCTTACTTTTTCCAAAAGACTCGATTTACGTTTCCTAAAAAAAACACCAATATCTCAAACTCGTGTAACAATATATTACTAGATACAGATATATAGGAGAAATCTGCATAACGCCACCTATTAAAGAAGAGAAACGAATAACATAAAGAAATTTAAAGGTACCAAAAGGTCCGGAAAAATACTCGGAAAAACTTGAAAGGTATTGAAAAATGTATTAAATAGTCGCCTGGAAAGTATTAACTCAATTTGAAGGGCCGTAGCAAGGCTTACACAAGGTCCTACATATTTTTAAGTTACTTATAAATATTGTAAAGCAATCTATATTTGAGTTTTCAAACTAATAAACGTTGACCCCTTGCAAAAATCAGTTTATACTAAAACAGGTATTTTTCATTCAATTTTACAGGCACTTCGTAATAAAAACAACAACAACTAAAAAACCTCCCCAAACTGGATGTGAATTACCCTTAGAGCATTAAGCGATGGGATATTTATTTTCACCCAATTTTAAAAGACTTACGAGCGAACACAGCGCCGCGTTACCTGTAGAAGCGCATAGTGGATGTACGAGTAAGCTGAAGTACCGATTATATTTGTAATTATTCAGTGACACAAAAAACAACATCATCAAAAATGCAGCAGATGTTAGCTGAAGTGCCAATTATATTTTTGTTGCTGGTTGTGGTTATACTCAGTAGCACCTGAGTTATGTTTTAGAACTTAATTTTTGTATTTTTTGCACCAATGAGAAAAGAAAACGCATTCAGCAGAGAGGTAGATTAATAATGAATAAAATAGGCAACACTTCAATTTGATAAATGTATGCATTTTTTTGGTTATATATATAGTCGCACCTGCAAAAAAGTAAAAAAAAACAGCAAAACACCATATTTTTCTTGAAATGTTTTTATTTTTTTTGTATGTTAATCAATTATGTGTCATTTTAATAATGTGTGCTGCCTCCACCATTGGATATTCTTCATAGAGTCATATATAAAGTGTTAGGATAATTCAAAAAAATGTTGATCCAAGCAGCTTTAATTACTGCATTCAGATCTTGACAGTCTTGATACTCCTTGCCTCCTTTATACATTTCACGCCCTAGCCATCCCTAAATATTCTCAATAATATTAAGCTCAGGCGAATGCCTCGGCCAGGGCAATATTTGAATATTTTCACTACTAATCCATTCTATAATAACGAGTGAATCGTGTAAAGGCGCATTATCTTGATGGAATATCCATGGAATGGGTCCAAAAAGCTGCTTTATTAATTCCAGGAGAACTTTGTAGGAAACACAAGTCATTTTGTTGGAAACGATTACCAATTCAAAAGAATCATAGTATGAATTTGCGACAAATACCATGACTCCTCCTTGTGTCGATTGATGACGGTTCAAACAATTTTTTACTTTCCGGAGATCGAGAAAGTAATAGTTGAAGCCATCAGGACCATAGGATTTTTTTTTTTTTTTTTTTTTTTTTTTTTTTTTTTTTTTTTTTTTTTTTTTAAAGGAATTCCAAATCCTAGAGCACTCAGACTCGGTAACGGTCCATTGTACTACCAGGCAGAATTCCTCCTTTTGGTGTAGAGGCATGTGAATGAGTGGCGTATGTTGTTGTTGGACCATAGGATTAGTTAGGTTATAGATTAAGATTTAGATTAGATTAGATTATTTTTATTCAATATACGCACAATTTTCAATTTTACAAATTCTTGAATAATTTATTATAAAGGACATGACAATAATCTGTCGTGCCCGAGTGCATTTTAAAATTCGTTTAAGATATATTATATTAGAATTAGTTTTACATTTCTGAAGTAAAAAAGAAAAAAAGCTTTCTTACATTATAGAGATTGACACAGTTTCCTAGTAATAATTTTAAAATTATACTTTATCCAACAAAAATTGTCAGTACAGGCAAGATGGATGATTGTCTCTCAGTCTGGTTGGAATGACTTACATAAATCGGTCCCTATTTAAAGCTCTCACATGGATGCCGTAGTGTGTATGATAATTCGCCATAACTCAGAGAGCAATTCTATTAGGGTTACCATCTTATAATTTAAAATAAAAATATTGCGGAATGAAATAAATTCCGTTTATCTTTTTCCTTTTCTGGTAAGATAATAATAGGCTCGTTTTTTAAGGGTATCTCCAGTAGACCAACAAAATATATAAATTTCGTAACCCAAAAAAAAAATCAAAACGAAAAATATATCACTGTAATCCAATTTATTCATTATAAATATTGTAAAACATAAAATACTAATTTCTAATACCACTACTCAACTAATCCGATGAGTAATTACTGCTACTGCTCTCGTTATTTAGGTCTATTATTAACCTTTCAACTGCTTCCAACATATTTGGCTCAACTACCTGTTCAACGTGTTGGACACATCGATGCCATTTTTCCTTGTCAACCCTTTTAAGTGTTGTCGTTAGTAAGTCTCTTATTTCAGCAATTTTTAATCACTTTTTTTGGCTTGCTACAAACCCTTTCACTTGAGTCCAAACCAATTCTATTGGATTAAGGTCACAGTGATAAGGCGGCAAGCGAAGCACTTTATGTCCCGCATTTTGAGCCATTTCATCCGCGACGTATGTTTCATACTTGCCTTTGTAACGTTTAACTATTTCAAGCATCTCTGCTTTAACCATATCATCCTCGAAACTTATCGCATTAGACCTCAACCACTTTTTTATTTCATCTTTTCTCGTGGAAGTGGATGGTGCTTTATTTTGTTTTCTGGAATGATAGGAAGCATTGTCCAAAACTATGACGGAGTTGGGTTCCAGGCGTATTAAAATATCTTTAAACCATTTCTCGTACACATCAGCGTTCTTGTCCTCGGTAGTCTCCGGTTTTTACCGAAATGAAGCATAAAAGTCCTCCATCGACGAAACCTGTAGGACTTCCAATATGGGTTATAATTAATCTCTTTCCTTTTCCAGATGGTGATCGCAGTCCTGTTGACAATCCTTCATTAAACGCATTACGTGGTGTTATAATAGTTGGGTCTATGAAATTTTTTCCTCGAGTGTGGCCCTCGTTGAGCCAGGTCTCACCAGTAAACTAAATTTTTCTTTTCTCCTCTCTATTTTTTTTTACTTCGCGTAAATATCTTCGTCTCCAAGAAATAATGTCACTTCTTTCCAACAACAGATTCTTTCGCTGACGTTTGACGAACTTAAGTCCGAGATCTTTTTGTAATATTGTATGCAAAGTTGATCTGCTTATTTTTGTTATATTTGCATTTTTTTGTACTTCCAATAAAATCTTGTCGTTGGAAGGTCATTATCCATACACTGATGGACTATCCGCCTACTGGCACATTTGTCAAAATCATCGACCTTGCTTTTGATACAGGATTTATTTTTCTTCTTTGTACACAGTTCGTTCCGTAACAGAAAAAACATTAGCTGCATTTCCTACGGCTCCGATTTACTTTTTAGGCCATAGAATTTTTCAGTTGCATCAACAATTTGTTGTTTCTTTTCTACACTTAGATCCTTTGAAGGCTTTGTAGCCATGGTTCTCTTTATTCCTATAAATTATTTTATTATATAAAAAATACAGATCATGCTTTTATAATTGGAAATAAAATTTCTAATAAAATCCTACCTAACAGGTTTCAATACCTAGAATTTTAATAAAATTTGCCATTCTTATTATACCTCTATCGCTAACTTATTGTATGATTGCATCCCTACCTAACTTGAGATCTTCCTTTTGGGAATTCCCGTATTCATTGCCAAAACAGGCATCATTCATCGGAAAAACAAAGACATCATACAAACAGGTACATAAGTGAGATGAAAGGATGTATTTAGGTTTTTTTTTATTTAAACAGTTTGCAACATAAACTCAATCAGCAAGATTTTCTAAAAACATTTTCCGGTCCTTTCCGCTATATGTATATTGTGAAAGGTAGACACAATCAGGCAATTAGAATACAAAATTATATAACCACGACGCAATGTCATATACCTAAACAGATGGTAAAAAACTGCACTTGTGCAGCTATACAATACAATTACAATCAAATTACCGAAAGTTCTTTGACAACCGAAAGTTCTTTGACAAAATCCATAGAAAAACGCTTAATGATATGCTTCATTCTAGAGATGGTAATACTCTTCTGATGTGCTTCAGTCACACACACTGCTTATTGTGGTGGATGATAATAGCAATAGCGAACACAAGACGATCATGCTCATTCCCATTCGGCTGTGTGGGAGACTGGTTGTGGTGGGTTGTATGCGAATTTTAGGAAAATTACAACAACAATTAATTGGTATGACAGTGGTTTGGTTTTTATTTCAGTGGCAATTCTTACGTTTGAGTGCCGTGAGAGTATCTAGTGAGGCACTATTGGTAGAAAAAAGCTCCTCCATAAGGCAAGTACTGACAATTTTTGTTGGATAAAGTATAGTTAAACATACAGTGAAAAAGATAAAAATTAACTAGGTTCTTTTACATTTTTCTTTTTTTGTAATTGAGTGGACTTTTAGTTTAGTTAAAACGAAAATTGATAATTTTTTTTTGCATAAGTTACAAATTATTTGACTTTTAGATTAGTTAAATCGGAATATTTTGATAGACTTTGAGTTTAGTTAAAACAAATAATTGAGCAAAAGCGCTAAGAATTTAAAAGCTTTCATTGATGATTCTCCTTCTGTAGGATAGAGCTTCTTTGCAGTATTCATAGAGTACAAGCCAGTTCATTCCAATCAGGTAGTTAGCAACCTCTTCCCATCGCAAAGTATTTTTGCCGCAGTAGACCCGCCTTATCTCCATCAGTATTGAACAAACGCCAATTAAATGCATTACGTCTCTTTTCTCGAAGATTGCAAAGCATGCAGATATCAGATCCCTCACTTTGATGTGGCATGAAGGTTAGCTTCATCAGTTCTCCTCTTACTTTAAAGATAGTTTCAATAATATTGCTATTGTAACTACTCTTAAAATAATTTCATTCGTTGAGATTCAGATTATACCTTGAATATATATCTCCTTTCCGTAGATGAACGTGCTTTTTCTATGAACGCATATCTTTCGTTCTCATCAGTGACAGCAATTACTTCATACAAGGACTTTTTCCAAGCGTCTGCATTTACTTCCGACAAATTGAGAGCTATGCCACAGTCCGCAGCTATCCGGTTCCAATCCTTGACGAAAAGTGTATTTTGCTGCACTGCAAACTGTAGGATTTTATTTGGAAGCCTTTGCTCATCCATATGTAACACTCTAACAATGTTATCCACATTTAGTTTTAGCGTCGATGTAAACATTGTCGGAAGCCCAGTTTCCAAATAGTACATATATTTTGGTGTATTGATTGGCAGGAAGAAGGTTTTTCGTAGAAAAAAGCGAAGCACATATTCAACAAGCTCGTACTTCTGCACACCCCACACTTGAGCTCCATAAAACAAGACCGCTTTGGCAGTTGCGTTAAAAACTCTTTGTTTGATATTGAGCGATATGAGTTTGTTGTTAAAGATTTTTCGCCAGTTCGCGCATATTGCGGTTTTAGACTTGTTTAACTTAATTTTTAGATACTTCTCTAACTTCAATTTGATCGTAAACTCCATACCTAGATACGTATACGATTTCACAACTTCCAGTACCTTTCCATTGTATTTCCATTTTTCGTCTCCTGCCGTTCTTCCCAGAACATTTCTAAAAAAACATAACTTTAGATTTCTCTGTGTTGACCTCAAGATTCCACACTTTGCAATATTCCTCTAACCTATTTACCATAATTTGCAGTGAAGTTGGAGACTCCGCCAGAATAACAATGCCATCTGCGTACATAATTACTTTGAACCGCGTGTTATTAAATTCAACTCCATAGGGCAACCAATCGACTATATCGTCAAGAAAAAGTGCAAAAAGCAGCGGGCTTAGATTACAGCCTTGCCTTTCTCCTTGTTCCTTTTTAACTTTTCAGAACATTCGCTTCCGTTGTAAATAAATGCTAATACATCTTGACAATAGCTCGGACGAAGTTTGTAGAGATATAGTGGCAGTCATCAGAAGCCGACACACTTAGACCAATAAAAAAGGCCCATTGTGATACGAGGGCGGGTCAATAAGTCCGTGACTTTTTGAATTTCTGACCTCTTTACTGAAACGGCAACACTGCTCCTGTCAACAGGCATCTGTCAGTTGACTCCTGTCAAAATTTAAACTTGCTGCGTCAGTTAGTTTGTGTTTGACAGCTATTTTTATCAGACTACTTACTAATTTGAGGAGAAAATGGAAAAAAGTGAATTTCGTGTGCTTATTAAGCATTATTTCTTGCGAAAAAAAACCATTACCGAGACCAAGGCTGAGCTTGAAAAATACTATGGGGACTCTGCACCATCGATTTCAATGGTAAAAAAGTGGTTTACTGAATTTCGTTGTGGCCGTACAAGCACTGAAGATGCCGAACGTCCTGGACGCCCAGTTGAGGTCTCTACACCCGAAACAATCGAAAAAATTCACGATATGGTGTTGGCCGACCGAAGATTGAAAGTGCGAGAGATTGTGGAAGCCGTAGGGATCTCGCATGGCTCAGTGGTTTCAATTTTGAATGATCACTTGGGCATGAGAAAGCTTTCCGCAAGATGGGTGCCGCGTTTGCTCACAGTCGACCACAAACGCAATCGTGTAACAACTTCACAGGAAGGTTTGGCGTTGTTTAATCGCAATATGGAGGAGTTTTTGCGCCGTTTTGTAACCGTGGACGAAACATGGATCCATCACAACACACCAGAGACCAAACAACAGTCAAAACAGTGGGTTTCTAAGGGTGAATCGGCGCCAAAGAAGGCCAAGGTGGGTTTGTCAGCCAATAAAGTTATGGCGACTGTTTTTTGGGATGCACGCGGGATAATCCACATTGACTACCTTCAAAAGGGAAGAACAATCAATGGGGAATATTATGCCAACTTATTGGACCGATTCAATGACGATTTGAAAAAAAACCGACCTCATTTGGCCAAGAAAAAAGTTCTTTCCCACCAAGACAATGCAAGGGTGCACACATGTGCAGTTGCCATGGCAAAAAACCATGAATTGGGCTATGAATTGCTCTCTCATCCACCCTATTCTCCAGATTTGGCTCCGAGCGACTACTTCTTGTTCCCAAACCTGAAGAAATGGCTTGGTGGAAAAAGATTTGACTCCAATGATGAAGTCATCTCGCAAATAAAGGCCTATTTTGAGGACCTCGACAAATCATTTTTTTTGGAAGGGATAAAAAAATTGGAGAAGCGTTGGACAAAGTTTATAGAGCTCAAGGGAGACTACGTTGAAAAATAAAAAAAAAAAATTTTATCAAAAAATTTGTGTTTTATTCCAAAAGTCACGGACTTATTGACCCGCCCTCGTACCACACGGATCTATCTTCTTCCTACTCGTTGAACCAGTTGGAGCTTTTGATAAAGCTTGAAAGACTTTTAATGTCGATGATTATGAGATCATGGAGATCATAGTAAAAGAAAGATCTTAAATGGAGTTTTCCTCTTCGAGAGAGAGCAGGGCATGTACAGAGAAGGTAGAGAATAGTCTCCCCCTCCTCCTCGTCCAAGCAGCTTTTGCAGAGGTCATTCGTATAGACGCCAAACCTTGTTGCATGCTTGCCTATGAGACCGTGTCCAGTGATTACACTAATTGTAGCACCAATGTGCAGTCTGTTCAGAGAGATCAAACACTTAGAGCGTTTCAGAGCCAGCTTTGGCCAAATCTGTTTTGTCGCTGGACAAGTGTTGCCACTTGTTCACTTAAGGTTAGTTCTCTCAATGGCCTCCCTCATAAACATGAGTTTGCATGTAGCAATCGGTAGAAGGGCATCAGGATCATACAACTTTTTTTTTTATAATTAGCATGCGCTAAAGGGATTTTTTATTTTTCTGTAATTGATACAGTACCCTTATAATGTTGCCACAGCGCAGGCATTTTCGTTGCTGCAAGGAGCACCCAGCAAATGATTAATTGCCTGTTTTTGGGCGCTGCTTACTACTGAAAGAATAGAAGAATAGGAAAAAAGTTTTTGGTGCGATAGGGTTTTTTTCTTCACAGGTGGCGCCTTAACTGCTTAAGGGAGATTTGAATTTTTGTGTGTACCTATTCAATTTTACAAAGCATGGCTCTGGTCGGGATTCGAACACACGACCTGCCGATCACTTTTCGAATACACTACCATCGCACCATTGCCACCTGCTTTACTAAAACTTTTTTTCATCCAAAAAGACAACTTTGCTCCAATTTCTTGAGACCGCTACAATGTCGTCATCCCATGTCATGTGATCCCTTGCAAATTCAAGGCGCTGTTGCTTGCGTGCGCGAGTAAGCGGTGTTTCTTGTTGGTGTTATTTAAGCTTTTAGTGTGAGCACTCACAATAACACGACGTACAGTGGATTTGCTACAAGAAACCCCAGAAAAAAACTTTATTTTGGTTGTGGATAGAGCTGAATTAGAAGCTAGTCTTTGAATTTTCCGCTTGCCTTGTGGCATTAAAACTTTTGCGATCCTTCCATGCACGATTTTTCACCAAATTTCTTACTAGGTGTTGACTTTGACAAAGGGCCATGTCCGAAAATGGTGCCTTTTTTTATCTCACACCAACGCGACCTAGCAGGATGTGTAGAGTGCTTCAACATAAACAATAGTTACCATCGCAGCTCAGCTCTAAAGTACATCCGCCTCGAGTTATGCGCCCTAATCTAATAGAACGTATACATAGTTTTTCTAATTACATAAATACGTGTTATAGATTAGGGCGCATAACTCGAGACGGATGCAATTTAGAGCTGAGCTGCCGTAATAACTATTATTTATATTGAAGTTCTCTACACATCCTGCTAGGTCGCGTTAGTGTGCAAAAAAAGGAACCAGTTGCTCATACATTTCAGGCAAAGCCCTTTACGGGCTATTTCACGAATTGAAAAGCTCTCCGAAAGGTAAGCATCAACTTTAGCCCTTTCTTACAAATGTATCCCTTTTTTCTGCCCATTTAAATAAAATTCGCTACTATTTAGTAGAACCGACTGTACATATTTACTGCCAAATATCTTTTTTAAGAAAATGGTATTCAAAAGTGTTCCGGCGCATGTGGATTTTAAGTTTTTGGATTTTAGTATTTGCATTTTTTTTTAATTTAAAAACGTAAAACTGACAATTTTTAAAGGTGAGTGCGAAATTAAATACCTTCAATGCGGATGTGATAATTTGAATAATAACTATTGAGAAAGCTGAAAAATTAAACTGTAGAATAAAACTTCTCCGGAACATCTTAATTTTAATCTACACTTTGTTTGATTTGTGAAATACATATAGGCAATGTAGCTCAGAGATACTCTTTTGTATGAAAAAAAGTATTCAAAAAGATTACGGCGGGTAGAGTTATTCCGGGTAAAAACAGCCCTATAGATAGATAGGAGGAAACATTTAAATGTGTACCGTTGAAACTGATGGCTAATTTGGGAGAATGTCGCTTTAATTTGCCATCCAGTTATTTTAACAGAAGCTCCTTGTAATCCAAAAAAGGATATTTTTCCGAAATGGCCTCAGAAACCGGACAGTATTACAATTGAAGTTTGATCAATTATATTTCTCAGCTCCCTACTTGGTCTACGATTTAAACACTTATTTACATAAACATCCCGCCAAAGAAGTATAACTTCTAATGGGCGTACATGAGTACACACACACTTTTTCTCGGGCTTTGTAAGAAGGCATTTCAATATTCCATTGCAGCTGATATATAACAAACCGCGTAAATTTCCTTTGGACAACTTCAATTCTTTTGGAATCTACGTACATTATAAAATGGGTTCCAAATTACACAGCAATATTCAATGACATAAGATATAAATAACGATTTGAGCGTGTAAGGATCTCTAAAGTCTTTGGCATTACGCTTTATAAAACCTAATATTGAACTTGATTTAGCAACAACGTACTCAATGTAACTAAAGAAAGAAAGTTAAGAGTGAAATAAGACACCCAAGTCTTTTTTTCTAACATTTTTTCCATGGGGTTGTTCCCAATTGAATAGGTGCAATTAACACAAGGTAGAACACGAACAAATGAAAAGCACTGACACTTAGAAACATTTATATAAAGTTGTTTTTTATCAAACTGAATAACTTTTTTGCATAAGCATTCATAAGCAGAAAAGCCTGTTTCACAACGATACGTTTTGACAAAAGGGAGCAGAATTAATATAGCCTCATTGACTTATTGAGGATCTTCACTTCTAGACCCATTCGAAAACTCGATCAGTGATACATGCTTAAATCTGTATTTTAATGCGAACGAATTCTGAAGATCTACGAGTGATTCGTATTCCAGAACGGCTTGCATTTCAAATTGAAATGACATGATAAATGCATTTTGTATCAACTCGATGTCAATATCTACATCCGCAGAGTGATCTGACAAAGATTTCAGTAGGCTAACCAAATGTCCAGTGATGACATTTCAAATTTCATCTGGAAATTCCAACACGTCTTCTGTCATAACCTTTTTTACGCAGGTAATCGGGATGTTTTTTTTTTCTTAACTCCGGATACTTTGTCGCTCGCTACTAGAAATACATATGTTGATTTTCCTTGGAAAAATGAAGTACATAATTTCTTTCAAAAAATATACCCAAGGTAAAAGATTGTATAAGCTATTCCTCATTACCCACCTAATCGAAAAGGGTTACAGGCGCAGACGAGCATTGCCTATTTGGAAAAACATCGGCTCATCCCGAAGTTCATATTTCCTGGCCTGATTTCAGTGTAAAGAAGGAGTGATTCATACCGCCTACCCATTTCTTTGGAACGTTTTAGAACAATCTTGAGTGGAGTGGGCGACTTTTCACGTAATTAACGATCTTCAGCGCTTCATCAAGAACTTTTTTAAATCAGATAAAATTTTATTTACTACGAGAGCATATCCTTGCAAAACGCAATGGCTGCTTTCAGAATTGGCAAATTATTTTTACAAAAAATTCAATTAGAATTACATGTTATTCAATTACTAGTTATTTGTAATTGTCAAAAATCAATGAATAACTTTGAGATATTAGTTCTAATGAAGGCAAATCATTTATTTTAATAATTACGTTGTTTTTGGGTATTTTTTTGCAGGTATTTTTGTTATTTAACATTATAGACATTCATGCAATGAATAACATTTTAAATAATCAATTACCCTGAAAGTAATTAACGCTGGGTTTTTCTTCAATTACTTCTAGAATTCAATTACATTTCATTTTTCAATTACCAATTACAGTAATTGTAAATGATTTTTTTCAATTTCAATGACATGTAATTCTTATTGTTACAACGCAAATTACTAATTACTTGTAAACAATTACCAAAAGTAATAATTATTTCCCAACTCTGCGGCTGTTACATCCCGCCGCTTTATTTTTAGTTTTGGATGCAGCGGCCGACGCCTTATATTTGTCCTAACATTGTTGCTGCCCAGGGTTAGGCAAATCGATTTGGAAATAACGCCCAAAATTCCGGAAACACCCATAAGTTAACAACAAGATGGAAATAAAGCCAAAAGAGAATTTGCTTTACACACAAAACTCCATATCACCCAAATTATAAAACGATACCCCAACAAATTTTCGACAAATTTGGGCGTTATTTCCACTTCATGATTTAAATGAATTACCCTATACAATTTTTTTTATTAAAACCAACATATCAACTACCCCAACCTCGCACCTACTTCCAATCCAACCGTAGCCTCAGCAGGGGGGTTGCAGTGGGGGCAACATGCCCTCCTGCAAATCCTCTTTACATAATTTTTCACCATTTTGAACATTTACCTACCAAAGTTTTTGCAGCAGTCCCTCGACGCTAGTTGTTGGAAATGTGACACTCAGCCCCAGTTTACATTATACTGCATTCCAGCAACCAGCTCCTATACACTGACATGGTTTCAACCCACACTGCCAATGTCACGTGCGTGAATCCTTCGCTTCAGTTCCTATTTAAGTGCTTGGACATGTGATTGGTTTGTTTTTTCAACCAACTTAAATGCGATTGTTTCTGGAAAGTTTGCAAATTTTTGTTCTTATATCTGGAACAACGACATCTGCCTAACAAACAAGGGCATCCACACCATCAATTAGATAGTGCCTTTCCAATTCAGTTGTCTGACTCTCAACGACGACCCAAAGAGGTTGCTCCAAGAAAATGAAATTACTTTTCTTTATACACCTTTCGAATTCCATCTGCCAGGAAAACTATCTTCAAGCGCAGTACGTACTTCACACTTGAAGCGTGGGGTGGTTAATTTTAATTAAATACTCTGAATTCGTGGACCCCGCTCTAAACAAGGAACAACAAACAGCCAGCACTCCTCGAATAAAACGTGCACCTATCACGAAACCACTTAAGGAACTTCTTCAGGGGCCATTATGGGCTTTAAGATGGCGGCATGTCATTGACACGGCTCAGTTAGGAGAAGTACAGAACTTGCTCAACAATATAAACCCAAAACTCAAGGAAAATGGTAATTTCAATGAAAATTCCTTTCATGCAAAAACACACATAAACAATGAGTACCTACAATGGCATTTTGTTGTTTTTTTGTTTCTATCTTTCAAAAAACCGAAAAAAATGTGAGTAAGGTTGTGCAGGATTCGTCGGAGCGGGATAAAAAATGTGAAAATTATTCGCTCCGAGGACTTTAAGGCATACAAGCGAATAAAGTTGTGCAAAGCAACCCTAGCAAAGGAGCAGACGAGTAAACCTGCGTTTTTTGTCAACCATTCTTCAGCTAAAGGAGAGAAAATTAGTTCGAATATCTGAAAGAGTCACATACCAAGTAATTATGTATATATATATTTTTTAAGAAGAAGGATTTTGCTAGCACAAAAGACCAAATAAAACAAATTCTAAGTATTTTTTTTCATTGCAATAATTATTATTTTCGGGTGGAAAATTCTCGAGGAGTCGTTGGTTTTCTAACTTTTTCTGGAGACTCTACACATTGAAGGGAATGCAAATATAAGTCCTTTATGTGCATTCGTAGAAGGATACAATTCCTAGGATACATAGTCTACTGCCGTTTAGACACAGCACAAATATATCTTGATAACAATGTTTCTAGAAGTCCATCTGTTAATGAATAGTCACTGTTTCTTATTTTCCTTTAACTCAAATGGTGAACAAATAAGCAAATATATTTCTTTGTTTTAATTCTTATGAGAGACAAATGCGAACAGGAAAGGAGGCGTACATAAATATACGAATCACGACGATTAGCGAATAAAATAGAATATTTTAATTTTTTCTTAGTTACATTTTAAATACACTTCAATCGACACTGACTATTTTAAGATGAGCCAGAAAAAAAAAGATTTATAGTTTTAAACATAATAATAAAAAATTAAGATGCGGCAGGAAGTGAGGAGAAGAAGATGCTGCGTAGAAAGAGGAGGGCGTACGCAGGCTCCCAGCTCAAAGAAATCGAAATCGAGAGAAGGAAACCTAGTCACCGAAGCGCAGCGAATAGTACTTATGATGATTGTATTTAAGCAGCATTTCCAATAGCTGCTAAATGGGAATCATGTATATAGACAGAGTGACGTCCTGACAAGGACCAGCCAACCGTAGCTTTTTTCCAACTCTTCTTTCCAACTCGTTCAAGCGATTCGGCAACGAAATGATACCATGGAAAGTATAGGCACAAAGAAAAAAAGAATTTCACGTGTTGTATGGACGATTTCGTTTAAGTCACTTTTGAACGAGGCGAGCTTGGTATGATGTGTGAAACGAATACAGAAACAAGACAAAACATAGATCGAGCGCTGTAACAACCACTTCGTTCAAACCATCTGATCTTGTGTATGTACTCGAGCAAACGATTCTGCAACGAAATGATACAATTGAAAGTTAGGAACGCACATGCAAAACAAATCCTGTTTTGTACCGACCATTTCGTTCAAATCCCTTTTGAACGAGAAGGGTTTTTTTATGCTTGACGTTTGTCGCGTGCAGAGTATATCCATATAATGAGTAGGGACACTCTCAACGTTTTCTTTATGAGTTCTTATCAGCAAGTACGTCTGTGTCACAGAATTTAAGTAAAATGATTAAGGTACTTATCAATTGCTATTTTATTAAAACGTAATTTATATTTTTTGTGATGAAGAATTGGTTTTTGTTTTATAAATGAAATCTAAATGTAAAACACATTTTGTTTCTTTAGTCTGAAAAATTCGAATTTTTAAATAAACTTGCTTAAAACGATGTGGGTAAACGTTATTTTTTTATTTAATTTCAACATTTCTTTTTATACCCTATTCTAGGGGTATATTAATTTTGACGCATAGTTTGTAACATACCTTAATATTGCCCGTAGACCCCTAAAAGTTACTATATTTATGATCAGCATCGATAGTAATGTCGATCTAGCCATGTCCGTCCGTCCGTCCGTCCGTCCGTCCGTCGGCAAAAATTAAGCCTTTAAACTGGACCTAGAGAGCTGAAATTTTAACCATATACTCTCTAGGGTCCCGAAATAATCAAGTTTAAGAATTTTTGAAATCCGCCCACAGACACGCCCACAAACTCAAAAAAACAAAATTTTGGAAAAAAATCGAATTTTGAGCTAGAGAGCTGAAATTTTTTATATATGATCTTTGGCCCATAAAACTGCTTGGGACATAAAATTTTCAAAATCCGCCCACTGACACGCCCACAATTAAATAAAATATTTTTTTTGAAAAACCAAAATTTGAGCTAGGGAGCTGATAATGATTTAATATATACTCTCTAGGGGCCCTTTATGCTCATGTGTAAATATTTTCAAAATCCGCCTACTGACACGCCCACAATTATTTATTTTTTATTTTTGAAAGTCCAAAGTTTGAGCTAGGGAGCTGAAATTTATAGTATATACTCTCTAGGTGCCCTTTATGCTCATACTTAAATTTTTTTTAAATCCGCCTACTGACACGCCCACAATTAAATAAAACAATTTTATTGAAAAACCAAAGTTTGAGCTAGGGAGCGTTTTTATTTACAAAAGCTTAGTTTTTTCGATAAAATCCTTTAAATTTTTGTCACGCCCACTTATGAGATATAGGAATAAGAATAGGGTATCCAACAGTTCGCCCAAGCGGACTGTAGCCCGCCCCTATGTTTATTGGTAAAAATGATCTTAACAGCTATAGCAATTAAAACTTCACTGAACGACTACACATGTTTGGCACGCGTCGCTACTGGCTTAGCTACAAGGTGGCGCAAAAGTAATCCTCCTATCAGAAAATGCTATAAATTTTGCGATTGGCCCCTAATGTCAGTTCCGTTTTGACATTTGTGTAGTAAACACATGCGAAATACACGTTAATAAACAATGTTACGCTACACTGCTCCAGAACGCGGAATATTGGTGACTATTTATTTGAGCAATAATCGGCCGGTGACTTTGGCACAACGTGAATTTCGTCGCAGATTTCCTACCCGTCCAACGCCTACTGGTGAAACACTGCGACGTTTAGCCGCTCGCCTCGAAGAGACTGGCACAACACGAGATGCTGCCAGGCGTGGTAGACCCCGGAGTAGCCGTTCTGCAGAGAATATTGCTGCTGTAGCCGAAGATGTCATGGAAGCGCCGTCGACATCGACCAGACGACGTGCCACGCAAATGGGTATCAGTCGACGGTCTTTACAGCAAATTTTGGTACAAGATTTGAAGATGTTTCCGTACAAAGTCCAGACGGTGCATCAGCTGTTAGCTGCTGACCGCCAATCGCGTCTAACATACGCTCAAGCCCAATCACCACCAAGAGGAAGATGATTTTTCATCAAAAATAATCATGAGTGATGAGGCCCATTTCCATCTTAGCGGGTACGTAAATAAACAAAATTTACGCTTCTGGGGCACTGAAAATCCGCGTGTAACCCACGAAGAGCCATTACACCCGCTCAAAGTCACTGTATGGTGTGCTGTTTTCGCTGGAGGAGTCATCTGACCTTTTTCTTCGAAGACGTCGCGGGCCAAACGGTTACTGTGAATGGTGAGCGCTACAGAGCAATGATCAACGAGTTCTTTTTGCCGCAACTTGATGAATTGGGATTGGAAAACATGTGGTTCCAACAGGACGGTGCAACGGCACACACTGCACGTGCCACTAATTACCTAATCTCCCGTTTTGGCGATTTGCACTGGCCAGCAAGATCGCCTGATTTGACCGCTCCAGACTTCTTTTTGTGGGGCTTTTTGAAGTCGCGGGTTTATGTCAACGAACCTCAGACTCTTGCAGCTCTTAAAGACAATATCCGTCAACAATGTGAGGACCTATCGCCGGAAGTTTTGGCCAAAGTAATGGAAAATGCCATAAAAAGGGCTCAAATGACAATCAACTGTGGCGGCGGCCATTTACATGACATCATATTATCGACTTGATGTAAAAAAAATTAAAAGACCAAATAAAAATAATCCACAAGAAGAATCAAAGTTTGTCATTTTTTTTTTAAATTACAGCCAAAAAACATCGGAAAGTTATTTTTGCGCCACCTTGTATGCTCTGGTGGTTTACTAACGCAGCTATTCAAATACGGAGGTGATGTTTTGGTAGGCGTATGACTCAAACCTTCAACCAGCTATGGGTGGAAGAAAGCATGCCCGATGACTGGGCTATCAGTTCCATATGCCCCATCTTCAAAATAAGCCGATCTTATGATTTGCAAGAACTATCGAGGCATATCCCAACTAAATTTCGCATATGAGATCCTATCCAACGTACTGTGTGAACGTCTGAAACCGTTCTGCAACACATTTATCGGCCCGTCAGATCGACAATGGACCAATCTTCACACTAAGGCAAATCCTGGAAAAGACCAATGAATTTCAAGTCGAGATCCACCACCCTTTCATCGACATTAAAGCCGCATATGATAGCATTCATTGTCAGGATCTCTACGTGGCGTTGGCCGAATTCGGGATCGCGGCAAAACTATTCCAGTTGTGTCGCGTACTTGCGTAACACTTACAAACACGCGGTGTAATGTGCAGTTTGGAAGCAGCTCTTCCTAATTTTTCCTAACTTGTACCGAATTTCGGTAAGGAGATGCGCTATCATGTGACTTCTTCAATCCTGTACTGGAGAAAATAGTGCGAAGGGCAGGTGACAACACGGTAGGCACTATCTTCAATAGATCAGTCCAGCTACAGGGGTATGCGGACGGTATCGATATCATCGGCCGCTCCAAGCGTAACGTGTTAGAGGCTGTCACGGCGATTGAAGAACATGCGAAATTGGTTGGTCGTGAAGTAAATGAGGAAAACACCAAGTATATGCTATCAACAAACAAACAAACATCTGTCCACCGCCAAGGACAAAACACCACTGTTGATAGCAATAACTTAGAGGTAGTTAAGGAGTTCATTTAGCTAGGAGGAAACATCAACCCCAAGAATGACACCTTATTGGAGATCCGGCGGAGAATTACCTTAGGAAACCGCTGCTACTTCGGCGAAATAAATGGATTCAAAACTCCTAACTCGAAGGACAAAATGCATGCTCTATCGAATTTTAATCCCGTCAGTCCTGTTTTATGGTGCCGAGTGCTGGACGATAAGTAGAAAAGGGGAGCGAATATTGGGATCTTTTAAAAGAAAAATACTAAGTCGGATATTTGGTCCTGTTTGCGAGGAGGGCGAATGGAGGAGAACAAATAAAATCACGTCGACTACATTGGCTCGGCCACATTGAGCGAATGGAAAATAATGCTCCAGCCAAGATGATCTTCGACTCCCAGCAAGGAAGACCTAGCCTCCATTTTAAAGACCAAGCCATCGCGGATGACAGAGTGATTGGTCTGGAGAACTGGAAGCAGCGTGCCCGGGATCACAGACGATGGAAGGCTGCAGTGGCTCAGGTAGAGGCTCTTCAGGGGTCGGGAGCCCGTTAAGTAAGTAAAGTAAGTAGATAATAATTATAAAGGGTGATTTTTTTAGGGTTAGGATTTTCATGCATTAGTATTTGACAGATCACGCGGGATTTCAGACATGGTGTCAAAGAGAAAGATGCTCAGTATGCTTTGACATTTCATCATGAATAGACTTACTAACGAGCAACGCTTGCAAATCATAGAATTTTATTACCAAAATCAGTGTTCGGTTCGAAATGTGTTTCGCGCTTTACGTCCGATTTATGGTCTACATAATCGACCAAGTGAGCAAACAATTAATGCGATTGTGACCAAGTTTCGCACTCAGTTTACTTTATTGGACATTAAACCAACCACACGAATGCGTACAGTGCGTACAGAAGTGAATATTGCGACTGTTTCTGAGAGTGTTGCTGAAGACCGTGAAATGTCGATTCGTCGCCGTTCGCAGCAATTGGGTTTGTGTTATTCGACCACATGGAAGATTTTACGCAAAGATCTTGGTGTAAAACCGTATAAAATACAGCTCGTGCAAGAACTGAAGCCGAACGATCTGCCACAACGTCGAATTTTCAGTGAATGGGCCCTAGAAAAGTTGGCAGAAAATCCGCTTTTTTATCGACAAATTTTGTTCAGCGATGAGGCTCATTTCTGGTTGAATGGCTACGTAAATAAGCACAATTGCCGCATTTGGAGTGAAGAGCAACCAGAAGCCGTTCAAGAACTGCCCATGCATCCCAAAAAATGCACTGTTTGGTGTGGTTTGTACGCTGGTGGAATCATTGGACCGTATTTTTTCAAAGATGCTGTTGGACGCAACGTTACGGTGAATGGCGATCGCTATCGTTCAATGCTAACAAACTTTTTGTTGCCAAAAATGGAAGAACTGAACTTGGTTGACATGTGGTTTCAACAAGATGGCGCTACATGCCACACAGCTCGCGATTCTATGGCCATTTTGAGGGAAAACTTCGGAGAACAATTCATCTCAAGGAATGGACCGGTAAGTTGGCCACCAAGATCATGCGATTTGACGCCTTTAGACTATTTTTTGTGGGGCTACGTCAAGTCTAAAGTCTACACAAATAAGCCAGCAACTATTCCAGCTTTGGAAGACAACATTTCCGAAGAAATTCGGGCTATTCCGGCCGAAATGCTCGAAAAAGTTACCCAAAATTGGACTTTCCGAATGGACCACCTAAGACGCAGCCGCGGTCAACATTTAAATGAAATTATCTTCAAAAAGTAAATGTCATGGACCAATCTAACGTTTCAAATAAAGAATCGATGAGATTTTGCAAATTTTATGCGTTTTTTTTTTAAAAAAAGTTCTCAAGCTCTTAATAAATCACCCTTTATTTCAATATAATTTCATCTAGGATTTGCTGTCGATATTTTAAAGCATACTTTAACTAAGCGGGTAGTCCACGAAGTACGAACTAAACTTTTTTTATTTCTCTACAAAGTCTTCTTTTAGCTCGATTTTCAATAGCTTCCACCACAAAATTGCCATCAACCTTAGACTTCACCTTTTCATTGTTGGCAAATCTTGAGCCTTACTATAAGTAACTAGCTGACCCGCCCCACTTCGCTCGGTGTCAGTCACCCCTATCGTTTAAAACGTCGGGGAACGTTTCAGTCAAATTCACCACTTGGCTTTCGAATTGAAAGAAACACTAGTCGGTGAGGTGAATGCGTTTAACACCATCGTAGGAAACGTTCGAAGTGAAACTCCCCATTCAAACTTCAACGCAGCTAGATCGATATACGTATCGATTTGTCTATTCTTAAATTTATTTTTTCTTTATGAAAAATGCAACTGTGCTGTATCATCGACAGTGGATTAACCACAACACATCCAATCCAAACGCAATTTTTCTTCATTATGTCATGAGTCTATAATAAGTCAACACCCAAAATTGTGTTTGCATTATTTCACCATTTCAAATGCTTTCTCAGTCGAAGAACAAATCATTTCCAATATTTTTTTCAATTTTTAAGCCTGTGATCTGGCTTTAATTTAGTTATTGCTATATTGCTAGAAATTGGATTTAATTTTTCTTCGAACGAGGAAGCATTTGAAATAAATAGTAAAATAATTCACACACAATTTTGAGTGTTGAATTCGAAAGACTCGTTACACAACGAGGGAAAATTGTGTACGGATTTGGATCTGTGTGGTTTATCGACTGACGATCCTACACCACAACATCTGGGTGAAACGCCAATGTGAAAAGGTCACTTATTTTATAAAAAAACATCAAAACAAATTTCCCACAATATATAGGCTCGACTAATACAGCGAGCTATATAGAAAACAAACTTTTTGTAAGCAATAATTCAAGTTAAATACGCGCGAAATAAGAATAAAAAACATAGGGACGGGCTACAGTCCGCTTGGGCGAACTGTTGGATACCCTATTCTTATTCCTATCCCTCATAAGTGGGCGTGATAAAAGTCTAAATATGGTTGAATTGTTAAGAACGCTCTACATATTTTGTTATATAACATTTAAAAGATTTTATCGAAAAAAACGCTCCCTAGCTCAAACTTGGGTGTTTCACTAAAATTGTTTTATTTAATTGTGGGCGTGTCAGTAGGCGGATTTGAAAAAACTTAACACATGAGCATAAAGGGCCCCTAGAGAGTATATACGAGTATTATAAATTTCAGCTCCCTAGCTCAAACTTTGGATTTTCAAAAAAATTGTTTTATTTATTTGTGGGCGTGTCAGTGGGCGGATTTTGAAAATTTTATATCCCGAGCAGTTTTAGGAGTAATAGACCATATAAAAAAAAATTTCAGCTTTCTAGCTCAAAATTCGATTTTTTCCAAAATTTTGTTTTTTTGAGTTTGTGGGCGTGTATGTTGGCGGATTTCAAAAATTCGTAAACTTGATTATTTCGGGACCCTAGAGAGTGTGGTTAAAATTTCAGCTCTCTAGGCCCAGTTTAAAGGCCTAATTTTGGCGACGGACGGACGGACGGACGGACGGACATGGCTAGATCGACATTACTATCGATGCTGATCATAAATATAGTAACTTTTAGGGGTCTACGGGCAATATTAAGGTATGTTACAAACTATGCTTCAAAATTAATATACCCTTAGAATAGGGTATAAAAATAACACAACTTGGATCTACCTAAGTGGTAGTGAGTGGAAGTGTGTTGCTTTCTCACTTTTCTTCATATTAAACTGAAAAATCTATAACAGCATAATAGTACCTCGCAAAGCTATCCCGTAAGTACCGAATCCCTTTCTTAAGCATCAAACAATAATTGATTGATACAATGTCAGTACATAGGTACATTGTAACTGTTAATAAAGTGTATATTTAAGTGAAAACAAAAGTTATTGAAGTGTAAAAACTACCAAATTATAGACAAAAAAACCTGAGAAAGTATATTGAAGCAAAAAAAATAAAAATATAAAGTGCAACATGTTGACGATAAATGCGTGTCTTGACGCAGCAATTTACGGCATTATCATTTTCTCTCTTGTATAATTTTGTTAATAATTCATTATTTGTATACATTTGTGCTGTATAAGCAGTATAAAATATTTGTATAGAAAATTGTTCAACTTAATTTGTTTTCAAACAAAAATATTTTTTGCCACAGCAACACGATTCTCACCGCTGCGCTTCTATCCTATTATATTGTTTTTAAAAATAGTTTTTGAATACTCCTTCTAGAACTTTTGTTATAATTCGGTTTATTATAAACTTTTTACAAAGCATTCGCTCAAAACTGGTATTCCGCCAAATAAATTCACCGATTTGATCCTACAACTAATTCAGAAGATGTTTGTTTTTGTTCATCTGACGTTGTCGCGAAGTTCTACATTCTCTTTTGCACACAAAAGTGCTGTATTCCCGACCTGTAAGACAGTTTTTACCGCGTTTTGTACGATACATACGGAAGGCGAAAGTGCAGCGTAAGTGAAGTGAATATCAGATACGTCGTTTTTTGCGATAGGGCTTTATATTAATAAGAACAAAAACCTTAATTAATAATGAGACTCTAGAAAAATTATGTAACTTATTTTATTTCAACCTACATAATATTTTAATATTATAGCTTCTCAATAGGGATCACACAGATGATTAAAGTAATTGGAAACAGAGTTATTCCTACAAATATACCAAAATTCAACATTGCGATAGTAATGCGTGATTTTTAAACGTTTGGGTCTTAATTTGTAAATCAATGCTTGTGATTTACTTTTCAAAGAAATGTAAATGTTAACCACGTCTTTTTCGAGCATATTGGCTGATATCTCGCTAATAATACGTGTCATGTTGCCTTCCAAGGCTGCAATTGACGCAGGCTTATCGGCATAAACGAGTGATTTGACGAGTCTAACGTCAAACCACTCGCCTTTGCCGATAAGCCAGCTCCACAACATTATCAAACACAAGCAAAATGAAGCCCCTAAGCAAGTTAATCCGGAAAATTGTGCTATAAACATAAAACAATTTAAATATTAATATCATAATATAAATTAGACTAGTTTTCGTATTCGTATTCATATTCGCTACTCATTTCGGCTGTAAATCTAAAAATGTGAAAATAAAACAAATTATAATTAAATTATACACTTAACAATAAATGAACATAATTAATAATTAATATCAATCCTTTTCGACATCAGCCATTCAATTTTGTACGCAATCAAGTAGTCGTGTCACCTCGGATTTTATTCTGCACATCTGCAACGCAGATGACGTTTCCAAAAAAGAACAATCTGCAAACGCATTTTTTACGCAGATGACGTTTTCAAAAACGCGTTATTAGCGAAATTGCGTTCAATCTCTCCTAAATTAGTGCATGAACCAAATATTAATGATTATATTTTCTGAATGGAATTTGTTGGCAGATTGAGGTTAAAACCCCATTTTTTCAACGCTTTTTTTTTTTTTGATTTTCACACGTTTTCTAAAGTGATAACTTGTGCAATAGTTTTTTAGGCTTATTTCTGCCTTAATAAAGTCCATTAGAAATACGATTTCTGCTATAGCAAAGTAGCCCCCAAATCTTTTACCACTGAGTCTATTTCTTAAGTTTGAAAAAGCTAAATTTGGCGAAGAGGGTGCATGAAAGAGCGATTCGTACTTTGATTTTGGCCATCACAATGCCGGCCGGAACTAGTGCAATATGCTGCAGTTATAGCCACAAAATAGCCCTTGTCGTAAAATGCGACTTAAGGGAGGAAATCACATCTAGGTAATTTTAATATCCAGGTGAGCTTTGCGATACATTTAATATCTTAAAGCTCATCCAACTGTGGGTTGACAAAAAAAAATGGATCAAACAATTATCAATCAAGGGAGCATGCACGTGTCGAAATCGTAGATAACAGGCAGGACTTATAACTCCAAATGCAACAACACCAGCATGATGAACTGATCTGAAACCAGGAAACCTACCAACATCGATTAAGGTCGAACCGGCGAACGGCACAAGCGGACCAGTAGGGATTCAGTAAAGTGGTAGGGTTATGATCCCCTAATCCTGGTCATAACCTCGTCGCAAAGGAAGAAGTAGAAGGTCAATGGGTACTGTAAACGTAAACGTAAACGTAAATTGAGTCTCCGACTGGATTTGCTTTGCGGATAAATTCATTTCCAAACGGATACCATGATAGGGCAGAATATCCCTTAAGGACATCCGTAGCTTCTTGGATAGTCAAGCTACGGTAAAACTCGTGCAATCAGTCTCTAAGCCCAAGACTGCCGATCGTATGTTATGGACAATAGAATATCATATGTCACGTTGTGCTAGCTGATACGAAATGACGGCAAAATAAATCGGACAATTAACTACCGAATTTGACACAATATTAAATCACCGCCGATTTATTTTCTAGATCATAGAGCTTGTGACATTTGGAGGAATCTTAAGTTCACCAAACGATGCCAGAACAAGTTTTTCCAAAGTAAGAACAAAGTGCAGAGCTATTATGTGTTAAATTCAAATTTGACCATAGACTGCATCTGCGTCTATAGTCTGAAAAGCGCCGACATGAGATAAGAATACTAATACAGCCCAAGACAATATCGGTTTAGTTGGCCCATCACCCTCATGAAAGTGTGATAAAATCTTCTTTGACTTTGACCGTTCACTTTTGAAATTAAAAAAAAACACGAAAATCGTTTCGCGCAATCAATGGGTGGACAACGCATGATAAGTGTTTAAGCTCATGCAGATCACGCACCGCTGGTTGTCTTAGATTTGCTATAAAAACCTGTCATCGAACAATTGGTTTAACATAATCAATTCAAGTCTGTTACCAAAAACAGTAAAGAAGCCCCCAAAACGAAAATGACCAAATTCGTAAGTTAATTGCACATTTTAGGTGTTTGCTTTGGGCTAACTGAATCCATTTTCTTTCGCAGATAAATGTCCTTTGTGCTTTTGTAGCGTGCGTTGCTGGATGTCGTGGTGTTGTGGCTTCATTGGGTGCGGCACCGTTGGGATATTCTGCGCCATTGGCATACTCATCGACATTGGCATACTCATCACCTTTAGGATACTCTGCGCCACTAGCTTACGCAACACCAATTGCCTACAATTTTGCACCGGGTGGTAGCAGCCGCATTGATATCCACAATAACTTTGCTCGCCAATATGTCGCTGTTCCATTTGGTCTAGCATCGGCTCCCGTGGCTATTCCCGCTCCATTGGCCGCTGCTCCAATAAAATATAGTGTTCCGATTTCTGCTCCATTTGCTGGTTTTGCTTCTCCATTAGCAGCTGCACCTTTGGCTAAGATTGCTGCTATTCGAGCTCCATTAACCGCTGCACCTGTTGCCGTTTCAGCGCCATTGGCTCCTGCTCCCTTGGCTAAAATCTCCGCTCCAGTCGCTCTTTCATCTCCAATAGCTGCCGCTCCCTACATTGCAGCTCCACTGGCCTACAGTGCTCCACTGAGTAAGTATAATACTGCTTTCTATGGTGCTCCACTGTCATATGCCATTCCTGCCGGAGCACCACTTGCTGCTCGCTACACTGCCGCTCCATTGGCGTCATTTGCTGCTCCAATTCCTCTTGCAGCTCCAGTTACTTCTGCTCCAAAAAATGCCCCAGCTGCTATTGACGCCTCCTCGATTTCTGATGATTCCGAGATAGTCTCTGCCAAATTATCTGAATCACCAGCACCCGGTGATGGACAAATATCCGCTCCAGCTCCTGTTGATGGCGATTCACCAGCCACCAAGAATTCATCAGATGACACCCAATCGCCTGTTGCCCCAGTTCGTATCAATTGAAAATCTTAAAAGACTGATTGATTGTCAAATAAAAACAGATTGAACACTTCAAAGCGTCCTTGTTTAACTTTTTACAAAAAATTTAGGATTTATAGTTAATCAGTGAATTAAGTAAAGATGCTAGTACCAACAAAGAATTTAAGAAATTACTTAGTTTGCCAACTTCAGCTTTCTTGATCCTCTGCATGATTATTCCCGACTTCTACTTCATTTCGATTGCCTTTGAGTTACTTAGTTCTGAAAATGCTAAATATCGTTTAACCATGTTGTGAGCTCTCTAACCACCTTCCAATCTGAAATTCACTACATAACCTGCTTCTAAATGCAAAAAGGATGCTGCTTAATAGGATTGTTTGCACACATAAGGTGAGGATGCAGCAGAGAGAAACCACTACTACCAGTTCTGAATATCGATTAATAATTCAATTTGTTGGGTTTTTTCGTTCGATGTTATGATGCTCTGTAAACTAATACCTTGCTATAAGTTAATTTACAAGAGGAGAACCCCACGGAGTCATAACTCTGAGATTAACCAATATCTGGGGAAATAATGCAAACTTTGTGAAGTTGTTTTTAGAAGCGGGTACGTTTTTTTTTCATAATATTTAATAGTTTATAAAGGTTAACGGCTGGTCTCAGTGTGCCACTGGAGCTAGCTATTGTACCTTACTCAAAATGATGACTAGATAGGTAGTTAGGAGTGGCTGCCTGGTTGTAAGTACATGTTTTGATAGCTCCACTCAAGGTGACACCCTAGGTCAGTCGGGTATTAAGTTCTCGTTGCAGATACGTTTGATCCTCTATTATGATGGCTCCATTGTCAGCAAAGAATACATTGATGCACTTTCGATTATCAAGGACTTAATATATATCAAAGAAGTTATAGCGCTTCCTGGTTTGCACCGACTTTGTTCGGGAACTGCTCTATAACTCCAGCGGGGCATCTCACTCTTTATTTACTTCCTCATGCATGTCCATGATCATTTGTAACTCCTCGTTGTCTTAGCGCTACCCATAACAGAACTCTTTGTTGTCTATCAAAGGCCTTTTCGAAATCAACTAACACCGTTCCAAATTGGATGTTTGATATTTTCACATCATGATCCTCATACTAAGGATAACATCTGAGGTTGATTTACCAGCAATAAGCTCGCACTGGTCATCAGATATCTGTTTTGTTTTCAGCGATCGACTATCTAATACCCGTTTAAAGATCTTCCTGGTGTGCGGCATAAGCGCAGGACATTAGAACAGTAATTGTTCAAATGAAGAGGCTAAGTTTACCGCTACTGGTTTGGCATTGGATATGCTCTCATCAGTTCGGAGTCACAAGTCATGAGCCATCTGGCCCCATCTCTCATATCTTTTTTGAGAACTCAGAAGGTATATAATCCGGGACAACCGCTTGGAGTCTTTAAAGTCTTTCACAATATTGTTACCCCTGTGTAGTATTTTTTTTTGTCATGCACAAGAGGTAGCCCATAAGCATTTTGATAATCTTTGGCGAATGGATTTTCTGCCATTTCTTCTTTTTTGAAGATGACTGTGTCCCTGTTCAAGCTGGTTTGTGCAGTTCTTGGACAGCTTGATTTGTATCAGTAACATAAGAAGACATTTCGACTAAAATACACGCAATGTTTGTGATTTGGTTGTTTAACGCAGCTTTGAGAGGTCAGTGTAGTTTATCTGCCCTATTATGGTATCCATTCACAAAAGATTTTTTTCCGCAAAGCAAATAATTTATATTTACGCCCAAAGAGTCCGTTTTCCGAACGTGCATGAAAGTCAGGTTCATCTCTCAAACAGCATCAATTCAACCAAGTGCTCATACTGTTTGATAGATAGATACATTTATTTCGTTTGAATTATTTACATTATATTTGTTACTGCACATTTTAAAGAGATTTGATACTTGTGTCTTTTTTCTGGAACATTATTTAAATTTTTGTGAATCAAATTTTTCTGAGAAATATACATTTGAAGGAAAATACCAACAAAAACCTGCAATATAATTAAGAAAAAAAAAACTATTGTGTATAGCTACATACAATAAATAAATAAATAAACAAGTAAGTAAATGAGTAATAATAAATAATAAAGTAATATGGGAGCAATGAATAAAAAATTAAATAAAGAATAGAAAAACTAATTATAGATAGGTAATAAATAAATAACTAGGAGTCGCCCCATGGTCGAGATTCAACCAATTTATTCTATAAGTTGAAAAAAAACATAGTCGATTTTTATACCTACATATTTTTTTTTTTTTTTTTTAAAGGAAATCCAAATCCCAAAGCTCTCAGACTCGGTAACGGTCCATTGTACTATCAGGCAGAAATACTCCTTTTGGTGTAGAGGCATGAGAATGGGTGGCGTATGTTGTTGTTCCCCATGGGGATTGAACCTGCACCGCACGGGTCACAAGCCAACACACTAACCTCTACACCGTCGATACCCATTTTTTTTTATTTTTAATTTAAAAAAAAAAAGAAAAGGAAATCCAAATCCCAGAGCACTCAGACTCGGTAACGATCCATTGTACTACAAGGCAGAAATCCTCCTTTTGGTGTAGAGGCATGTGATTGGGTGGCGTATGTTGTTGTTCCCCATGGGGATTGAACCTGCACCGCACGGGTCACAAGCCAACACACTAACCTCTACACCGTCGCCACCCATACCTACATATTAATCGGAGAATGAAATTTTTCGACATTGCATTCTCATAATTTTCTCGCCATTTTTAAGTAACATAAGCATTTTCAAGTAACTTCAAGCATTTTCAAGTTACTACAAGCATGTCCAAGTAATTTCAAGTATGTTCAAGCATTATCAAGCAACTTCAAGTTTTCAAGCAATTTCAAGTAACTTCAAGCAATTTCAAGTAACTGAAAGTAACTTAAAGCATTTACAGGTAACTTCAGGTAACTTCAAGCATTATCAAGTAACTTCAAGTATTTTCAAGCATTTTCAAGTAACTTTAAGTAAGTTCAAGCATTTTCAAGTACCTTCAAGCATTTTCAAGTATCTTCAAGCATGTGCAAGTAACTTCAAGTATGTTCAAGCATTATCAAATGCATAACATGCACAGCAATGTTGTTGTTGGTAACTTCAAGTAACTGCAAGTATTTTCAAGCATTTTCAGGTACCTTCAAGCATTTTCAAGTAACTTTAAACATGTCCAAGTAACTTCAAGTATGTTCAAGCATTATCAAGTAACTTCAAGTTTTCAAGCATTTTCAAGTAACTTCAAGCATTTTCATGTAACTTAAAGTAACTTCAAGCATTTTCAGGTAACTTCAAGTAACTTCAAGCATTTTCAAGTAACGTAAAGTATTTTCAAGCATTTTCAAGTAACTTCAAGTAACTTCAAGCATTTTCAAGTACCTTCAAGCATTTTCAAGTAACTTCAAGCATGTTCAAGCATTATCAAATGCATAACACGCACAGCAATGTTGTTGTTGGTAACTTCAAGTAACTTGAAGTATTTTCAAGCATTTTCAAGTAACCTCATGATATAAAATTTGTCCGTTCCGATTGGCAGATTATTGCCTCACACAGCAATGTTGTTGTTGTTGTAATTTCATCCAATTCGCTTCATTTTACCTGCAGTAATTCATAATGTGTGTTATATACTCGTACGTGGATCATTTTTTTTGTGCACTTCTATGTATTGTCCCCTACACAAATATATATAGTGTTGTCATATCTATGTGACGTATAAAAGCAAAAAAGGGGGGAAACACGTTATAGGCAACTCCGTATTAATATATAGATAAATAGATAATTAATAAATAATAACTTAGTAATCAATAATAATAAGACAAAAAAATACTTAAATAAATAAATAAGTAAAAAAAAGGATATTACTTAAATTTAAACTCTTACAAATAAATGACTAGATTGTATGACCTTACGATCGAGTGAAGAGGAATAAATAGTTACAAACAAAGTTCTCATACTGTTTGGTGCTGGTTGTTTGTTAGATTTTTGCTTGAATATATTTCCGCGACGAATATTTGTCATGCGGCTGTTAAAAATGATGCAAAAAATGCATCCAATCACAATGAACTGTAGGCTGCCGGTGTGCGTTACGTTTTGTCGGAAAAATATTTCGAACAGGTGATGGCAACATTAATTATAGATTTTATTCTCCGATTCGTATAAAATCAGAGAATTTTCCTTCTGGAACGGATACCATGATAGGGCACATCATCCAAACTCGAGACTCTGAAGAACATACTTGGAAATCAATGGATAAGATTTGTTCCACTGGTGTCGTCGAAATTGTCCCGTTCCTCCATCAGAGCAGTTCTGAGGCCGTTAAGTGTCTCTGGAATGACAGGTCGTATACTAATTTTTTTCTCCAGTAGGTCCCAAATGTGTTTAATGGGATTCATGTAAGCTCTTTTCGCAGGCCAAGCCACCACGTCGATTTCCGCTTTCTGCAAGTGCTGGGTAACATACCTGGCGACCTCAATAAACGGTGGAAATGGAAACACATATTCTTCCTATGTGGATGTTGTTGATGTATTGGGTAGAGTTCACAGATCCTTCCATGATGCAAGGTTCAGTTTATCCGCTCATGGAAATTCTGAGCAACGCCGAGCGAATTACATTCTACGTTATTTATGCTTTACCTTGAGTCTCGGTACACGAGCATCAAATATCGGTCACCACTCGCAAACGTTACTCCGGTGGGGTGACCTGAGTCGTGAGGTCAGTTGAAGGAGTTGATTTCCTTGTGACTTTAAATGTCTCTTTTTAACGTCGTCTCTGGTTTTCTTATCATAATTGCAGCACATCGCACAATTCGGCCATCCTCAACTAGACGAGGACTACGAGCTCAAAGCCAGCGCTCTGGCGACTTCTTCCACCGTCATTTGTATATTTTTTTTTTCACAAAAATCACTACCAACTAATAACTAATAGAAATCAGGGCCAGTATCAGGAGTTGGGATAAATGTCTTCTCGCTTCCTTACACAAACCAGGCCATACGCGAACTGCTCGAAACGAAATCCTCAAAAGAAGGCGACTTTTTGACTTTCCAAGAGTTGTTCCTAACTTAACATAAGAAAGACCTTTGAACGGGTATTAGATGACCGATTGCGGAAACTATTACAGAATATACGGTTATATTTTGACGAGCGTGGGTTTCCTTGCCGACAGTTTTGCTCGCTGGCAAATAATAGGTGCAGGGAAATAAGTCCACGGGAACCAAGTCCACTGAGGGACTTAATTCCCACATAGTGGGAAATAAAACCACTTTCGCGAAGTGGGCTTAGTTCCCATGTAAAGTGAGAAATAAATTCCGAAAACTCTGAGTGGTTTTAGTTCCCTTTTAATATGAAGTAAATTCTCACTGTCGACTAAGAACAAAATAAAATTAAAGAGTCAAGTAGGTACTTTGAAATTTTTATTAAGAAAAGAGAAATTAACTTTTAACTGAGACAGAGCACCTACTCCAAATTAAACAGTGACCCATAGCAGGGGGTTGCAGTGGGGCAGCATGCATCCCTGCACCCAAATAATATGAATAGTTCGCGGGTGATTTTTTCCCAACAGTAAGTCTGGAGTTTCCCAAGATCAAACAATGAACTACTTGAAAAGCGTATAAAAAGATGCGCACTAGGATGAGGCCATTGCGAATATTTCGTTGCAGGACGCAGGAGTTCAGATCAGAGATTTTTTTCAAAGTTTTGTTAGGAATATTAAAATAAGCGTTGAAAAGAACTGTTTTTATTAAGTTAAAAAAATGGGTTCCGGAAAGACTTTGACAGCACCAGAAAGAGGAAAAATAGATGCTTTCAAAGAGTTAGGACTGTCCGGCCGAGAAATTGCAAGGAAGCTAAATAGAAGTAAGACTTTATTAAACAGTTATCTGCGGATAAACAACACTATGGGAAAAATCAAAAAGGGTGCACGCCGGCAGAAGCAACAACATTGCGAGAAAAGCAGGTTATTCTACGGCTTGCCTCAAATTCTACTCTACCAATGACTAAAATAAGGTCCAACAGACGGTTATCAGCCAGCATAGCAACGGTCCCAAGGATAATACGAAAAAGTGGTACTATACAGAGAAGAAAACTTAAAAAGAAACCTGTTTCGAGGCAAGTATACAAGGAGCATCGAATGAATTTTGCAAGAGAACATGTCGCTTGGAGCAGTGAATGGAAACGACGGCTCCGATGGTTACAACTTTTATTTCTATGATCTAAGAAAGGAGGAGCTTATTTTGGCAATACATCACAGCCGTACATCAGGTGTTATGCTGTGGGGAGCTATAACACACTATTGCACAATCGAGTTGGAATTTTTGTCCACAACAATGAACGGAAACAACTACAAATGTTTGCTGAAACGGTTATTTAAAAAAGTGAAAAACATTTTCGGACCCCTGTCTTGGATATTCCAACAAGACAATGCCCCTATTCAAACTTCCAGGGTTTTTAGAAGTTGGATTCAATCAGAAGACGTGGAACTTTTTCCATGGCCGCCCTATTCACCGGACTTAGACATAATCGAAAATGTTTGGGCATGGTTATCTCGTAAAGTGTATGAAGGCAAGAGACAATTTGAAGACAAGGATACTTTAATCGAAGCTATTCGTGATGCCTGTGAACGATTTCTCTTAATTGTTTAAAAAAACTATATGATTCTATTCCAAACCGTCTTATAGACGTCATATCGAAAATGGCGGGCTTACTCATTTAAATGTTTTAACACCATAAAATGTAAACATTTTATTCATTTTTTCCTTTCTTTCGAAGATTTTGCATGTGGCCTCATCCTTGTTTGATCATGGGAAATTTCAGCGGTCGTTTCTTATTTACCCTTTAATGTTATTAGGTCTGTCAAAGTGAAAGTGATTGTCAAATATGACAAAATTGTTGTGATGAGTTTCATTTGATAGAAACTGGTACATACACCTTTATTTCTGTAGCACTTGCTTTTCTGTAAAATGTATAAATAACCTTTTTTACAGCTCCTACCAAATTTATGTTTGACGTTTCTCAAAGTTTCTGATTTTGTTTCTGTAGTGAGATGGAGGGGTGTATTTGCTGAGTGCTGCGGTGGGTTTGGGATAACAAATAATGAATGGAACAAATGGAAATTAACAACTTGGTGTCATATACCATCGAAATTGTTGCAAATGTATGGTAATCGTTTTTATTGATTCATTTGACTTATTTTATTATCATTTCTTTGTTAATTATTCCTATTTTGTTTGAAACATTTTTTTGTTCGTAAAATTGGTTGACTTAGGTTGAACACACACCGGATAAGGCAAAACGTTTTTTTTTGTTTCGTGAAACAAGGGAACATTGTTTCTTATGAGAGCGCACACACCAAAGAAAACGAAACAAAAAACCGGTTTTTGTTTCGAAGTGTTTCGGTGGTGGTTGTCGAAAATACATGCCATTATATACGAGCGGCGTGTGTTGCTCGTATGCAACAAAACTGTTTCGACCCAGCGTCGTTGACGATAATTGCCTACTTTCTTATGGGGTAACACACACCAAATGCAACGAAACATAAAAACAAAAGAAAAACATAGGGACGGGCTGCAGTCCGCTTGGGCGAACTGTTGGATACCCTATTCTTATTCCTAAGTATGGTTGAATTGTTAAGAACGCTCTACATATTTTGTTATATAACATTTAAAGGATTTTATCAAAAAAAAAACGCTCCCTAGCTCATACTTGGGTGTTTCAATAAAATTGTTTTATTTAATTGTGGGCGTGTCATTAGGCGGATTTAAAAAAAAATAACACGTGAGCATAAAGGGCCCCAAGACAGTATATATTATAAATTTCAGCTACCTAGCTCACTTTGAATTTTCAAAAAAAAAAAAAAATAATAATTGTGGGCGGATTTTGAAAATATTTACACATGAGCATAAAGGGCCCATAGAGAGTATATAAAGGGTGATTTTTTTAAGGTTAGGATTTTCATGCATTAGTATTTGACAGATCACGCGGGATTTCAGACATGGTGTCAAAGAGAAAGATGCTCAGTATGCTTTGACATTTCATCATGAATAGACTTACTAACGAGCAACGCTTGCAAATCATAGAATTTTATTACCAAAATCAGTGTTCGGTTCGAAATGTGTTTCGCGCTTTACGTCCGATTTATGGTCTACATAATCGACCAAGTGAGCAAACAATTAATGCGATTGTGACCAAGTTTCGCACTCAGTTTACTTTATTGGACATTAAACCAACCACACGAATGCGTACAGTGCGTACAGAAGTGAATATTGCGACTGTTTCTGAGAGTGTTGCTGAAGACCGTGAAATGTCGATTCGTCGCCGTTCGCAGCAATTGGGTTTGTGTTATTCGACCACATGGAAGATTTTACGCAAAGATCTTGGTGTAAAACCGTATAAAATACAGCTCGTGCAAGAACTGAAGCCGAACGATCTGCCACAACGTCGAATTTTCAGTGAATGGGCCCTAGAAAAGTTGGCAGAAAATCCGCTTTTTTATCGACAAATTTTGTTCAGCGATGAGGCTCATTTCTGGTTGAATGGCTACGTAAATAAGCACAATTGCCGCATTTGGAGTGAAGAGCAACCAGAAGCCGTTCAAGAACTGCCCATGCATCCCAAAAAATGCACTGTTTGGTGTGGTTTGTACGCTGGTGGAATCATTGGACCGTATTTTTTCAAAGATGCTGTTGGACGCAACGTTACGGTGAATGGCGATCGCTATCGTTCAATGCTAACAAACTTTTTGTTGCCAAAAATGGAAGAACTGAACTTGGTTGACATGTGGTTTCAACAAGATGGCGCTACATGCCACACAGCTCGCGATTCTATGGCCATTTTGAGGGAAAACTTCGGAGAACAATTCATCTCAAGGAATGGACCGGTAAGTTGGCCACCAAGATCATGCGATTTGACGCCTTTAGACTATTTTTTGTGGGGCTACGTCAAGTCTAAAGTCTACACAAATAAGCCAGCAACTATTCCAGCTTTGGAAGACAACATTTCCGAAGAAATTCGGGCTATTCCGGCCGAAATGCTCGAAAAAGTTACCCAAAATTGGACTTTCCGAATGGACCACCTAAGACGCAGCCGCGGTCAACATTTAAATGAAATTATCTTCAAAAAGTAAATGTCATGGACCAATCTAACGTTTCAAATAAAGAATCGATGAGATTTTGCAAATTTTATGCGTTTTTTTTTTTAAAAAAGTTCTCAAGCTCTTAAAAAATCACCCTTTATTATAAATTTCAGCTCCCTAGCTCAAACTTTGGATTTTCAAAAAAAATGTTTTATTTATTTGTGGGCGTGTCAGTGAGCGGATTTTGAAAATTGTTTATCCCGAGCAGTTTTAGGAGTCATAGATCATATATAAAAAATTTCAGCTTTCTAGCTCAAAATTCGATTTTTTCCAAAAATTTTTTTTTTGAGTTTGTGGGCGTGTCTGTGGGCGGATTTCAAAAATTCGTAAATTTGATTATTTCGGGACTCTAGAGAGTATATGGTTAAAATTTTAGCTCTCTAGGTCCAGTTTAAAGGCCTAATTTTTGCCGACGGACGGACGGACGGACATGGCTAGATCGACATTACTATCGATGCTGATCATAAATATAGTAACTTTTAGGGGTCTACGGGCAATATTAAGGTATGTTACAAACTATGCGTCAAAATTAATATACCCCTAGAATAGGGTATAAACAAGAAAACGTGCTTCGTTGCCGATAGCTGTAGCTGACCTGTTGTTTTCTGCAAAACATTGTGGGGTTTTTCTTACTTTTAGACGCATCGACTTGATCCTCGTTGTGTATAAGTTTTCACTACGTGCAGTGGTACCTGATTTATTTTTCAAATAGTTTATGGCTGGTTTTTCTGAATATTTTTGTTAATGATTAGGTACACCAAATTATGAACCTCTACAATAACCATTCAGTCAAAAATATAAGTGTCCCTACTCATATAATGAATATACTATGGTTTACTCTGTGCGGAAATTTTAACAAATATGGACGTAGATGGAGAAAAGTTAATTTTTTTAATTGAGGCAAGAAGCCCTATCTATAATTATAAAGATAAATAATCTTTCAGCCGGAGTTATGCTTTTACGATAGTTCGTTAGCATTTTCGATTAATCCCAGCAAATAATCAAAAGTTTCAATCCGCATTCTGGTGAAATTATGAAAATTTCAGGATAAGTTCTTAACTCTGCTATTAAGTTTATAATCACATCCTCAGCATTTCGTTTTAGATGATATGGATGCACCCACCACTCTCTACTATTTGCGTCCTTTTCCTCAATTGCTTCAAAAATTGTATATAAGATTGGCACAACCTCATCGTCTGAGTCCGACCACATGTTGAACAACACTAAAAGCAAGTCACTAATTCAATTTTGTTTTATTTCAACACACACCAAATGAAGCAAGAAAACAAAACGTTTTGTTTTGTTACATTCTGTTTCGCTTGGTGTGTGTTTAAATAAAAAATGTTTTCTTAACTATCGAATCAAAAACGTTTCGCTTTATCCGGTGTGTTTTCAGCCTTAGAACGAACAAAAAACCAATTGCCAGGAAGGTCACTTTCAATGCATTTATGAATAGAAAATTGCACATTCAACTGCTTCACGAGCAGGATAATAAATTGGTTTATAAATCTGTGACAATAAATTCGAGTTTTTGGTGCGACAAAATGGGTTTAGCTAAAAATTGCTTTAAAGTTAACGATTAAGCTTAAGTGACAAGATGTTTAAACAAATAAATATTTAATACTTTTGGAGCTTTGGCCATTATAACATTGAGAATAATATTCAATAAATCATAACTTTAAAACAGATTAGTTGACTGATGCATAAAACACAATCACGCTTTGGAGCATCGTGTTGTCACCACGCAACGAAGAAGTTTGCAGGTATTTTTATTTATTTCAAATATATAATGTTCTCTGTACATATAAGAATCAGATTCTTTTAGCTTATACAGGAGTTTATAAACAGTTAACAGCACAATAGCAATAATGGAAAATAAAAATCCGAAACAAGATTAACAGAAAAATTACAACGAATACCATAGAGGAGAAGCTTCAATTTTGACTAGATAAAAACTAAACTGAAGACATGTACTTTATTATAATTTTACAAATCCATTTCAAAACGAAGGTGGTTTGTTAACATAGCGTATCCTCCGTCATTTTGAGAGATTTGTACACTCTTTTTTTTAAGTGTTCTCAACTTCACACCTGATACCACTTAATGTCAAATAAGTGTGCAAGCTTCCCATTTGATTTGCATGCAAACACTAACACAGACAGACAATTAGTAGTAGTTTTCAGCTGTTTCTTAGCATGGGGATAAATTGAGAAAATCTCTCTCAGTTCACTATCTAGTATAGGTAATCTGTGCTCCTTAGGCGGAGAGTTTTACTGCCTAACAATAAGCAGCGATTTTTAATAGATGGAATCTCAAAGTCCCCATTAAATCTTCTCAGAGTAAGGCGAGTCAAGCGTTTTTGAGCCCGTTCTACTCGAGAAGACTGCCCAAATTGCACAAGAGTACTCTAATCTGGATCTTAAAACAGAAGAGTAAAGAGTTTTAAGTACTAATGGACCACGAAAATTTTCAAAATTACTGTTAATGTAATCCAGAAGGGTAAAAGATTTAAGGGCAATGCAATCGATATGCAAATTTAAGGTTAACTTACTATCGAAAATAACCCCAAGATCCTTAACTTCACATACTCCACTTAAAGAAATACTTGCAGCCACATATGAATGAAACAAGGGACAGCGATAACGAGAAACTTTGCAAACTTTACATTTAGGCAAACAAAGCTCCAAATCGTTTTCGGAACACCATTGTTAAAATTGAATCATCTCCTGTTGGAATATTAAACAATTCTAGAGTTTGGAGACTTTAAGAAACGTTTTAAAATCATCTGAAAACAATAGACATTCGCACCTTTAGAAAAGCCGAGGTATTTCATTTACAAAGAGTACAAACACCAGCGTCCCTAAATGGATTCCTTGTGGGACACCAGAAGTTTGGGTTAACACTTTCGAGATAAATCCATTAACTTCGACGATACATTTCGTATTGAAAAGGTAAGAAGAAAGCCACTTCAAGATGTTTGAATAAAATCCAAGTTTGGCTAACTTTCCTATCAACATGGAGTGATTGATTCTATCGAAAAGTTTAACGAAGTCAGTCAATAACCTTCAACCGATGTAATAAAGAATAACGAATACTTACTTTCAAACACTTGCACACACATATATCTGCTGCCACAAAGGTTTCCAGGAATTCACGTCAATTTCTTGCTTCCATTATCATGAAGCTTAGGATAATCTACGCAAACCAATCGCTGTTCCTCAAAAAGACTGGTAAAATCGGATAGTGCCATCACTCCGTTCTGCTACCCAGCTGCATTGTGTTATTTTCTCTTTAGATACCGTAATTTTTTGCATATTAGGAAGAGGAAGCTGCACACTATCACCACCAAAACGTTCCAAACGATTTAGGAAATAAGTAATGAATAATGGAAGTTCAGCTCGAATCCCTTGTCCATTCCACGAAAGGGTTGTTAATTCTCCTACAACCGAAAAAGTTTAGAAATTTAAGTTTTTTTTGTTTCCAGAATAGTTTCAGGCACATGTGCATATTTGGAAATCGTAGTTCAGTTTCCACCGCATTATACCACCTAGGTGGTCTTAATCAGATTGAATGGCTCGCTGAACGAATTCTCCGGAAGGGAGTAGAGGTGTGACGAGCAAAAGCGACAGCTCAAAGCTCCGAGCAATCATTCGCTTCTAAATGACTGGGGGGTAACGTATGCCTTGTGGGTGCGAGATTAAGTGTATCTTCACAACCATCAACCACATTTGGGAACAACGACCACCGGCCTTTTAAAAGTAAAGCGCAAAGACGGTTGAAAATTTAGGAACATGCCAGAAAATGCATTCTGCGAGTGGGATAGGGTATTTATTTAATTTTCTCAAGTATTAAAAATTTATAATAAAACTGGAGCTGAGGTGTATCTCAGAGGAGTAGCGGCGGCAACTGGAGCAGAGTAGGCGAAAGGAGTGGCGGCGGCAATTCTGGCAGCTGGTGCGGTATATGCAGCAACGGCAGATGCAGCAGGATAGGCATAAGCTGCAGCATATGGGGCTGTGATCCTAGATGCAGCAACTCTAGCAACTGGAGCAGTGTAGGCAGCTAAGGCTTGAGGAGCATAGGCATATGGAGCAGCTACAAATGCGGCGTTGTAGTTATTCTGGATATCGACACGGCTGCTACCACCTGGAGCGAAGAGTGCCCCACTGTAAGCCACTGGTGCCGAGTATGCCAAAGGAGATGGGTATGTTAAAGGTGCTGAGTATGCTATCGGAGCTGCAGTCAGAGGTGCTGAATAGGCAAATTGTGCTGCGGCAAAAGGAGCGGTTGCTACTGGAGCCACTACACCTGGCTTAGCAGCAGCACAGGCAATCAAGGCACACACAACGATGATCTGAACGAGAAATATAATTGTAGAGTATTAATTTTGAAACTTCAAGCAAACTTACGATTTTGGCCATTTTAAATTGGATGAAATTGCTTTTTGGTTATTTGTCCAGTGTTGGGAAGAGCTTTGATTGGAATACGATTGATACTGCACGTTGGCCGACTTTTATATGCGTCTTAGCACGTACAACACATAATTGCTGCTTTAATGCAGTGTGGGGGTAGATGCACATTAGTATGTGCATATTGTGCATGAAATGCAGTGCTGGTCGATTGCAATGGTATAGCACCAGCAAAGACTACTTGGAACAGTTTCGGTATTTCTTGGACAAGTTTCAAGGATTTTTAAAAGCATTGTGTTACATCAGACGCAGAGGAAAAAAATGCACATCGGTATAACTAAAGATTTAAAGAAACTGGTTTACTTTTTGAAAAATAAAGGAAATATTTTATTATTTCATCGGCGCTTATGTGGTATCTACGACCTTAACCCTAGAAAGATAATCTACGTCTGTGAGACGTATGGCGCGTGAAAAAATTGATATATCCTTTTAACTGTAAGCCGAATCGGGTTGGTTGCTTAAACTAATTCAGCCGGTGATCGGAGCTTCCCCGTGACGGTCATGCTGTGACGGTAAGTACCTGCGGCAACAATTTATAGCTAAACCGTACGTCTGGGAAATATGTGTGACGTTTGTCATTCATCCATTTAATTTAATCGTATGTGATTAATAATGACTAAGACTTATTATTAGATTTATTTTAAACCAAAAAATGCAAATTTGGCAACTATTAGAACTTAAAGTCAATTTTAAGGTTCCTTTAAAAAATAAGTTATGTTTTTTGTTGATTTGTAGTGGAGTTTAGGTTTTTTGTTTTTATCTTTTAACTAATATTTATTTTTACTGAATCATTGATTTATCTCTCTTAATATGGACTACATTAATAAATAAAATATTTATATTTCTTAAAAAGCTCATAGGTTTCATTAAATAAACTAACAAAGTGCCATACGTCTCTGAGACGTATGATTATCTTCTACGCCATAAAAAAATATGATTATCTTTCTAGGGTTATGTCATCGTTTTAGCGGACTTTCGTTTCAGCCGATCAAATCCAAAACTTTTATCAATTGAGCAATTTGAATTCGAAATGACACAGAAACAATACCCGGTACTTGCCAATTGCTGCCAAGAAGAGGAGGGTGAATGCATGCCTCGTTTTCCAAGCCAGGATGACGCCAACTAGTAAACATCCCCTAGAAAATTTTTAAATTTAACACTCCGTCATTTTTTCCTCAACCAACCCTAGCAAACTGCTTCCCGAAATAGAAAGGAAATGAAAGCATCGACATCGTTTCATATGGCACACGGAAACGACACCATCAATTTATAGTTACCCCAAGTCTTGTGCCAACATTATTTATATTCTACCCGCAAAAATAGGACCACAACATCTATGGATTTATTTCCGTATCCCGGCAGTGAATGTTGGCTTGCAGAATTATGGGATACAAATTCTCACAATTTTTGCAGTACTCTGACTTGTTTAAGAAAACCGTTCGCAGTAAAAAAAACTACGCCATACTTTGCCTGAATAAAATGTTTCACATTTATTAGATTTAGCTGGAGCGCGTTAAAAAGGAAAGTCCCCATCAACCTCCTTCGGATTTGAAATATGTCCACTTGCCGAGTTCCCATAATTTCATTTGAAGGCTGCAAACACGTAGTCCTGATAGTAGCCTCATGAATCTTCTGAAACAATGAAGTGAGTTCGTATTCTTTATGTCTTTCGTGCATCGCGAATGCCGGGGTTTTAGCCCACCCTAAAGGGAATCCTGGGCAGCGCAGAGTGCGTTGGCAATTTTTCACAGTACACTTAGACAGGCTGGTATCGCTTAAGCTGAATGTGAAGTGAACTGCAGAAGAGTTTTCACATTTTCCTATCCCTGAAAATTCGCTCAATTACCGTACCAAAGAAGTTTTATTAAGATAAATTGAAAATAATGAATATGCAGTCAGTTTTAAGGATTCATTTGTTCAACCAAAAGGTGAGGTGCAGTAAAAAACTAATTTCTTTATTTAGGGGAACATAATGAAAAATATTATTTGAAAATTCTCAACATTTTCGAAAATATCCAGGCAATGTTTTGATTTAATTTAACTTTACTCAGTTGCAATTGGAATAGAAATAGAATTTAAGACTTCGACTATGAAAATCAGAATGAAATCGCATTGAATTTCTTTTGCAGAAGCTGGAATATCAGAGGAAAATCCTTTTTGCAAGTGTTAAGGGAGAAAAGATATGGATTTTTAAATGTATTATGTATGAGAGAAATTGGAGCACAGCGGCAAGCATTTGATTTGATATCGGAGAAGGATATCGAAGAGGAAAAAAAAATTACATACATATGTATTATGTATGATGAAAGATGGGAAAGTAGTTCAGATGAAAAACGAAATGAAATTCTGATTCAAAGGTTCTTGACAGATGGGAGAAACATTATTTTCCCGAATTATGTTTTCAATGGAAATGTAATGCATTTTTTCTTCCTATTGAAAGAGTCTTCTAGAATACTCCATGGGACGAAATGAGAACCAAATATTCAGTAGACAGCGGCCTACGTACGCATTTTAAGATTACAATAAGTCTGTTTTGTTGGTTAATTAAAAATTAAACATTTATTTGATTGGTGTAGGGAGGGATGTACGAGTAATTCCACGGAATTTTTTCTTTGGAAGTAACATGACACATTTTCCAATTACTTTGTTTCGTTGAAAATCAATTTGAAAAGGAGGCGAACAACAATTTTGTGAAGAATGTTTGTCATTTAGAAAACCTTAACCTTTTTATATTGGTCAAAAAATCTTACTCCTTGTCGGAGCCCGTTTTAAATGTATTTTGTGTTAATATTTCGACATCTCTTTTCCATAGGGGAGGTTTTTTGTAAAAAATTATTGTTTGTCGATCAAAAGGATAAATATTTATTTGGCGATTAAAAAATCCCATCCGGTCCTGAATTGAAATGTACAGGGTGACGAATCGTGCTATAAAAACAAAACGTAATAACTTTTTTTCCGGGTGATTAATCTGCTTATTTTTTTATTTGGCAGGTCACTATTTAGATTTAATAAAATTAATGCTTGGAATACCGAAAAGAGTATTTGGATAGTGCAGCGGTATCATGCTTTGCAGTCCTTCATTTCCGTCCAAAGGGGAGAGTTTGGCGGCACTCCCCCGAGTAGATGGACCGTTATGAGACTGGTAAACATGTTTGCCGAATCTGGAAGCATCGCACGAAGACCGTATTATCGCGATCCTTATGTTCGGGGTCAAGACACAATCGCGGCTGTAGCATCGTCTATTCAGGCAAATCCAAGCGTTTTGATTCGAAACTTATCGGCGCAAATTGGAGTTAGCAGACGGTCATTACAACTTAAAATTTATGATGGCTCAAACTTGTTTCCATACAAAGTCCAAATTGCAAGCAAGTTAAACCCTCTGGATTTCCTATTCGCTTGGAATTTCGCCAAATATGATTGAAATGACCGAAGAAGACAACAGCTTGATAAATTGATTGTTTATATCTGATGAGGCCCATTTTGATCTGAACGGCAATGTAAATAAGAAATACTCTATGAGACGCTACTGCACGTAGAACGAGTCAGTGTGTGGTGCGCAGTTTCATCAAGGTGCTTTGAAGAAAACGGTGTAACAGTAACTGTCAATGGGGACCGTTATTTAACGATGTTGAAGGAGTTTTTTTTTTCCCCAGAACTGCGCCGAAGAAGTATCCATTTGAACAGCATTTAGTTCCAGCAAGATGAAGCAACAGCTCACATAGCCAGACCGGTTATGGCGGAGTTTCAACAAAAATTCCCAAAAAAATAATATCCAGAAACTCCACTTTCCGCTGCCCCCAAGGTCATCTGACCTGACTGCACCAGACTTTTTTTTATGGGGTTATGTCAAGCAAGAGGTGTGCAAGGAATTTGACCGAATTGAAGCAGTCAATTAAAACAATAATTGAGGTGATTCCGACTTCAACCCTTCAGGCCGCAATGAATAATTTTTTGATCAGGTGTCGCATATGCGTGAATGAGCATGGAGATCATTTACGGTCTATCATCTTCAAAAACAATCAGTTATATAAAATAAAATTGAATTTTCTACACAATAAAAAAAATTAATAAGTACATTGATTAAAAAAAATTATTTTAATTTCTTATTGTAGCACAATTGGTGCGCCACCCTGTATATGTATAGTTAAGCTGTATATAGTTGCTGATGAATTGGGGTCATTCGCAGACACCAAGCGAGGGATAGCCAGTTTCTAGCAATTAAGATTGCACAAATGCCTGCAGAAGCCAGGGCTTAGACCCAAGAAGACAGGTCCTCCCAATACTTACTTACTTAACGGGCTCCCTACCCATGAAGAGTCCCTGCCTGAGACACTGCAGCCTTTCATCCTCTACGATCCCCAGTACGCTGCTTCCAGTTCTCCAGACCAAGCGCTCTGGCACCCGCGATCACTTGGTCTATAAAACGGAGGTTCGGTCTTCCTTGCCTTCTCGAACCTGGGGGCTAGGAGTCGAAGATCCACTTGGCTATATCATTATCGTCCATTCGCTCAATGTGGCCGAAATAATGTACTCGACGTGATTTAACTTTTTGGACTACATCCACATCTTGGTACTGCTCAAGAGTTTGCGGTTGTATCTTCTTCTCCATTCGCCCTCCTCGCAGGACCAAATATCCGACGGAGTATTTTTCTTTTAAAAGAAACCAATGTTAGCTCCCCTTTTCTACTTATCGTCCAGCACTAGGCACCATAAAACAGAACTGGCAGGATTAAGGTTCGATATAGCATGCAGTTTGTCCTTCTAGTGAGGAGTTTTGAAACCATGTGTTTCGCTAAACCGAAGAAGCAGTGTTTTCCCAAGGTAACTCTCCTTCGGACCAAACTTAGGTGTCATTCGTTGAGTTGACGTTTACTCCTAGGTAGTTGAACTCCTTATTACCTTACATTGATAGCTTTTAAAATCCTAGATGATATTTACTAAGAATCTTCAGTCTCCCCTATTCAGTCCAAGCAGATACAAAGCTTTGCATATTTTAGGACACTTTGAATATCATGCCTATGTACAGTATACTGTAAACGCAGAACTTCAGATTAAGATGATGATGATGATGATGATGATGATGATGATGATGATGATGATGATGATGATGATGATGATGATGATGATGATGATGATGATGATGATGATGATGATGATGATGATGATGATGATGATGATGATGATGATGATGATGATGATGATGATGATGATGATGATGATGATGATGATGATGATGATGATGATGATGATGATGATGATGATGATGATGATGATGATGATGATGATGATGATGATGATGATGATGATGATGATGATGATGATGATGATGATGATGATGATGATGATGATGATGATGATGATGATGATGATGATGATGATGATGATGATGATGATGATGATGATGATGATGATGATGATGATGATGATGATGATGATGATGATGATGATGATGATGATGATGATGATGATGATGATGATGATGATGATGATGATGATGATGATGATGATGATGATGATGATGATGATGATGATGATGATGATGATGATGATGATGATGATGATGATGATGATGATGATGATGATGATGATGATGATGATGATGATGATGATGATGATGATGATGATGATGATGATGATGATGATGATGATGATGATGATGATGATGATGATGATGATGATGATGATGATGATGATGATGATGATGATGATGATGATGATGATGATGATGATGAGTTATTAAAGCAGCAGTTTTGATAAATGAGCAGATGTCTTAAGTAAACATTTTGCAATTAACTAAAAGGACATTTGCAGCAGTGGATGGAAAACAAAACAAATTTTTGACTATAAAAGCAGTTGTCTGTCCACCCAAGGCGATTTCGGGTTCAGAGGGATTCTTCAAGAGGAAACCCGGAGAGGCTTGTGCCTCCTCCCGATATTTGATTCGCACACGCGCCTTACTTTGAACAAAAAACTACATAGGACGTAAGCTGAGCAGAATTTTAATAGCATTAGAAGTTCCTCTCATCGCTCTGAAAAGGAATAAAGGTATGTTGGATAGTAGGATATTTCCTGGTTGCCGTAAACTTTCGGCCCCAAACAGCCGCACTTATATATCAAATTACCCAACCATCATCCAGATCTACTGAACATCGTACGTCTCTGCCGAATAGGATATTTCCTGTGATCCCATAATGGGATGAGACTTTTTGAAAAGATGTCCGCAGTAGATTTAAAAAAAAACCCAGTAGATTCAACTGTTTCGCAGTAGATTTTTATATTTTCAAAATATAAATAAGACATAACATATACAGTCGCTGACCAATTTATTAGACGCACTGTAAAGTTCTATGTACTTTGTTTGTACTTGTTTACTTTCGCGTATCAATTGGTTAACACTGTAGTGCAACATGTTAAAAATAAATACAAAATGGAATCATATACACAATCTCCTAAATAAAAACACATTATATGTACGTTTAAATATAACAATATTGCATATAAACTCGTGCAACACATAAAAATATTAAAAAACTACACTGCGTCTAATAATTTGGCCAGGGACTGTATATATACATAAATAATTTCAAATAATAAAATAAACATTAAATTTTCTTTAATACATAACAAAAACAGAACAAAACAAAAATTCATATAATATTCATATAAGTCATACATTTTTTTCTAATTTCTAATAATTCTTTGTTTTGATTTTACAGCAAAAGCAATCAAATTCATTCTTTAACCCGCCAATGGTGACGCAAATTTGACTTTGATCAATGGTGACGCCGGTCTCAAGCACCGCTCTTTGAAAATAAAACAAAGATATTTAATCAATTTAAGCTCTTTTATTTCAATAATTAAATTCACAAAACAAAAATTATTAGAGCATTCAAAATAACAAAGTTTTTAGTAATATATTTTTCAAAATTAAGAAAAAAATAAAAGATCACATGTCCATTAAGGAAAATAATGGTTTTTAGTCTTTCGACATTCGGAACTTTTACAAAATAAACAAAAATTGGTATCCTTCCAAACAAAAAAATACATCTCAAAAACTAAATTTCCACAGGTAAACAGCCGCTGCAATACTACGTGTTCAAGACACAAATATTTTTGACATTTGTAGCAAGAGTAGGTACTTGGTTTTTGTGTTTTTTTTTCCATCCACACTCATAGCACCGACCAATTCTTGAAGGACCCGATGTCCCGCTTCATCATCTATATGTAAAATACGCGAATAATAAAAAAATATTTTACTTACATACATGGTGACATACGGTCTCACGCACCGGTTAGTAAAAAAATACACAACGTGTGCTCACTAAGCAGGTTCGACGTGAACTAATGGTGGGGGACGTGCAATGCGGCAGCTATTCGAAATTGCAACAAAAAACATAGGGACGGGTTACAGTCCGCTTGGGCGAACTGTTGGATACCCTATTCTTATTCCTATCCCTCATAAGTGGGCGTGACAAAAGTCTAAGTATGGTTGAATTGTTAAGAACGCTCTACATATTTTGTTGTATAACATTTAAAGGATTTTATAAAAAAAAACGCTCCCTAGCTCAAACTTGGGTGTTTCAATAAAATTGTTTTATTTAATTGTGAGCGTGTCAGTAGGCGGATTTAAAAAAAAAAAACACATGATAATAAAGGGCCCCTGGAGAGTATATATTATAAATTTCAGCACCCTAGCTCAAACTTTGATTTTTCAAAAAAAAAAAAAAATTGTGAGCGTGTCAGTGGGCGGATTTTGAAAATATTTACACATGAGCACAAATTGCCCATAGAGAGTATATATTATAAATTTCAGCTCCTTAGCTCAAACTTTGGATTTTCAAAAAAATTGTTTTATTTATTTGTGGGCGTGTCAGTGGGCGGATTTTGAAATTTCGTTATCCCGAGCAGTTTTAGGAGTCATAGATCATATATAAAAAATTTCAGCTTTCTAGCTCAAAATTCGATTTTTTCCAAAATTTTGTTTTTTTGAGTTTGTGGGCGTGTCTGTGGGCGGATTTCAAAAATTCGTAAACTTGATTATTTCGGGACCCTAGAGAGTATATGGTTAAAATTTCAGCTCTCTAGGTCCAGTTTAAAGGCCTAATTTTTGCCGACAGACGGACGGACGGACGGACGGACATGGCTAGATCGACATTACTATCGATGCTGATCATAAATATAGTAACTTTAAGGGGTCTACGGGCAATATTAAGGTATGTTACAAACTAAGCGTCAAAATTAATATACCCTTAGAATAGGGTATAGTTAATATATTAGGTACACATTTTCATTTCAAAATTATTACAAAAGTAAAAATTTGGAAATCGAGAAACAAATTGTTGCTCCAGGCTCTCTATCGCATCTAAAAATCTTGAGAAGAGTTTCTTTGAAATCTGTGAATATGGAGGAAACAGTACGTCTCTGACTTAATTTCAGCTCACGCTTGAATTTTTGAGGTTTTTTTTTTTTTTTTTAATGTAGCTTGCAAAATAATAAAACGCATTTTCGCTACCGAAATCAACAGTTTTATAGTCAGATTGTGGTTTGAAAATGTTTTTCACATTGTCCTTCTCTTTGAATGATTGTAAGAGCATTTCAACGTCTCTAAATTCATAGTTGGCTGCAGTTTCCATGGGTTATATCATCCGTGTACTTTGCTGAAAATGATCTTTAATATGAACAAATGAATTGAAATGGAGTCAGTTACTTGTTATTTCCTCTTCGGTTGCGTAAAACCTCGAAGGTATTTTCCAGACAATTTGTTTTTCCGCTCGACCGCAGGCCAAACACTTTAAAGTATGTTTCCCATTTCTTCTTACAATATTTTTTAATTAAAAAAAACAGTTGAGCTTTATCTTTTAAAAAACACGTACCTACCCTACACTCTTATTTGTTTGCTCTGAGTACTAAAACGCGTCACCCCCTATTGTGTTTTCTTCACTTTAAAAATACATTATGAAAAAACGTAAGCACCATCCGCCCTTCCTAACCTTATTGCAAAACCAGTGTGACCAACAACCATAAAAACTAGCAAATAATGATTCAAATCATTTTTATTGTTACTAGGCCGAACACCGGATTGCATTATTTTTAACGAAATCAAAGCAAAGAAGAAGCATTTATTTTCATATTTTTGACTGAAGGGTACCTAATTGTATTAATAATCAGTAAAAAAATAATCAGAAAAACCAGCCATAAACCATTTTAAAAAAAAGCAAAGCAGGTAGCACTGTACGAAGTGAAAAGATACACACAACGAGGATCAAGGCGATACGCCTTTTAAAAAAGCATTATGAAAAAACTCACAATCATTCGTCTTACGAAGCATGCCGCATGTAGTGGTACAGGCAAAATATACTGTGTACCGTGTTTCCAACAGCGGTCGTTCCATAAGCGTTAAACACATGATTTTGACCTGCTTCCACATATTGTAGGTTTTTTCTGCACTTTTCTTTGTAGTAGTAGGAAATGCATATGTAGAGAGAGTGTCCCTATACTCTTTCGTCATTATATGGATATACTCTGGTCACTTGTCATCAAAATATAGCCGATTGCCGAAAGCCATATGAACATTATAATTAGGTAATAGGTGGATTTCATCACTAAGAATGAGACTGACTGCATTCAGTGATAGATTTAAAAAAAAATATTTTGTGGATTACATTTACATATTGAATGATTTTTGACCAAAAGTGCAGTAGATTTTATTTAAAGGCAGTAGATTTCTTTCTCGAAAAAAAGCAGTAGATCTATAGCAATTGCAGTAAAGTCACAACCCTGCGGCCATTATGACCCGGGACTCAGCTGTCCGACTGAATTCAGAAAGATCTTGCATTCACGAAAAACAGAAATCGTAATTATGTGTTAGATACGTCTCATAAACTGTGCACATGCCATTTTTATGTCAATGTCAATTAAAGCTACATAAATACATAGTAATAAAATGAGTGAATACTTAATTCTTTGCGCTTCTCATGACATATTTTGCTTATTTTCTGGCGTTTAAGTTCAAATGATTTTAAATTTCCTTAAAATGTGAGTATGAGTGAAGTGTAGTAAGCCATGTCGAATACGCCAGGCAGATTACTTAGCCGTCTATAGTCACATTGTATTTGATACATTTACAAGTCGGATCAAATGAAGTAATATTGTTCAATGATTCTGGTCAGTACAACAGTACTGCATCAGCACAGCAAAGCAGCAATCTTTAAATTAACCTTCCCACGCATACACTCGGTAGGTTAAGTGTATTTGACTCTGCACTGCAAAGATAGTAACGCTTTCGATTATATAAAGAAATTAATATATTACCTCTTTGTACCGTACCGATTTAATTTCGCAATGCACGCATTCATACTCCCACTTAAATGTCCCTGAACGACTTTGTGTCGTCGATCAGATCAAATTTCATAGCAAAATGCAATCTCATTAAAATTCTGCGAATGAAAAGCTGAAAATCATTTCAAAGTCTGTATATTTTTATTAAATTTATTTTTGTTTTTTTTGTTCCCTTTGCCTTTTTCGCTGAGTGCAGTAGCACTTCGTTGGTTCATTTATAATAATGCAAGACAGCAGCAGTGGTGGGTTGGGAGGTATACGAGTATAATTTCGAACGAGCTTTATCGTTGCACTTACTCCTGACAAAGTCAGATTGAGGGTCAGAGAGAGAGAGAGAAAAACATAGTCTTTTGGTGAAATATTTTCAATTGGCGAACGCGCATAATGGACACGCTGTGTCCTTGTGGTGTCTTTTATGTTATTTGCATGGAAGTAAGGAAAGATATTCAGATGTTAGATGGAAATGATGATAAAGGTTAGTCCTTGGGTGTAACCTATGTATTTAGGTAAAGGTATGCTTGCAATTAATGTGGATGCGCGTGTACTATATAGCAGTGATATTTTAATATTGAATCAGCAATATTTTTTTTACCCAAAATGAATCTACTTAATTCAATAAGGACCGTTGTCATAGTATTTACGAGTATGTATGTTAAGAAAAATAATAAGCTAGCCTTGGAGAGACATCTTTCCAGAGGAATTTAATTTAATTTTAATTTTCAAAACTAGAAACACCGTTATGCAAACATCCCTTCCTTGCGTTATTTGTACATAGGTCCACCTTTACTGAGATAATTAAAAAAAAGCGGCCAAACTCGCCCATGAAGGATCCGCGCGAATTATAATTATTATTTACTTAGGCACCTATTACAGATTTATTATTAGAAAATAATGGTTCACGGTTTACGCATACCTAAGGTTTATGTTTATGAAATTATTTTTTTTTTTATATATTTGAGTTGATTGAATGCAAAGTAAATTGAGGTTTACGATTTATGACGTATTAAAAAAAACTACTTCCTAGATCTCGTTCAAGGGCGTTCAATATATTCTCGGTATCGGGGTGAAGCTGTGGTTGTATATATAAATTGACTTATTTATCAAGTAATACTATTATTTTAGTGCATTCATGTAAAATTTCATATAAATGTGATTGTTAACGATAACGTCAACGACTGCATACAAAAATGATGTTGAGGTCGACGTCGAAAAGTGCAACCGCACTAAACGCACCCACCCACTCCGAAATTTCCCCAACAAACAAAAATGTCAAAAATGTAAATATGTAATGGTATATAAAAGAAGCAGTTTTTAATTTAGAAAATACAGCATTTTATAACGTGGTTAAAGCGGTCTTTTATTGCGGAAATTTGTAAAGTTATTTTTCATCAACAGTTTTGTGAATATTTTTCCATTGTTCAACGCCCGAACAGTGATTATTAATTCGCATTTTATCTCTAGTTAAACAGAATCATAATGGCAACTGAGACGATGATGGTGAAAATTGAGCATCGCACTGTAATTAAATTTCTCACTAAGCAAGGAAAAAGTCAAAAAACTATGCATGAAGAAATGGTGGCTATTTACCAGGGTTCCGCACCTTCATTATCAACTGTGCAAAAGTGGTCAAGTGAGTTCAAGAGATGCAGAGAGAGCATTGAAGACGACCCTCGCTCCGGCGCCCCGGCTACTGCTTGTACGGGAGAAAGCATCAAAGAATTCGAAAAACTTGTTCTTGAGGATGCCCGAATAAAGGTGAAAATGATGGCAGAGATCACCAAGCTTTCAATTGGTACCATTCACACCATTCTTCATGACCATCTTAACCTTTCAAAGGTCAGTGCAAGGTGGGTGCCACGAATGCTCACAGCGCCTCAGAAAAAAGTGAGAATCGCATGCTGTAGAGAGCTTTGGAGATGTGTAGTGAGAACGCGGACAGTGTTATGGATCGAATTGTTACTGGGGACGAAACATGGGTCCACCACTATGACCCTGAAAGCAAACAAGAGTCAATGCAGTGGCATAAAAAGGGGAACAGACCACCCGAAGAAGTTCAAAGTCACTCCGTCTGCCGGGAAGCTCATGGCCACAGTTTTTTGGGACTCAAAGGGAATCTTGCTCATTGAGTACAAAAAAAAAGGTGAAACCATCAACGCCACATCCTAAGCTTCCACTTTGCATAATTTGCGGGAGGAAATTAAAAAGAAAAGATGGGGTAAACTCGCAGCGGGTGTGTTGCTTCTTCATGACAACGCTCCTGTTCACACGGCGCGAGTTTTCAAGGCTACTGCGCAAGATTGTGGTTTCGAAGAAATCCAACACCCACCCCATAGTCCAGACCTTGCCCCTAGTGATTATTTCCTGTTTCCGGATTTGACAAAATGTCTTCGTGGAAAAAGATTTTCGGATGATGAAGAACTCAAGTCGGCAATAAATGGGTATTTTGCAGAGAAAGAGGAAATTTATTTTTTTGAGGGTTTAAAAAAGCTTATCTCAAGATGTAATATAGCATTGATGTTAGGGAAATTTATATTGAAAAATAAAGACAATTTGAATTGATTTCGCATTTTCCTTCATATCGATACCGAGAATATATTGAACGCCCCTTACATAATATTTATATTTTTTTTAGTTTTATCATTCTCTTATTTTAGAAGTTACAAGGGGGGACGGGGACACACATTTTACCACTTTGGAAGTGTCTCTCGCGCAAACTATTTAGTTTAGAAAAAAAAGATATTAGGAACCGCAATATCATTGAAGACCTATCCATAGATACCCCACACGTATTGGTTTGATGAAATTTTTTTTTTTAGCTTCAGTTCTAAGTATGGGGAACTTTTATTGTTTTTTTTTCTATTTTTGTGCGAAAATCTTAATGCGGTTCACAGAATATATCTACTTACCAAGTTTCAACAGTATAGACATGACGAATCCATAAGGGTTCCTTTGCCATTTGGCTACGGAACCCTAAAAACAATGCATATCCAATTCCAAGAGTGTTAAAAGGAGATTAAATACACGTATCTGAGAACAATATTATAGTAGGTACTTCAAATCAATTATGGGGTCATTGGCATTGCTGAGGGCGCTGGGCTTGAGGTAAACCAGGAACATCTTAAAATGTTTCCACTGCTTCACCGCTTTTGAATGTGTCTAAAATATCCAAGAGTACAACTTGTAATGAACAGCTTCACATATTTGCCATTCGAAGTCGCCATTAAACGTTTGGTCCCTTTCATTCGTGCCCGAATATAACTTCTTACAAACGGATGTCTGAAGAAACAAGGCTCTACTCGTATGTCCTAAATGGGATGTGTTGCGGCGATTTGGCCGCAGCGAGACTGTCCGTGAACCTCAGAGTAATACAACTCGATTACCTTTGCTGATTGTTACAAAACCTATGCATTAAATTCATTTATTCATTATATTATTCATTAGATATATGTACATGAAGGGATAATGTATGTTTGTACTTACAATGTCTCTAATTTAATTTGTCTTATTGTTAATTAGTGTAAGTTATTTTCAATGTTTTAATTTAAATCTGTAAGTTAAGTTAGGTTAGATAAGTTTAGATGAATTTAAGTTACCAAATTACTTTAAATTTTAATTTAATTGGTGGAACACTTTTGCCTCGTTGCCAAGAGATCATGAAAGGAGAATAAAAAGTGAAACCTAACCAAGAAGTTTTGACACATGATGTTCTTTAGCTATTAGCCGTAAGGGCGTTGTTACAAATGTCCATACCCTGTTTACACTCTGGGTGCAGGGCTTGTTCGTAACAGGATGTTTATGCTTCAAATAGTAGTGGCTCCATACAAGATCAGCGCACTAGCCCCAGCGATGGAATGCTCCTACAACGAAAAATTGCAGCGCCAGTCAAATTAGAAGAGTTCAGTTGGTTTGGAGAAAGGCATAAAAGGTGGTGTCGTAAAGTAATTGAGATTTTGCATATCCAAGTATAATGCAGGCAAAGTATGTCTAAAACTGTCGTCTGATATCATTTGGGCGATAACTGTTGAATTATATCGACTTGATGATTTGATATTTGCTCACAAAACGCAGAAAGCTGTCAAATACTATTGTCTTTTTGATTGCGATTTCAATGTATCTATATTGTTATCATCTTTTATGTGCTCAAATAACAGAAACGATATCCAATTATTTTGGCTGCATGGACTGCGACCAAACCAAACTCAAACGAACAATAGAATCGCACAGCTTAGAAGGCTGATTGAAGTTGCTATACATCTATTGGCACACAACGAACCTGCATGACACGATTAATGTCATAATCATTTTCATGGGTTTATTTGGGTGTTAACCACCATAAAACGGAGCTTATCCTTTTCACCAGAACATACCAGATGTTACCCACTTTCCATCAAAGTAAAAAGCTTTGTTTTTTCTGACGGATGAAAATATTTGGATATTATTTTGGGTAAAAAGCTAAGCTGGAAACCAAACATAGAAGAAGGAACTCCGAAGGCTACGGTAGCACGCTTTCTTGCAAAAACACCATCAGTAACAAATGAGGTCTTCAACCCGGTATTACTCGCTGGCTATACATTTTGCTAGCTTATGATGTGGTGGTGGACTGCCTTAGATAAAGCAATAAATCGTGATAAGCTTTTCAAGGTCGAACAAATAGCATGTTTATGCATGAGAGGAGCATAACGCACTGATCCTTCCGCTGCAATGGAGATTCTGTTTCACCTAACCTCCTCGACATCTTTAGAAAGCAAATAGCTGTTTATGCGGCTGACCGTCCCAAAACAACCTGAAATAATCAGGTGTGAAGATTTTTAGAATCCACTCACTGATACGCCCACTATTTAATAAAATATTTTTTATCGAAAAAATTGTTGGAAATAAATTTCGTATTCTTCGGAAAGTCTGTAGATGAAGTCCTTTTAAACAATTCGCCATAACAAGGAGAACCCATTTTTGGGATTGTTTTGCCCAAATTTTAAATTGTTGGTCATTTTGTTTGAAGAAAAAACATAAACAATGATGCATAATGGACAAAGATTCATAAATCTGTACCACGAACACTTGGATATTGGATGATGGGTGGGGTATCCAAGTGGACTGTAGCGTTTCCATATGTTTTACGATCTTCTTCTTCTTCCTCAACGACGAAACTATGATCAGGATTAAAGGGATCATAACCCACCACTGCATCCCTACTGCCCCGCCCGTGGGGATCATATGGATGTGCATAGACCCTTGTCTCCGAATTGCTGACCTGAATACTAAAATTGCGTAAACGTGATGTATGCCCTAAGTCGCCTTTTACTACAAGCGCTGTTTTCTGGAGTGGTCTGCAGTGACAGTTTCTACGATAATTATGATTTGATTTTTGTTTCAATCTATAAAAGAAGGCTTGTCACTAAGAGCTACAACGAAATTTTCTAAAGACCCCAAACCATAGAATCCTTTGCAACCTTTGTTTCGATTGATCCGTAGACTTCAACGTTCTTGACGGAAGGATACGTCGCATAGAATTAAACAGTCGAACACATTTGTTGCATTTAATTTGACTTTTGCCTAACCTAAAACTGCCTTTAGACCACTGAACGATCCAACTACCATACATTCCAGTGCAGTACAATTATTCATTTCTCACCTAACTCTCTACTCCAGTGATGCAACTAACAAAAATAAAAATCTCTACCGGCTAGGAGAAATAATCCTATAAATTTAAAATCTGTCACCATCTAATGCGTTTAGGGTTTACGAAGCCAATTTATTTTAAATGGTGTATTATTTTTTATGGACAAACTTGATATTATGAAACTAGTTCTTAAAAAAGTTTTACTGAAATAAAGCATTACTAAGCACTTGTTGAAAACAAAATCTGCAGAGTACTCTGTCTGTGGCTTCATTTTTGAGCTGAAATTTCCCACAAGTAGGGATTTTTCCCTACACTTACTATCACTGCCAGTCGAATGTCAAAAACATCCCTACAATTTAAAGTCATCGTATACTGGACTGTGTGTCAATCGGCAATGATAGAAAAGTAGAAAGTAGCCATACATTATCCGTCGAAGCTCATGGATCCATTAGTAACGGGCCACCTTCCATAAGAATACGTGTAATCTATATTGCTTTCCGATGAATCAACGGATCCGTTGGATCTATGGGTTGGCGCTGAACTCGAAAATCCCTTACCGTGGCATTGTAAAAAAAATCGTCACAATAGCAGGAAGCTCCTAAAAAATCGCATCAGTGGCTTGGATACACTAGGAGAATTTTTCTCTTTAAAGTAATTATCCAAATTCCAGAGCACTCAGACTCGGTAATGGTTCATTGTACTACCAGGCAGAAATCCTTCTTTTGGCGTAGAAGCTGGAGAATGGGTGCCGTATGTTGTTGTTCCCCATGGGGATTGAACCTGCACCGCACGGGTCACAAGCCAACACACTAACCTCTACACAGGCGCAACCCTTCCTTAAAGTAGGTAGTGTCATAGGGATGGGCTACAGTCCGCTTGGGCGAACTGTTAGATACCCTATTCTTATTCCTTTCCCTCATAAGTGGGTGTGATAAAAGTCTAGGTATGGGTGAATTGTTAAGAACGCTCTACATATTTTGTTATATAACATTTAAAGTATTTAATAGAAAAAAACAAAGCTTTTGTAAACAAAACGCTCCCTAGCTCAAACTTTGGTTTTTCAATAAAATTGTTTTATTTAATTGTGGGCGTGTCAGTAGGCGGATTTGAAAATTATTTAAACATAAGTATTAAGGGTACTAGGTCTATATTATAAGTTTTAGTTTCCTAGTTTAAACTTTGACTTTTCAATAGAATTGTATCATTTAATTGTGGGCGTGTCAGTAGGCGGATTTTAGAAATTTTTAGAAAATCTTCCGAGGAGTTTTAGGAGTCAAAGTTAGGTTAGGTTAGGTTTATGTGGCTGTCGGCAGAAGCCGACACACTTAGGCCAATTTAGGTCCATTGTGATACCACGTGTGTATTATCTACCTCAACTCTGTAGATGGGATTGGCCAACGACACGCGGTTGTTCTCAAACGGTCCCCATCTACGTACTAACCGCGCCCAATGTCGTTTAATTACGGTGATCTGATGAGAACCGATTAACTCGACGTGGTATGGTCGTTGGTTTTTAGGAGTCAAAGATCATATATAAAAAATGTCAGCTTTCTGGCTCAAAATTCTTTTTTTTTTTCGAAAAAATAGTTTTTTTGAGTTTGTGAACGGATTTCAAAAATTCTTAAACTTGATTATTTCGGGCCTCTCGAAAGTATATGGATAAAATTTCAGCTTTCTAGGTCCAGTTTAAAGGCCTAATTTTTGCCGACAGACGGATGGACGGATGGACATGGCTAGATCGACATTACTATCGATGGTGATAGTAACTTGTAGGGGTCTACGGCATTATTAAGGTATGTTACAAACTATGAGTCAAAATTAATATACCTTTAGAATAGGGTATAATCATCAATTTGGGGTAGCAATGGATTTGTGTGCAGATAAGTCGCAGGAATTTCGGTGCGTTCTTCAAATGTTGTGAGATTTTGCACAATTTGACTTTCGTTTGGGCATATTGCAAATTCTTGGCCTTTGGAAATGAACGACAGCCAAAACCGCCGTATGGTGCTCCACGCGGTTGAATTTGAAACTCCAAATTAGTTCGCCAGCTCCCGAAAGATGTATCTGCTAAGAACTTCTGGCTGAGATGTTGATCGATGAATTAAAATCATGTCAATTATCATCGGTTCTTAAACCTAGCTTCTCCAACCATTTGCTTGTGCTCCGGTGGGGTTTGAACCTGAGACCATTTGATTGGTAGTTCAACGCTCTTACCACAGCACCACTGCACTCATTTATATATTATCATCGCTTTGAAATAAAAACTAAGGAAAAGATTGAATTTATTTATATAACATGCAAATTTATTTTAATATAAAACGTAGGTACATACGAGTACATCAATAAATTACAGCTGAAATCATGTTTACTATTCGCTTCGTATGCCCATCGTAAAAATGTCGAACGTTTATCACTGTTGCCAAACTTGCAGAGTAAAAATGCCTCATGATCCGGATCGTTTTATTTCCATGGGGTGATCTATATAGATCAGTAATAAAATGCGGCTTATATTTGTCTGCGCAAACGCACCTATACGTCCACACAACCCGACGTTCCTTTCCATACCCGGTATGAGTCCCAGCGACATCCTCGGAAACGTGATGAAAAATGCTTAGAAGACAGGTGTCAGGTTTATAGAGATGGGTTCAAAGTGTGTCATTTTAATGCACGCAGTTTTAACCAACGTAAAATTGATTATGCAAGATACTTATTCCAAAATTTAGGAATTGATGTCATATGTGTTGATGAGACTTGGTTTAAGCCCGGTATTGCTGACGAAATGTACAGAATTGATGGTTATAAGCTATTTCGAAGTGATAGGGTGACAACTACTATTGGCGGAGGGGTTGCACCTTATTGTAAGGCTTCTCTTTGCAGTAAAGTTGTTGGTAGATCTGAAAATTCGGAGGTTGAATTTTTTGCTGTTAGAGATATCTGATGGCTGGATTAAATGTTTGGTCGCTTGTTGCTATAATCCGGATAGAAGCCATTCTCATGAACCTTTTTTCTGTCCTTTCAGTTTTCTCACCACTCTACTCAAATATTATAGTTTTAGGTGATTTCAACGTAGACTTACTTAAGAATGACTCACGCGCACACCAAATTAAGGATTTTGTTGCTTCCAGTGGCCTATCCATTGTCAATAATCTTTTCCCAACATGTTTTCGACCAAACGCAATGCCTAGACTTCTTGATCTATTCATTTTTTCTGATCCCTCCTCAGTTCTTTTATTCAACCAACTCTCGTTTGATAATATCTCTGAACACGATTTATTTATGTGTGCCTATGATATTTCTTTTACTCATAACGTCTCAAATTTAGAGATTTTAGATCAATAAACCACTTTTATCTTCATCAAGCTGCATCACAAATACCGTCGGAGCATTGCAGACTAAGTGCGGATGCAAACGAAATACTTAAATACTTAGAATTCTTCATTTATCAGCTTTATAATGACCACGCTCCCTCTTAAAAAGTCTATGTCCGAAATAAAACTTGCCCTTGGTTCACAACCGATGTCCTCAATGCGCTGAAAAAGAGGCTCTACAGCAAATGGAGATTAAATCGATGTTCTTTGAATTGGAATGCTTACAAAATTGCACGCAATTTTGCGACTCAAATTGTTCGTTGTTCTAAGCGTAACTATTTTTCATCGAAGTTAAATGCTTCACTGCCCCAAAAGTGTTCTGGAGGAACCTAAGACAAATTGGTATTTGCAGTAGGTCCATTGAAGACTACGTTTTGGACACTGATGAACTAAACGACTATTTTTTTTGAAAATGACTCAATAACTAGTGTCTCTAACTTTGAAGAAATAGATGCAGGCATTGGAGGTCAGACTGAGTTTAAAGTGGTGACAGAGAACGAAGTTCTTTCCGGTATTCCCATAAGTTTCGTTAAACTAATCCTACCGGAAATCATTGGCCACCTAACGCATATAATAATATTTCTGTATAACCTCATCAACCTTTCCCCAGTCCAGGAAGTATGGAAAGGTTATACCAGTTGCTAAGAAGGCTAATCCTGCTTCTTTTAGTGATTTTAGGCCCATAAGCATTTTACCATGCTTGTCAAAGGTGTTTGAGAGGATGCTAGCAAAGCAAATACTTTTCCATCTGTAACAAAACTCATTGCTTAACCTTCACCAATCAGGTTAAGCTGCAATGGTTAATATCCTTGACAAGATCAGACAAGAGTTTGACAAGGGTTTTGTGATTTTGTTTTGCTTGCTCGATTTCTCAAAGGCCTTTGACAAAGTTCATCATGGTATTCTTTGCTGGAAACAAAAGCATTTGTTCGGTTTCAATGATAGTAGTGTTAGGCCGTTGAAAGATTTCTTATCTAATCGATATCAAAGAGTAGTTATTGGTGAAAGACATTCCGCGTTTAAGCCTATCAAGCAAGGTGCATATCGTAGGGCCCATTTTGTTCTGTTTTTTTTTATCTACGACCTCCCTTTGGTATGCCGTCACTCCATCTATATACAGACGATGTCCAACTTCATCTTTCCCTTCACATTAAAGACAATGGACAGCTTGTTACACTTCTTAATCAGGAGTTGTCAGCAATAAATAGCTGGGCCGAGGAAAATGGCCTTGTGTTAAACCGAACCAAATCTATGGCTATCAACATATCCAATAAATCTGTTGACCTCAGCCTTTTACCTGATATATGGCTGTCAAGCTCCAAAATTAAGGTGGTTCAACATGCCAAAAGGCTTGGATTTGTTATTAATCGTAACCTCGTTGTTGCTCGCGTCTATGGATGTCTGCGTAAACTATGGCTTACAGCTATTTTTACTTCATCCGAAACTCGAGAAAGACTAGTGCGTCACTCATAATGCCGATTATATCATATGCTGAAGTTGTGTACGCCCATCCGGATTCTTAATCGCAACGGAAGCTACAGGTAGCTTTTAATGATGCCATTAGGTACATTCATGGGCTGCGAAGATATGACAGGATATCTGTCTACTCTCGTAACTTTCTTGGTTGCACATTGACGCAATATGTGAATACGAGGAATTGCATATTCTTGCATAATATTATATATACGAAAATGCCACCTTATTTATAGGCTAAATTGAGTATCTCTCGCTCTCGTAGAACATTTAACATTGACATCGCTGTTTTTCGTTATTTGAATTCCTCCCGATTGTTTTTTATCTATGCGATTAGGCTATGGAATTCACTGTCTTCACGTATTAAAAGCCTATCAAGGAGTGGCCATTTCAAGGCAGCAGTCTTTGTTCATTTTGCGTCGCAGCAATAAAAAAGGAAAAAGAAAGAAAGAAAGGGAATAATATCCAGTCTTATATTACCCACTTCTTTAGTTTTAAGTTTTTGCTTATAATATTGTAATTTTATTTTATATATATTGTACCATAAGCACTAAAAAAGACCTGAGTCTCATTGTACAGCCCGCTTACATTTTAGATTAATAAATTGGATTGAATTAAATTGAATTGAATTGTTTGAAGGGCTTTTCGCATAAACTTCAGAAAGTGCTTTGGCTGCTACCTGGCATCAAACCCGCTAGGACTTCATAGAGAAGTTTTATTTTCCTTAGGTTAGGTTAGGTTAGGTAGGTGGCATAGTGCCACACTCAGGTCAATGCTGACCCATTGTGATGCCCATCGGGGGAGAAGGGTAGTCCCTTACTCATTTTTAACCCTGTCTATAAACAGCTGAGATTAATTACTCGCTGTGCTGTTTGATACAAACCATCCTGTAGATTTGATGAACTTCATTATTTTGTCTATCGGTGTGCTGGAGAGCTCGTCTAGGTCTTGGAAGAAGTGTCTCCCAGGAATGTGTATCTGATGTGTTGGAGACCCGGGCAGTGACACAGGAAGTGGGTAGTGTTCTCCAGAGCTTTCTCGCCGCCACAGCTTCTACAGAGTTCTTCCTCCGTCAAGCGTAATTTCTTCCTATGGTACCGCAGAGTGTTGTGCCCCGTTAAAATACCTACGAAGGTGGATAGTGATGTTCTATCATTTTTCATTAGACTCTCGGTTCTGGCCTCATTGTAGGATGGCCATAGCGTTCTAGTGGTGTGGCAAGAATCTTGTGCCATCCATCTAAGGTTCGCCTCTCTTATTGCCTTTTTCTCTGCTTCAAGCCTGAGTGAGCAAGGCGGGATGAGTACAGAGGGATCAGCTTGTTCTGACACAGCTTCCGAACCTTGTCTTGCTAATTCGTCCGCTTTCTCGTTGCACGGAATGCCTTCATGTCCCGGGACCCACCAGAGCGATACTTTATGCTGGGTACCAAGAACCTTGAGTTCTTCGCGACAGCATTTCACAAGCTTTGATTTTATTTCTGCTGCAGTTAAGGCTTTTATTGCTGCCTGGCTGTCGATATAGAAGGTAATACCATCGGTGGGTCTTGTGAATTCTAAGTGATATAGTCCGTAGTTGGTACATGGCCAAAGTATTTCTGTAGGATCATCGAATGACCCATTGCATTTGGATTCCAGTTCGCTGTTTGGGAAATTCTCATGGCACTAATTGCGGCTATTGACTGAACAAAGATGTCTAAAGGAGGCAGGCTGAGGATAGCCTCTAGTCCTGCGGTTGGAGTTGTCCTCATCGCACTGTTTGTGCCGATGCACGCTAGTATCTGAACTTTTGTAATAGCCTTTAGGTAGGTGGCTTTATTGGTTGCCTGCTACCATACGAGATTGCCATATGTCAGTATGGGTCTTACTATTGCCGTGTACATCCACAGTTTAATTTTGGGAGATGGTCCCCAGGTTTTCCCAAAGATTTTGCTGCAGGAGTAAAAGGCTATTGTGGCTTTTTTGATTCTTTCATTGGTGTTCATTTTCCAATTTAGTTTTTTGTCTAGTATGAGTCGAAGGTACTTCGCACTGTCAGAGATTCTGAGGGGTGTACCGCCAACAGAAGGTGTGACAAACGGTGGTATTTTCCTTTTATTTGTGAAAATTACCAGTTCGGTTTTCTGGGGGTTTACCGCTAGACCTCAGTGCCTGGCCCAGTTGTCGAGGGTTTTGAGAGCCCCTTTGATTTGTTCGGTGAGTGTTGGCAGTAATTTACCTGTTGCCAACAGCACGACGTCATCAGCATAAGCTGTTGTTCTAACGCCACTATTCTTGAGCTGCATAACCGCCTCATTCAGAACAATGACCCACAGCAGCGGGGAAATAACCCCTCCCTGAGGAGTCCCTGTAGAGGCGTAAGCTTCTAGCCTAGAGCTCCCAAGTTCCGCTATAATGTGCGTTTCTTCGAGTATGCTGATAATCCAGTTGATAATGGAATTATCAATCATAAGCTTACTTAGCGTTCTGCGTACGGCGCCAATATTGACATTGTTGAACGCACCTTCAATGTCTAAGAAGGCCGCTAATGTGTACTCTTTGTCCTTTAGTGTTTTCTCGATTGTGCCGACAACACAGTGTAGCGCGGTTTCCACACTTTTACCCTTTGTATAGGCATGTTGGGCCGGGGATAAGTCTTCCGGACGAAGCCAGCTACAAATGTGTACATATGTCTATCAGTCTTTCCAAAGTTTTCAGTATGAAGGAAATGAGGCTTATTGGTCTGAAGTCCTTTGCGTTGGTGTGACTTGCCTTGCCAGCCTTTGGTATAAAATAACCTTCACTTCTCTCCATGTTCTTGGTATATATCCCTCTGTGAGACTGCCAATATAAAGTTCCTTTAATACCGGAATAATAGTTTTGCCGGTCTTTTGCAACATAATGGGGATGACTCCATCGAGCCCTGGAGACTTATAGGGAGAGAAGGATTGGATGGCCCATTCTATTCTGTCTTCCGTAATCAAGTCTCCAGGGTGGATCGTTTCCCCGGTAACGTACATCGAGACAAGGCTGAGTGGTGCAGCCTGGAAAGTGTGTGTTCAGTAGTAGGTTTAAAGAATCTGAACAGGAATCGGTCCAGTTTCCTTTACGTTTCTTGAAGGATCCCAGAATTAGTGGTTCTCTGGTTAGAACTTTCCTTAATCTCGCGGTTTCCGTAGTGCCCTTTAATTCGTCACAGAAGTTTTCCCATGATTGGCGCTTGGATCTCTGAATTTCGTTTTTGAAGCTTCTCTGACTGGTTTTGTATATTTCCCAGTCAGAGTCCAGTTTCCTCCTGTTTGCCGTATTAAGAAGTTTCCTTGTTTCCTTCCTAATTTCGGCCAGTTTCTTGTTCCACCAAGGGGGTGATATTTTATTCTTTCGTTTTACGACCGGGCATGCCCTTACGAAAGCCTCTTTGAAAACAGAAACTACTTTCTCGGCTTTCAGGTCGATGTCGGTCGGGCAATCAAGATTGCCTTCTTGTAAAAGATCATTACTTTCCTCGATCTCCTTTCTAAAAAGAACCCAGTCGCTTTTTTGGATTTCTGATGTGTGACTGGGGATGTTCACAGCGGTTCCCTACAATGAACTCAATCAATCTATGATCGGAGAAGGAATGCACACTCGGAACATTCCATTTATCAATAGTAAGGGTGCTGGAGTAGTTAACTAACGTTATATCTATAACTTCCTGCCTATTTCTAACTACGAATGTTGGTTCGTCTCCTCTATTGGCTACTAGAAGATTGTTTTCAATAATGAATTCAAAAACTGACTCACCTCGTGTGTTTATTTTCCTTAAAAATATATCATTTGTTTACTACCGCGCTTATCACTATTTTAGAAGATATTATATCTTACTGTTTTTAAGCAGACCGAATTCATAAAATAAAATAAAAATATATCACTAAGAAAAAGGAACATTCCCATCTTTCAAAATGTGTCAGGAAGCAGAAAAATCGCTCCTGAAGCAATGACAATTATTTTTATTATTCAAGAATCATCTTTACATTTGTGTTGTGCGGTGTCTGTGTTCTGCCTTTTGAAAATGGTGCTGGTAACGTAATTACATCACCATGTATGACTACCCATAATATGCATCGGCCTGGAAAATGTGAACGGAAGTAAAAACTGATGGAAAAAGCCATTAAAGTTTTGCGCCCTGTAGGTCTTCATTTCATTTATCTAGTACCTTTTCTTTAAACATTTTGTGTTTTGCAAACAACTGAGATTAATCAACAATTCAAGACTCAATTTTTTTCGTGAAACCCATCGCATCTTTCAATCTACCGAAACGAGAAAAATCGACATCATAGTGGAAGATAAGTAAAAGTGAAAAAAAACAAAGATCGCTTCAAACAAAAAAAAAAATGCATAGATATTAACACTAAGGTCAAATTTTTACTACAAATCAACATATAGCGCAAGTCTCTATACTCGTACGTGCCTTGAATTTAAACCCCAACAAGTCTTCAACTGACTTTTATTTCACATATAATGGATTTTATTTTAGGTATTTCTTTTTTCATAAAAGACGACTGTTGAATGGAAATGAGGCACTAACTCTTTCATCAGTTACAACCAACGAACCCAAACTAAAGCAATATGTTCAAAAAAGTAAATATAAGTAAATCCGAAGAATTTTCACACTCTAGTTTTCAAATAAAAATAAAAATAGTATTTTCTTGCATACCATTGTTATTCTTGCTGTCATTTCTGGTGCAGCTGCCAAGCCTGGACTAATTGCATTAGTTGCATACTCCACACCACCATTTTTGTCTCCAGGAGTTGTCACTGCTACCAGCAGTCAGGTTATTGCCAGAAATTACAATGGAACTGCTGGCGCTCATATTTGTAGCTGCTGCTCCTTTTGCTGGTGGATACGTTTTGTCTCAATTAGCTTCTAACTATGTTGCTTCTCAACTTGCATATTCATCTACATTAGGTTATGCGTCTGCATATCGATATACAAGGTGGCGCAAAAGTTGTCAGGTGGCGCAAAAGTTGTCACCCGATGTTCTTTCGCTGTAATTTTTTTTATGAATGAAAAACTTTGGTTCTGCTTTTGGATTATGTTAATTGGTGTCTTAAGTTTTTCTGTATCAGTTAACTTCACAAATATCAAAGTAGAATTTACATTTGCCGCCATTTGCAAAAATTATGCTTCTTCCGATAGGAAGATGACTTTTGCGCCACCTTGTAGTTCTTCATTGGGCTCTGCTGCTCCAGTTCAATTTTTATTCTAAGAAACGAATATTTAATTTGTGATATGAATATCAGGGAATGATAATTAAATTATTTAACTCGTGACACAAATCCTTCTCCTCCTCGGAAAGATCATAAATAGTAAATAGCGCGTTACCCCACAGCTTTTCCGAAAATATCTCCAGCAAGGCATACATATACAAGGTGGCGCAAAAATAACCTTCCTATGTTTTTTGGTCACCGACCGATTATTGCTCAAATAAATAGTCACCAATATTCCGCGTTCTGGAGCAGTGTAGCGTAACATTGTTTATTAACGTGTATTTCGTATGTGTTTACTACACAAATGTCAAAACAGAACTGACATTAGGGGCCAATCGCAAAATTTATAGCATTTTCTGATAGGAGGATTACTTTTGCGCCACCTTGTATGAACACTTTCTGTTGTAGATATTTTTTCAGCAAGTTGTTCCGCCATAAAATCAATCGGTTTCTTCTCCCCATTTCCCTGTAGATACTTCTTACACATCATAAAAAAAATCTCGGCGTCTTCATGAAGCGAAAATTGATATGAGTTCTCAGAAATCAAACCATAACGACCACCATCCCCCAACGAAATCCCAAACATGGAATAAGAAAAAGAAATCTTCAAATATCCACCTGTCGCCACCACACATACACATTCTTGCTCACCTTACACGAATCACCCATTATGAAGGTTAAGCCTGATTTTATTATTAGGCGGTTAATATAGTGCCTCGAACTCGACCAATGCAATTTCTTCAGGATGGGCACTATCTTCAGGATGATGATGATCATGATGATGATGGCAGGAGACTACTATGATGATGATGCCAGATAAAGTTGCTGGCAGCGCATACGAAACGTGACTGGAATGCTAATCGCATCACGGTCCCCTTCGTTTGGGGTAGTCTTTCAGTTTTGGAGTACCTAATTCAATTCAAAGACGAGGAAAACGGACTTTTTATTTAAGGAATTTTCGGTCTGCCGAAGACCATTCAAATCCATTTCGCCAATTCTTCCTCGATAGCATGTGGCAAGGATTCCTTGTGTGGTCTGGTCCGGCTGTCGTTCTCCATCCGCTAAACTCCGCAGTAATATGTTATTTTTACTTAAATTATTTCCTCTATGCCAGAGGAGAAAGAATTCATTGCTGCAGTGAATGGTGCCTGTGGTCTGAGTCTCCATACTGGTTAGCATACCACAGATGAAGCAGAAGCAGGGAAATGCCATGCAAGCGCTGCAAGTAACTGGGTGTAAGAGCCTCCCAGGCATAATGACAAAACCTTCCTTTGTTGTCCTAGTTAATTTTAGGTTTTCGCTGCAGAAGTTGAAGTCGGTGCAAAATAAAAGCATAATAGCCGTTGGATGTTGATAAACTCAAAAAAAAAAAAGTTTCTGCCGAGAAAGTCGATTAGGCGGTTGTTGTGTTGGTTATATTTATTTTGTTGTTGTTGCATTGTTTTGCCTTCTCGTACCAAAGCAACAACGGTAGCAGTAGACATTAAAACTTTAGACTTTCTGCAACAGAATTTGCGTAGCCTTTTATTAGCCCCTTCGGGTAGAAATAGAACAAGGCGGTAACATAGAACGGCAATAGAAAGTTTTTCTCACTCAAGCAGCCATCAAAGTTGCGTCAAGTTTATGAAGGCAATTTCAGAAGTTTTCCCATTTTTTATCCATCAGCTGGGAAACTTGCAACCAGCCCAGCAACATAACTTTGTATATTATGTACGCAGGCGAGGAAATCATTATTTTATCAGTGTATCCTGTACCGAATTTTAAGTGAATGCTTGAGTTTACGGAATAATTTCCTTGGGCGATTAACGTATTTAAGACTGCAAAAAAAAAAAAACAGAAAGGTAATCTCGGTAAATCGGTCCTCTTTGGATTGAAGTTAAATTTTTATTGAAATTGTTTTCGAACAGTAAATCTTTATTAAGGCAAATCGATGAATATCTATTGAAGGTATTTTTTTAGGTGTTTAGAACACTTTATTAACGAACTTGATTGAGTTAATATTTTCAAACCTAAGGTACAGAGAACCTTCATTAAGTCTGAAAGAAAGCAACAAAGAGAAAAGGATTGGGTGAGGATTAGGGTTGAATGGAGGGGTTGTAAGGTGGAGAAAGATTGCATGTTTAAACTAATTATTGCTAATAATTAATTTGATTTGAGAAGGAAGCAGAGTCAAACAGCACGGATGACAAATAAACGGGAAGTGTTCAAGTAAATGCTGAGATGCGTAATAATATTGATACTTCTGGCGGGGCGATCAAAATACAATCTCGTAAACAAATATTGTAGCTTTTAAGATAAATTAGTTTATGTAAAAATATACAGCTTCTTGCATTGTTTTATTGCTGCCTGGTGCAACTGCAGCGTGTTGGCACTTTTATCTTTTTTACCACGCTGTTTAACAATGCGCTGAATAATGCACATCATCCGGCGCATTGGAAGGTAGCTGTAGTACACATTATCCCGAAAATGGGTAAAGATAGGACGAACCCTGTCAATCTCCGGTCAATTAGTTTGCTTCCGAATATTAGCAAGGTCTTTGAAAAAGTTGTCTGTTGAAGTGGGTTGAGGACAAAAACATCATTTCGGGCAACCAGTTTGGTTTTAGGGCGGGGCATGACACTATTTATGCCGCGTCGAAACTGGTTTTCAATATTCAGTGGAATAAATGCAATAACCAATGCACGGGAGCTTGTCTGGTTGATTTTGGGAAGGCTTTCGACACCGTTTGGTTAGAGGGCCTTTTCTACAAGTTGACCAGGCGAGGGAGGCACAAACCTTTGCTGATTTACGATTTACAGCAGTGGACGGTGAATTCTCCGATACTGTTTAACATTTACACGAGTGATCGGGCGGGTTCAATCAGACATGCTATAGCGTATGCCGATGAGTTGGTGGCATACAGATCAGGTCCTAAAATCGAGGTCATTAACATTCCTTTGCAGCGTGACTTCGATCAAATTAAGGGATATTGCGACGATTGGAAGTTGAAAATCAACTTTCAGAAGACGGGAACAATCTTGTTCAGAACACCATTGGCTGGGGACTCTAGGTGTACCAGAAAAAACTGGAAGAAATTGGCCATTATTGGACAAAATGGGCAGCCATTGGCTTGACCAGTATCTGTATTTCGATAGACATATCGTCGCCCGAGAATTATTTTGTCGTAAACGCCAAAATTCACTTTTTTAAAGTGAGTATGCAGTAACAGATTTTCGAAGGTGCTCTATATTTGCAGTTGCATTTTTTTTTTGACGCATAGTAATTGGAGTATCGAGTAATAACTTGCAGCAAGTCACCATCAAAATATTGTTCGAACAATTCAAGAGGTGTAGGTAGAATTTCCTGTTCACATGCTGTAAAAACAGGCTCCGTTTCTTCCAGATCATGCTTTACCCATTTTACTGACGAATTAATACATTTACGTTTCTTGGCCTGTTGCAATAAAGCAATTGGAATGTCGTCTTCATTATCCGAATCAGTAGAATAAGAATTTCGAAAAAGCTCAGCCTCAGCATTTAATAACGAGGGTGGTAAGTTTTCAAAATTCACTTCATCTTCTTCTCCAGAATCTTCATCTGTGACGTAGTTGTTCGCACCTTGAGTGGGCACAATTGAGATGTCGTAAGAATTTTGCAAAAACTCTTCATCAGTTTCCTCTTATCTCATTTAATGTTAACACTCTGCAAAAAAAAAGATAATTTTTGTTTTCACCATTTTTGCACTAATGCCGAACGTACTACATGTAGTACGTCAGCAAATACATCAACTAAAATCACATATAATTTTTTTTTTCACACATAATTTTGCTACGTATTCGTTTTTACAACTATTATAATTAAAAAAACATAGAAACGCAACAACAATAAAATATGCATATACAACTTTTTCTCACCGATTACGTGACATCTTCACACTTTCGCCAATTTCAGAAAACTCATATATCTGATCCAAAAAACCGCACATAGAAAAGTACCCTAGACAAAACTTATCAACGCATGCTTTGTTAACCGTTATATTCTGTAGGACATTAACAAGTAGATTCGAAAATTTTAAGCACAATAAACACAGAAACCTGAATATAACAGGTGTACTACATGTAGTACGGTAGGCATATCTGGGTTAAGTTGACTCGAAGGCACGTTGCAAGGGCGATGGCTAGCGACAATAGCCTGATCTTTGGAGCTTACTACCCCAATGAAATGTACATAGAGAGTACGCTCCGATCTGGCTTTATGCCCCCGGAGTCATTTGTCCATATTGATGCTAAAGGGCTATTCCCGACGTGTTATCCCGGTATTATACCACCGCTACCGCAGCGCGAGAGATAAGCGGCTCATCTGTGGCGGGGACATTGCCAATGCTCATGAGCTCCTCCGTTTTAGTACTGTAATAGCGGAGAGGGATAAAATCGATACGGAAAAGCAATTTGCCGAATGTTGGTGGCTTTTTGAGGGGAGAGGGTTCAGCATACCCTCCCAAGACGGTGCGTTAATCTCGGTAACATCCTCTTAGTTTATACAAAAGTTAGACTAAATTAGCGAGGGCGTTTTTGGGAGAGGCCGGGCTCGTCAACTTGTGGTGGTGCTTCCGGGACGCGATTGACGCTGAAAGGCTTTAGTCAGCTCACGGCAGTGCGTGTGCACGTTGACGACTGCCAGGCGCTCGGAAAGCAATTGGGATTTTGACCACTTGTTGCGCAAGTCAACGAGTGCCCAGAATCCTAAATATAAGAGTAGTTAGAATACATTAAGTAGATTAAGTAAGTAGAATATGTATTTTGTAATTTTTTTTATATAAAAAAAAAATTTACATCGTAATGCGGATACCGACTTTTATTTAATTTTCTCGATAAATCTATAATATAAAATAGTTTTTAGGCCGAAAGGCAATAATTATAAGATATAGTTAAATTTAGAGCGTCCGCATAAGGAACAATAATCTCGAATAAGCATCCTGTTAGTTTTAAGTTAGATTTAATCACTTTTGTCTAGTCTGTAAGTTAATATATAATAAGGAATAAAAAAATGAGTTTAAAAGTCAAGCACTTCCATCTTTGTTATACGAGTATCTTTCGGGGTTTATATATCAATATCTTCATCGGCGAACGCTCATTAATATATTTTTGTTGCAAGTTATTAAAAATCCTTTCTCTTCTTCACTTGGTGCAAGTTTTTTTTAAAGGGTACCATTCTTAATTCTGATGACAGCTTTTCTAATATCAAAACTTGTTCCGCTAGGTCTTCACTGCATCGCACTATAACTTTTTTTCTTTATTTCAATAATTGGCCATTTGCATTCGCTATTATAAATCTTAACTTTCTTATATTTCTGACGTCAGTTAAAGATGTACAATGCCAAATGTGAAGGTGATCAGTCTTCTGCTGAGATGGGTAGTTCTTTGTTCTAATAATTGGCCACTTGTTTTGCCACTCCCATTGTAACTTCCATAATTGGCTCATTGGAGTCGTAATCATTTTGGCTATTTTCATTATTATTATTGTTGGATTGTAAGATATCACTGTTGAGTTAAATTCGTGACAGTGCATCGGCATTATTGTTCATCCCTTTTTATATACGATTTAAAAGTCATAATCGGATAAGTCATTTCTGAAGTTTTTGAAGAAGGATTCTTGCGTGTAAAAAGTGAAATTAAAGGTCTGCAGTCAGTTACTACAATACATTTTTTTCTGTATAAGTAAGCCAGACATTTATTCCTCAATGAATAGCTAAAAATTCTTTTTCTATAATCGGCTTGTTAATGTCATGTTTTTGCTGTGATCTGCTCGCATTGAATATTGGCAAACCATGACCCATTTCGCCTTGTGGAAGTACTGCACATTGTGCGAAATCTGATGCGTCGATGGTAAGAACAAAAGGTTTTTTAAAATGTGGCTACTGTAAGGGGGTTGATTAATTTCGGTTTCAACTCTTTGAATGATGACTCACATTCGTTTGTTTGACTACATCAAAGATTGGTTCTTTTTAAGGAGTCCATTCAAGCTTTTAGCAATTTCAGCAATATTTTGAATAAATCTTCTGTAGTAATTACAAAATGCGACGAATCTTCGTAAGTCGTCTAAATTCTAGAGTACGGGGTAATTTTCAATTGTATAGTATTTTGCAGGGTCAGTTTTAATGCCCTATTCCAGTATTAAATGTTCTAAATATACTACTTTTGATTTTAGGAAGTGACACTTACTTGCGTTTAACTTAACGTTAAATTGTTCTAGTCTTTTAAAAACTATAACAAAACTATTATTGTGGTGCTTTAGGATGAACAAACGTTTTTCTTAACCCCAGAAATATAATCATAGGTATTTTGTTTGCCGTAAAAGGTAATCACACGTCTCAAGGACGTATGTTAGTGTCTTTAATGAAACCCATGAACTTTTTAAAAAAATATTAATGTTTTATTTATTAATTTAGTTAATGTTAAGAGAAATGATTCAATAATTCAGAAGAAGAACTTTTGTTTGTTTGCGGAGATTTGAACGGACATGTCGGGAGGTCAATCGAAGACTATGAACACGGCCATGGAGGACTGAAGACATCCTAAGCATGTGCAAGTCAAACGGTATTATCGTTCTAAATACCATGTTCGTAAAACAAAGTCGGCACCTGGTCACTTACAGCTGCGACGGAAATGAAACCCAGACTGATAATCATTTGGTATCACGTTTCATGGAGCCTCGGGTTAAATATTGCAAAGTTATCCAGGCAGAGACAATACCCATGCAACACCGCCACATCCTGACAGAAATTTTCATGGCGGCGGAGAAGAACAGAACAAAACAAACAAAAGTGTCTATGAGAATGAAGTGGTACAATCTGGACAAAGAGAAGGCGAAGTATCTATTGCAAATATGCAAAACTATCTCCATCACATTATCAAGGAAGTTGAGGATGCGGAGTGCAGAGCAGAAGATATGTGGAATTACCTACAATGACGTTGCTAGAGCCAAATCACTGCTAGGGTCTTCAAAGGATACTATCAACACCACAAAAGAAACATGGTGGTGGACAGGTGAAGCTAAATCAGTGATAATTGACAAGAAAGTGTCATTCAAAGCTGGTCAAAGTGCTCCACTAATAATGGAGATGAAAAAGCTTGCCTGGAATTGGAATACAAACTTTGCAAGCTGGCCAATCACATTTTCCATTAATCAGCTTAGTGAGCTTGTGAACGTCGCTTCCCGTTCCGATACACACCTTGCCTGTATCGGAATGTGAGCGTCGTATTAAAGATTATCCCCAACAATTTCAGAATCGTTGACGTCTTCGAAGTTTTATGATCCCTTTTTACCAAAATTCAGTTATGAATGGCAATGATGTGCGATGATGTTATTTTAACTAAGAAAAACTCAATCTGGCGCTTCGAAAGTCTCATTCATGGAAACAAAACAAAAAAGGATGATGATCATTCAGGCAACTACTTACTTGTCAACAACGTAACTGCCCCCAGCGCACTCGATTGCCTAATCGATTTTCATTTCACAGCATCCCCATGTCCAAAATAGTCACAGCATTTCCCAGTATCTCACCAGTTATAACATCCGATGACAGCATAAATCTCTATCTACAGCTGGCGCATAAGAAATCCCAAGACACCTGTGCTAAATGTCTCATCTGGACTAAAGTAAAGCTTCATGTTTTTCAAAACTTCATTCAAATGTGCCACGAGACCACTGACGTTAATTAAAGTGAACATATATCTCATGGATAATGTCGGAATTTACTAATCGTAAAGTTTTCTTTTAACACTGCCAGATATATTCTTCTCATGAGATGCGAAACACTTTCCGCAGATTATAGTAGTTGCGATGTTGAAAAGTTCCACGCGCTCTTTTACAGATTGATAAATGTTACGACATTGCAATGGGTTTTCTATTACTTTAGGTTTAGACTCTCAGGTGTCGAGTATCAAAATTAAAGTTTTCTCGTTCATACTCTTTTCGGTCGTCGTCCGTCACGTGGTCTTACTGTTGAACTTCTTCGGTAAAAGTAAATCCTACCCTTAACGACCAACGAGACGTCATCATCAGTCATCGTCTGCCGGAGATTTATTTAATTGACTAATTGAATAAACCCATCAGGAAGGCAGGAGGGAAATTAACTTGATTTTTTATAACTTGTACGTCTCAAGACCAAGCTTCATTACGTTTACACAAATTGATGGAAAGATATAGTATAGTTATTTATTCTAGTCATGGGAAAAGTTAGATACGGAGATATATCCTGAAAAGTTTTTGAATATTTTTCGACAAAAACTTACACAGATGTGACGTCGATGAAAAGTTTGCAAAGTGAACCTATTTTAGTTCTACGAGTAGAGAGCAAGTCAATAAGAGTGCACATGGTGTTGAGAGTTTTTAGATTAACTTTGAAAGATTTTATGAAGAGTTAATTTGGCCATAGAAATAACTCTTCTTTTTATGGACTCGATGAGGTTGAGATTTAAATAGGGTTATCGGAAAGTGATAAAGTTTTGTCGGAAGCTTTAAAGCGTTTTGACATAAATTAATGTAGGTAGTTAAAACAGGTTATGCTTAGCAAGATTATCAACTTGGAACTTGAAAAAAAGATACGGCCCATTGCAATACTTGGGCTCAGACGCTTATCGCACTGTATAAGAACAGCAATCACTGAAGTATTTGCAGTAAACTTATTTGTTTTTCTTTAATGTTTCGCTGCCTTTCCCTATTTAAAACTGTATTCGTTTTGCACCATCCGTACGGTGCAAAACGAATACAGTGCATTGGTTTTTTTTTATTATTATTAAAGTCGCAATATTCTTTGAAGTTTGGTGTTCAAATCCTAAACTTTGCCGCAATAACAATTTATAAACTGTGCAAAGCCAAAAAGGATTGCTGTCCTTCAAAACGTGCAATTACAGTTGATTAGGTTAGGTTAGGTTTATGTGGCTGTCGGCAGAAGCCGATTACAGTTGATTAATTCAGTGCTTCTGTAAATGTTAAAGATATTGTTAATATCACTGCCGAAAGGTTATTTTAGATAACGTATCTGATGGTAGTATATATAAGCAAAGATTCGAAGGCTAAAGTAGAACTGATGAATATTTATCTGTAATTTCATTTGTCCCCGTACAACTGCGCTTAACAGATAATCCAAAAGAAGTTATCTGGCAAAGTCCTAATCCTTCCTGCACGCGTTAATGTTGTCCTTTCAAGTTTGTATTTCCCAAGGAAGGGGAAGAATTCGGAAATACAGTATTTGGAATAATCCGCAATCAAATTGAAAATCTACAAAACTTTGAGAAACAAGTCGGTTCAAAAACTGCCATAATAAAATATAAATTCATTTTCAAAATGATTGATGATAAAACTATAAACAACAAACTACATAGGTACTTAACCTGAATTGTGTGAATCTTTTTTACATATTGAAAAGTCCCACAGGTTAGATGCGAAAAAGTGGACAATTTATTTATTTATTTATTCAATCAATCAGACATAATTATCTTACAGACTATCGAAATACACATCTATGAATCTTAAACTATTCAATACATAAAACATAATACCATTTTAAAAATTCGATAAAAAATACAACAGTAGTTTAACTTTCAAAGAAAATCTACTGTAATGGAAATTGAAATCAATACCATCTGAAATGCGGTTAGTTTCCCTGACACAGCGAGTTATTGGCTCCTTGAGTGCATATATCACCCTGTGTTCGTCTTCCATAAATAGGAAACGTTCCCTTAGATGGCGAGATGGTGCATACATATTTATTAATGACAAAAGTGATGGACAATTAATATGATGCGACAAAATGTCACTTACAAACATTATTGAGTATATTTTACGACGATTTACGAGCGATTGAATGCCAATGAGCTGACATCGGGTAGTATACGATGGCATAACAATGTTCCAGCCAAGTTTCCAAACAACAAATCTTGTAAAATTCCTTTGAATATTTTCGATTCTATTGGAATGAATGCTGTAGTATGGATTCCATACTACGCAACAGTATTCCAAAACAGATCTGACGTATGCGCTATACAGCGATTTTAGAGTATAGGGATCTGAAAAATCTGAGGAGTTGCGTTTAATGAACCCAAGCATGGAATTAGCTTTGGCGGCAATGTACTCAGTATGTTTAATGAAATTAAATTTAGGGTCGAATACTACTCCAAGATCCTTTTTTTAGAGAACTCTTTCAAGAATAATGCTTCCAATTTTATATTCAAAGCAAATTAGGGGGGAATTTCTGTTGAAAGAAAAACACTGACATTTGGAGACATTTAAGAACAAATCATTACGTACACCATTCTACTAGTCTAACAAGGTCATCTTGCAAGAGATGGCAATCATCTTCAGATTGTACGCATCTTAGGAATTTAAGATCGTCTGCAAACAAAAGGCGAATGGAATTTAAGAAAATATCAAGCATGTCGTTAATGAAAATAAGGAAAAGGAGCGGCCCAAGGTGACTTCCTTGTGGAACACCCGATGTGGCAAAAATTGGCTTTGAAAGGAGACTGTCCATTGACACAAATTGAATGCGCCCTAATAAATGGGATTCCAGCCATTTCAAAACGCTAGAATGAAAACCTATTTTTTCAGTTTGGTTATCAAGATAATATGGTTGACTCTATCAAAGGCTTCAGCGAAATGAGTGTATATCACATCAGTTTGATATCCTTCTTCAAGTTTATTCAGGACGAATTTTGAGAATATAGCAAGGTTGGTTGTAGTGGATCTACCAGCAACAAACCCATGTTGGAAGGGTGAAATAACTTCCCTCCCCAAAAATGTTAATTTATCATAAACAATCTTTTCAAAGAGCTTAGGAATTATTGATAATTTGCATATCGGGCGATAATTGGAGATTTCCTGCTTGGAACGCGATTTGTGAATTGGGATGATAAACGATTCTTTCCACTCAGGGAGAAATTCGCCTTTGGAGAGAGAAGCGTTAAAAATATATGCGAGAGGTCCAGAGAGCACTGCAGCGCACTTTTTAAGAAGAATTGGAGGAATTTCATCAGGCCCGGGCTGTTTGTCGCAGTTTAAATTCAGCAGTGCTTTTTCAACTTCCGAAGTGCTAATACTTAGACACCCAATATTAATCGGACGCTCTGAATAAGATAGACTATAAGATTGTTGCTGAACAGAAGCTGTGTAATTGGAGTTAAAGAAATTAGCAAATGAATTGCAGATCGAAGGAATATCCGAGTAAGTTGAGCCCAGGTATTGCATGCTTCTAGGAATTCCATTAGATTTTTTTTTATTTTTAATGAACGTCCAGAAGCTTTTGCTATTGTTTTTTAGACAAGATTCTATTGAGAAAATATAGCTTTTATAGAGAAATTTATTAAGAACCCTGAAATCCCTTTCAAGTCGAGTATAATGAACTATGAACATTGAATTGTTAGACGATTTTTTAAGCAGTTTATAAATTTTGTTTTTTTTTTGTTGCTTAAATTACAAAGTCATTTATTAAACCACGGGGGCTTAGAATTATTTCTTATACTTAACTTTGTCACTTTGGCCTCTTTCAAAGAATCAAAGAAAAAGTTGTATGAAAAAGAGAGATTCGACGGCTAAAAGTTTGTATGCCAAGGAATTTGAGATAAGTAACTCGTTATGCTTTGGAAATTAGCCTTTTTGTAGATTAACTTTAAATTATTACAATTTGGTTTAAAATATTTATAAAATTCAAAGTTAATAGACAAAGCAATATGGTGAAGAGAGTTAGGAACAATAGGAAATAAGGACTTATCTACAAATATTTTTAATTCAATATCTTTAAAAACTAAATCAAGTCATTTTTACAACTATTAATTTTAAGTAAATTATTACTCATAAAAGAATCAATTACTACGGTTTCGTAATCGTATTTTACATTAAAAGGTATGAGTTTTAAATCATCTACATCAAAAATCCAATCAACGCCAGATAAATTAAAATCTCCGACTATTATAACATTTTGATTTACTTTAAGTTTAGATAAATAAAATAGACAATTGTTTACATGAATTTTGTATAGTTCAATTGGACTTCTAGCCGGAATATAGCTGACAATTAAAAAAATTTCAAAATGATGTTCAATTGTAACTTTAACAATTAATTGATCTATGTCATAAGAAACTAAGGAAGTGGAGGAATGCAAACTCATTTGAACACATGTAAAAGTGGAGCGTATTGCAAGCAATACGCCTCCCCCTCTAACTAATCCTGTTGTTCGAGCACAACGATCTTTGCGAAAAACATTGTATAATTTATTGTCCAAGATTTCTGCTTTATGATGGTTTTCATTAAGCCAAGTCTCGGTGATCGCAATAAAGTCATATTGTTGAGAAGACGACGACAAAAACAATTGATCTAGTTTTGTGCGCATGCCTCCAATGTTTTGATAATAGCCATGGAAATGATTGAGATTTAGAGGAGATCTGGGCGGCTTTAAAGAAGCATTGGAAGCAGGTATAGTTGGTTGTCGGTGGGAAAGAAGAGGAGATAGCTGAGACTGTCGTTGATTAGGCTGTTGAGGTGGAAGTGGCGGCGGCGATTGTACGTCCTCAGGCTGTTGATGAGTGAGAGTAGTTGATGGCGGTGTGCTCTATTTTTTTTCGCGGATAATGAATTTTTTTATTTCAACAAATGAACCCCACATAGAAGAGTCCATTACAACAGAAAGTTTATTGGAGGGAACACTGAGTTTAAAAGTAACAAATTTAAGAGAGGATATGTCAACATCTTTCTTGACTAGCTTGTAACATTTAAACTGATCCGATGGAATGTTTGTTTTAAGAGATATACTGTTTATAATGTCCTCTGCTTTAGTGTTCTTATCGAACCTCGACAAGTGTAACCACTTGTAGTTCGGGAGTGCACAGAGAGATGAACTAGTATCAGAACCTATTATTTTTTTAGACTATGGATTTTTATTTTTATTATTTATTAATTTGCAATCCGATTTCTTTTCGGGTTCTTTTTCGTTGATGGGCTTTAAAGTTGAAACAAAAGCTGATGATGATGAGCTTGAATATGATGAGATTTTTGATGATGAGGTGGAGGATGCTGATGAGGATGAAGACGATGAAGAAAGTGATGATAATAATGAGACAGCCGAATTTGTGATTTTAGAAGGTGGTTTCTCCTTTTCGAAAGGGAGTAACAGCAGCGGGTTCGTTGAGAGGGAACCCATCATTGATTTTTAAAGAGTTTTTTTTTCATTTTTTTGCCGTTTTTCTGGGAGGGGACTTGTTATTAAGAAGTGCTTTGAGAGAAGAAAGTTCATCCTTCATTTCTGTAACACTGACTGAGATATCATAGAAACTTTTTAAGAGTGAAGAGAAGTTAATGTTAGCGCACGAATTGCACTTCCAATAATAATTTTGATTAGATAGTGATTTAAAGTCATTTTCGGATAAATCAACACAATTTTTATGAAAATGACGACCACAGTAAAAACCGCACTCGGTAAATTCAATGATTTTAGACAGTTTAATTATTTGATTACAGTTTGCACAGAATTTTGACATTTCAATGAAATAAAAATCGACTGAACTGATCACTTAGATCGGTGATTGATGACTGTGATTATTATTAGAAAACATAATGAACAATTTTTAGTCAAAACCAGGGCTCTCATCACGTAACTTTTAAGACGATCATCGTCCACACGATTGTATAAAACGACGTCGTCAAAAGTTTGCTTCGTATAACACTACAATCGCATCGGCCCGTCGTGTCGTCCATCGTTCAAACTTAAGACAGTTTGAGAAACAGTTTGAGAACTACTAAACACATTAAATGTCATATAGAAAAATGGCATTTATACTGTCATTGTTGTTTTGTTCCGGTTTATTTCAAATGAAAATTCGAAAACATGTAAGTACGAGTATTAAATAACTTTTAGTCAACTAATTGATTTAATAATAAACACTGGGTCAGGAACGCCAAGGCAAATGGAAAGTCTGATTAATTTCATGGGCGAGCATCGTTAAATGACAAAAAAATTATATACCAAGAACCACTCAAGGCAGGCACACTAAAAACGAAGCTCTGGGCAGATTTGGCTGGAAAACTGAATGCCATTGGGCTTCCCAATAAGTCTGTACCTGCTTGGAGGAAGGTAAGTGCAGAATATGAATATTTTCGGTAGAGTTATAAGTTCAATTAATTTGTTTTAGGTATAGACAGATTTCAAATATCGTGCAAAAAGGAAATGCAGCCAAAATTTGATCTTAATGAAGAAAACAGGGTAATTTGAAATGACTGTTATAATATTCGTTTTATGTGTTATATGTGGTGTTTGTGTATTAAATTGAAAATTGTTAAAATATGTTTAATGAATGTGGTGCGTATACTTATGCTGTGTTGTATGTGTGATGTGATTTTCTTTGTGTTTTGTGTGCAGTTTTGTATTGTATAATATGTTGAACTCAAATAAAATACTTGTTAGATGACGTTATAAATTTATTAAGAGAAAAAATAACCATTAGGAAAAAACCATTTGAAATCAACCGAACTCGCTGACTGTCCGTATAACCATGACCTATCTATCGCTCATGAACATGCCAGTGAGTGCCGTCGAAATCGTTAATATACTTAACAGTAGTGTCAATTGGCAAGAGAGTAACTGAACAGTTTTTTTTTAAGCAACATTCAAATAGCTGAATTGTAGAGAGTGCAATATATGTATGTACAAACAAAAACTGTATTGCTTAGACATCTTAAATGATAAATGATTAGGTATGTAAATTCATGCTTAAATAGGGTATAGTTTGTATTGTTGTTTTCTTTAGCAAATAATAAAAAAAAGTTGTTGAAATTTATGTCGTTCTTAAACACAGGGGGTGGGCCATCTGATCGAATTCCGATATCCGACCTGGAGGAGAACCAGTTCAGATGGCCTCTCTTCGGAGTGCTGTAACAGGTAGCAGTTCGAATTGTTATGGTGCGATCGAAGTGCACGACACAGAGCCATGAGATGACAACTATGAGACGTATGAGGATGAGAATGAGAAGGAGCTCGAAAAGGAAAGTCTCAAAGAAGCTGTCGAAGAAGTGATTGACGGGTAAAAGGTGATATGTCATACAGATACTCATAATATAAATGAAATTGAAATGTAATTTGTTAACCTTACAGAAAGATACAACCGTATGCAACCAGCCAGCACACCAAAACGAGTTCTACGAGTAATGAGAAAAGACCCAAAACTCAATTTGCTGAAAACGCAGGTGGAAGCATACAATAATTTCCAAAGCGGAGTATTGGAGCTGTTGAAACACCACAATAAAAAAGAAACAAACTTTCATGTCCACGTAATAAAGCTTCTTGAGAAAAGAAACGAAATCGGAACGGAATTGAACAAACAAATGCACAATAATAACAATTATCTACATATAATCTTATTGCAATTCTTTTATTGAATTTCGAATTCTTTCTGCAAACTCCTTCATACGGTTATTGAAATATCTTTATTTGCAGTCTCATTTTCCATCAAATGGTCATCGCTGAGTTGTGTATCTGCAATATATGTGTCCATATTGTGGAAGATACATTTCTTGTGCAATGCGCATCAAACGTTAGAAAAAATATCAACGTGGCTATGGTGGTATCTGCTCCTCCTTTCCTCCATTAAGATTCTCCATAGACCTATAGTACGAACAGTCAAAAATACACTTAGGAAGACAACGGGAATTGGTTATACCTTTATAAATTCCGATACATCTTTCTATTAAGTTTCTTGCCTAAGAATGAATTTGATTACAGTATAGGGTCGTTCATTAAGGAGTTGACCACTTCTTTTTTAAATAAAATGCAAACTACTTGAGATATCTCAAAAATGTATTGGCTTGAATTACTATCAAACTATTTATGAATCGAATTCGACTGGTATCAACCTCCGCCTAGGATCTCTAAAGTAGCTCCCAGTCTCAATATTGGGGGCAATGCAACGTGGACGATAGATACTTGGCTATCGTGCAATCACTGGCGACGAGACGATCGTATTTGACAGCCTTTCATCTTATGTATGTGAAGCAAAAAACGAATCGTTTAGTCGATATCTTTCAGACGACAGAGGTTTTTATGCTTACTTGAAGCATAGCTATCGTTATAGATATCGAAAACGATATCGACAGCCTAACGTGATGAGACCCCAGGAAAAAAAACATTCCATCACTTTTTAATCCACAATGGGTTCGATTGTGGATAAACGGATGCTTGGCAATACCAAAAATCATCACAAAAGTGCGGAAAATACTAGAATAGATGAAGATCATATAAGAAGGTTCTGTATTGTTTTAAGTTGTTTATCGTTAAGCTACAACATTAATATTTGCCCTTTTGTAGAAAACATACTTGAAAAAAATCTCGAAACCTACAAATATACAGCTGGTATACCATGCCTTTCGGTATATAGCAATAGCATATATGAAACGATTTTTTAATATGTAGGAAAAACAGAGAGTGATGGAGTATCCCACATTCGTGTTGTCTTGATATCTTAAATTTTTTTTGTGGTGCATTTGAGTACTCAACTATCTTTTTCAATTTTCAATTGCTAATGAATAGAACGTTGGTTGTGGATGCGGATTGTTGCCGCTACGTTCTGGCGGGGGTAAACAGAGGCTGCCCGCAAGGCGGCGTTCTGTCTCCAGTGCTATGGAACATGCTGATCGACTCTCTGGTGAACGCATTCAACAGTTCTAACGTATACGCTCGCGGATGATGTTGCCGTGCTTTCTGTTGGATCATGCCTAGCGACTGTTTGCGCCAAGGCACAGGCGGCCCTTAACGTGATCGACGAATACTGCACTAGGAATGGGCTCTCCGTCAATCCTCTTAAAACTGATAGTCTAAGAGCCGACAGCATATTTTGGGAGTGGAGATATAACCAACATTCATTTATGTACTTTTATGTGAGTATTAGTATCCTGATATCAAAAGCAGTCGTCTGGCAGGTTTTTTTTTCGCCGGGGCTGAGGGCGGGGGTTTGAAAACGTTGATTTTTCGGATTTTTGTGTCAAGGGTATAACCATTTTTATATATACAGAAATTATAGAGAACTATGCACTGATTAAGAATTTTTGGTTTAAGTGTCGCATTCGCGTTGCCAGACGCCCCCCAATAGGGGTAAAAAATGGGTGTCAGAGGTATAAGCAAACAAAAATTACATCAAAAAATCAGGAAAAATACCCTCAATTCAAATACACTTTGCTTCAACTGAATAAGCACAAACATTATCTAAGCTACGTTGTCCATTTTTTCAAAACCTTGTTTCGTAATTTAACATTTGATGATGCTAAATGTTTGCTTAAGATGTTGAGAAAATAAATCGGAAAGAATAATTCAAAAAGTACCGCTATTTTTCCCCTGGTTCCCTTGCAAAGCATTCAATATGGAAAAATGCAGTTTTATTTTGTGTCAACTGAATAGACACAAAGTCATTATTTTCACTGCTTATGAGTTTTCCTTGGAGATTGACACATTAGATCAACAGTTGAAGTGCTTAAAGTGAATTTTATTTGATTAATTGTATTTCAAAGAAAAATGGGTAGATCAAAATCTCTAAATAGTGTTGAAATAGCTAAAATCGATTTACTAAAAGAACAAGGACTAACCGGGTGTTCTATAGCTAACAAAATTGGACGAAGTTTTAGTGTGGTCTGTTCTTATTTAAGCAGCAAAGATTCGTACGGAAAAAAACATGAAAGGAGGTCAAAAAACGGCAAAAACAGCAGTTGATCGAAGAGCAATTTTAAGATGTGCTTCCAATTCCTGCGACTCTGCGGCAAAAATAAAGCAGAAAGCCGATGTTACTGCAAGCGTTTCAACAGTGCGAAGGCTTATCAATAGTGCCAAACATCCAAAACTTTTGAAAATTCAAAGGAAACCACCACTTAACGAGAAACGGAAGTGTATGTAGAATTCTCTAGACTCCATATGAGTTGGAAAAATGAATGGCTTCACATAGTTTTTTCGGATAGGAAGAAGTTTAATTTTGATGGCCCTTCCACGATGTGAGGAAAGGAGAACGATTTTTAGCGCGGCATCATAGTCGAGAAGGTGGTGTTATGGTATGGGGAGCAGTTAGCTCCCATGGCACTGTTGAGTTTGAGTTCCAAACATCAAAAATTACTGCATTAAGTTATAAAGGATTTTTGAAAAGAAATTTCCCTAAATTTTCAGGCATTTTTGGAATCATAAACTGAACTTTTCGGCAGGACAACACCCCAATCCACACGGCGCGCATAGTAGAAAGTTGGATAGAGGAGCGGAATGTGGAATTGCTTCAATGGCCGCCATACTCACCAGACCTGAACCTTATAGAAAACGTTTAGGGATGGTTAGTTCGAAAAGTTTATGAGTCTGGCCGTCAGTTTGAGGACAGAGAATCCCTTATTGCAGTCATTAAATTCGCCTGGAGGGAAGTTTCGCTGAAGTACATAAGGAGGCTGTACGATTACATGCCGCTATTACGAATAAAGGCGACAGTACCCAATACTAAAATTAACCAATAAAAAACTATTTTAAGAAAATCTTGTTTCATTTAATCCCAATATTTTTTATTTCCAATTTTAATATAATATGTGTCTATTCAGTTGACGCAAAATAAAACTGCATTTTTCCATATTGAACGCTCTGCAAGAGAACCAGAGAAAAAATAGCGGTACTTTTTGAATTATTCTTTCCGATTTATTTTCTCAACCTCATAAGCCAACAGTTAGCATCATCAAATGATATATTAAGAAACAAGGTTTTGAAAAAATGGACAACGTACCTTACAAAATGTTTGAGCTTATTCAGTGGAAGCGAAGTGTATGTAAGTGCCAGATGTTTTAGATGACGCCATCGCCCCGCCAGACGCCCCCAAAAGGGAGAAACAAAGATTTTTTTGGTTATATAGGTACCTCTGACACCAAAAAAAGAGTTTTTGCCCTTTTTGGGGGGCGTCTGGCTGATGGCGTCATCTAAAACGTCTGGGAGTTACTTTTTTGTAATGAGGGTATTTTTCCTGATTTTTTGATGTAATTTTTATTTGGTTATACCTCTGACACCAAAAAGTGATTTTTTGCCCCTTTTGGGGGGCGTCTGGTAAGACGAATGCGACACTTAAAACGTCTGGGACCCATAAATTCTCATGCAGTGCATAGTTCTCTATAATTTGTGTAGGTATATATAAAAATGGTTATACCCTTGACACAAAAATCCGAAAAATCAACGTTTTCAAATCCCCGCTCTCAGCCCCGGCTAAAAAAACCCTGCCAGACGACTGCATTTGATATCACGATATTGGTACCCTTAGAAACAAGTAAATGAATTTTGGTTATACCTCCACTCCCAAAATATGCTATCGGCTCTTGGTCTATGAGGTTGTTCTCTGTACGAGAAGGAGGAAGCTGATCGGGTTGACTCAGCCAGTGCTAAAAAGCGTCACAATCGAACTCTCCAATGAAGCAAAATAACTGGGAGTCATCCTGGAGAGCTAACTTCTTTGGTCCAAGCATGTTGAGCTGAAGAAGCAGTGCAATGGCATTTTCGGCAAGACATGGGGCTTATCACCGAAAAGAGTCCTATGGATTTATATGGCTATGATAAGACCATTTATAGCATACGCATCGGTTGTTTGGTGGAATAAGCTTTCACGTAAATACGTTAATGCTGCTTTCGCCAAACTCCAAAGGAAAGTATGTCTCGGCTGCACCTGGGCCTCCCCCAGCACGCCTGGCTCCAGCCTGGATGCATTATTAAACCTCCCGCCCCTTGATGTTTACATCGTGGGTTGCTCAATCAAAGCTATCTCACGTTTAAAAAGAGGTGGCTTTTTGTATAACTCGCACTGGAGTTTCGATGAACTTTCGCAATGGTTGTCCTTCGACTCCTGTCTTATGGATATACCGTCCGATGGAATGACAGCGGAACTTCGGCTGATGCGCAATGACGAAGTCGACTTTCCTCGTGTTCAGGACTGGTTCTCCCCAGACTCTGAGCCTGGAAAGGAATGCAGTTGAATCTTCACGGATGGCTCCAAAATCTATCAAGGATCTGGTGCTGGTGATTTCATAGAGAGCGACAATATTAGACTTTTCTACTCATGCGGGAGTCTTCCAAACGGAGACTTATGCTATCCTTATGGCTACGGACTATGCCGTAAGGAACAGGTGGAGGAGCCGTTGTATCTGCTTCTGTAGCGACAGTCAGGCTGCGCTTAGGTCCTTGCTTAGCCCTTAAACCACCTCCAAAATAGTTCGTGAATGCAAGATCTAGCTGAATACGGTCGGAATGCCAAATTCACTTAGACAGCAAATAAGATCTCCGATGAACTAACTAGACAGGGCTCAAAAACTTCTCAGGAACGGCGTCATGTCTGCTGCGTCTTCGGTCAGAGCTTCGATTGACGGTAGGGTTTCATATTAACACAATCGCAGATGGCATGACTCATATAACCACAATCACAGATGGCATTACTGACTCGCCAGGGTGCAGACAGACTAAACGAATTCTCCCTGACGTCTGTAAAAAATGTAAGGTATTCTTGTTGTCTCTCAACCGAAAATACTGCAGACAAATTACTGGCGTTCTTACGGGCTCTTACGCTTTTGCCAAGCACCTTAAGCTGCTAGGCTGTATACCTAAGCTCCTTATCATTGAAACGCCAAATCGCCTTTCTTAGGACAAAGAGTACATTTAGACAGTAAAAGTGGTGTGTCTTTCTGGTAGTGCAATGGATCGGTATTGAGTCTGGGTGCTCTGTTATGTCGGTATATAACTAATTATTTATTAGAATACTTCAGTGTGTATATAATATAAACGGGGTACTTAATGTTAATAGGTAATGTGTATTACGCGGCGGTATGGTATCGACTGACTGCATCGTTGGTAATGGTCAGCTTAGCAAGTGTTATATCGGGTTTTGTCATTGTTGTTGTGTAACGTTGGATATGTTGTGTGCCGTTGGATATGTTGTGTGCCGTTGGACACTACACTTCTCCCCTTTTTATTTAACGCCTACGTTGTCGAAGTTTAACATCTGGTGTGAATCTGACGACCGGCTTACGAGTACGCTGGGAACGTCGCTGACTGACTTGGTCCGTCATAATACTCCTAGTCGGCGATGGTACATCCTGCTTCTTGGTGACATCTTGGCTCAGAGCAGCTAAACGGCGTCCTTCCTCGAACTCACTTGGGCCAATCGTCTTGCGCATTTGATTTTGATGTCGTCTACTTGTACCTTTCGAAGTCTGCACCTCATACATTCTCCTCCCTACTTTGGCTATCGTCTTGGCTGGTATCCACCTTGGACCTCTAGCGAAGTTCCGAACATACACATCTTCTCCAGTAGCGAATTTGGATTCGAATGTGCTAATTTTTGGCGGAGGTTCACGTGGGGCCAGCTGCGAGAGTAGCGTCCGAGGTTGTCTAGCATGAAGCAGCTCAGCGGGTGACTTTCCCGTAGAGTTAGGCAGACTTCTGAAAGAAATTAAAAAATCTAGTAAAGCTTTGCGAATATCATTACCATTTTGAAACAGCTTTTTCATTGCGGACTTAAAAGTCCGAACCATCCTCTCTGCTTCACCATTGGACGCCGGATGGAACGGGGCTGAACGGAGATGTTGAATATCCCTCTTACTGCAAAACTGCTGGAACTTGTCTGAAGAAAACTGTGGGCCGTTATCGGATACCAGTAGTTCGGGCAATCCTTCAATAGCGAATACATTCTCTAATGCGTTAACAGTGGCTTCTGATGTGGTACTAGACATCTCAATAACGTAGGGAAAATTGGAGTAGGCATCCACACATATGAGGTACATGTGGTTTAGAAAAGGACCAGCAAAGTCCACATGAATCCTCTCCCAAGGTTTAGTAGGTACTGGCCAGCTGGTGAACTCTTGGCGTGGGCTAGAACTATTCTGCAAACAAATTTCACAGTGACGTATTAACTGGTCGATCTCCTTATCAATGCCGGGCCACCAGCAATGACGGCGAGCTAACTGCTTAGTCCTTATTATGCCCCAATGGCCACTATGTAGCATGTGAAGTACTCTATCCCTTAGGCAGGAAGGAACTATTACGCGTGACATACCTGCTTGCTCCAATAAAACACCTTTATGCTGTGTTATAGCAAAGCGTCTGGCAAAAAACGGCTTCACATCGTCATCCTTTCCATTTAGAGATTCTGGCCAGCCATTTTCGACCAGTTGGACGACTTTCTTCAGAATTCTGTCCTTAGCAGTTTCCCTGGCAACTAATTTAGCGTTAATTGGAAACTCCTCAGCTTCCCTGTCCAGCTCGGCTGCCACCTCAAAACATTGCTCCTCTGCAACATCAAACTGCACGTCTGTTCCTGCGGGTAACCTCGAGAGTCCGTCTGCATTGCCGTGCTGCTTCGTTGGCTTATATTTTATGGTATACCTGTATCCCATCAGAATGATTGCCCACCTTTGCAATCGATGCGCAGTCATTGTCGGCAATTGTTTGCTGGGATTAAATATGGAGAGCAGGGGCTTATGGTCCGTGACTAGTTCAAAAGTGCGACCAAAAACATACTGGTGGAATTTTTGGACACCAAATATGATAGAAAGAGCCTCTTTTTCTATTTGGCTGTACTTTAACTGCTGTGTATTAAGGGTTTTGAATGCATGTGCAATGGGGCGTTCCGATCCATCAGGATATCTATGCATAAGCACAGCACCGATTCCTTGTGATGATGCATCCGTCGCCAAAACGAGGGGTAAGTGGTCCGTGAAGTGGGTTAGGCGGGTGGCTTCTATAATTTGGGTCTTTAATGCATTGAACGAGTGTTCCTGACGGCTTGTCCATAAAAAACGAGTGTTTTGCTTCCTCAACTCATTTAGCGGGGCTGCCATTTGAGAAAAATTGTTTAAAAACTTGCTGTAGTATGTGACCTTTCCAAGGAAGGCTTGCAACTGCTTGAGATCCTTGGGTGCGCTCATCTTTTTTATCGCTTCCAGTCCACTGTCCGATGGTCTAATACCGGCAGCATCAATCTTGTGTCCAAGGTATTCAACACTTTCCTGGGCTAATACACATTTCTTTTCGTTGCAGTGTAGACCATACGACGACAACCGCGTTAAAAGTTCCCTTATGGTTGCAATATGCTCGTCGTCAGTTCTCCCAGTCACGATAAAATCGTCCAAATAAGCAGCACAATGTTCAACGCCACTTATTATTTGTTCCATGAGGCGCTGAAATATTCCCGGAGCACTAGCGACTCCAAAAGGCAACCTCTCATGCTGGTACAGCCCAAACGGTGTATTGATGACCAAATACTGCTTGGCCTCCTCATCGAGTGGTAGTTGAAAATAGGCGTCGCTCAAATCAATTTTGCTAAAGCGGACGCCTCCTTGTAGCTTGTGGAATATTTCCTCCACCCTCGGAAGTGGATATCTTTCAACCTCTAGCTGCGGATTCACAGTTACTTTGAAATCTCCACAAATGCGTATGTTTCCTGACGATTTTTGGACAACAACGATAGGAGCTGCCCATTGGCTTGTCACAACAGGGCGTAGAATTCCAGCAGCAACCAACCTATCCAGCTCTTGCTTAACAAGTGCGTTTTGGGCAAAAGGAATCGGTCGCGATTTGAAAAACTTTGGACAGGCATTCTCCTTAATATATAGTTTAGCGGAGAAATTATTGCAGCAACCGAGACCACTAGTGAATACTTGAGAAAACTGCGTACAAACCTCCTTGATACGTGCGTACAATTCTTCTCCAGTATTAGCTACTTTCGAAAAGAACACACTATCGCAGCAACTCAATTGGAACCGCAAAACATCAAACCAGTCCATTCCCAAAATGTTGCCTCCTTCATATGTGTCAGCAACCAAGAGTTTGAGCTCGTGCGTCTGTTCCCTGAACTGAACGTTGACTTGTATATTGCCTTTGACAGGAACAACAAAGTTACCATACGCTCTTAGTACCCTAGCTGGTTCGATGTAATTGGGTTTCCCTAGCTGTTCATACGTACGAAGATCAATCATGGAGCAAGTAGCACCAGTATCAAGCTGAAAATCGAGGGCCATGCCATTGACAGATACTGGCACTAAAAACTTCCTAGCAAGCCGCTTAATGTCCCCCATGCCATCTTCTTTCAACGTTTTAAATTGATCGCAGCTACCTCGTTTGTTAGCGAATTTCGGTTTTGGGTTTTGTCGGCAAACGGAAGATATATGGCCTTTGACATTACATACTCGGCAAATAGCATCCCGCATTGGACATTGAAAATATGTATGTCGTACCCCACAACCAGGGCAAGACCTTTTTGCCTCTTTGTTCATTAGCATAGCATTAGAAGCCTGTGGTTTTGCAAATTTATGTGAACTATGGGACCTAGGTTGAGAGCGTGAACGAGGTTTATGACTGTCCACTCGATGCACTACCTGAGGAACCATATTGTCACCTTTAATAGCAAGTACAGATTTTTGCGTCGATTCATAAGTTTCCGCTATTTTAACAACATCGTCTAAACTGGGGTTAGACTTTTGCAAGGCAGCCGACCTAACCGTATCGTGCGGTGTGTGCAAAATAATGATATCTCTAATTAAACTATCTACAAACGGTTCTTTACACTCGGTATTATTGCACACAAATTCGCAATCGCGCGCAGCTCCACGCAAGTCCGCTACCCACTCTGCATACGTTTGGCTCTCTTGCATGCGCATTTGAAAAAACCCATAACGGGCAGCAAGCACATGAGTTCTATCAGCGAAATGTACGGTAAGTTTGGCAATGAGTACCGCAAACGATTCTTCCTCTACTTTTTTGTCAGCGAACAAATTACGTATGAGTTCATAAAGCTCTGGACCCGACCAAGATAAAAAAAAAGGCTTTTTTCTGTTCGTCTGTGACCACATTATAAGCATTAAAATGTTGGTTTAACTGGTCCACAAACGATTTCCAGGATTGTTTCTTTTTGTCAAACGGCGGAAAAACGGGAATATGCGAAGCTGGGAGCGCCGCAGCTCCCTCACTTTTTGTAGTTGTACCAGCAGCAAATTTATCCAGCATTGCTTTTTGGTTAGCCAATATACCCGTCATCCACTCTTGTTGCGTAGTTAGCAATTGCGAAAACGACTCTAGCAATCTATTCGCGTCCATTTCCTTACTGCGAGTAACAGAGTAAACCGATATACACACTTCATGCAAAAAAAAATCATGCAATAAAAAAAAATAACCTCGTCGCCAATTGTTATGTCGGTATATAACTAATTATTTATTAGAATACTTCAGTGTGTATATAATATAAACGGGGTACTTAATGTTAATAGGTAATGTGTATTACGCGGCGGTATGGTATCGACTGACTGCATCGTTGGTAATGGTCAGCTTAGCAAGTGTTATATCGGGTTTTGTCATTGTTGTTGTGTAACGTTGGATATGTTGTGTGCCGTTGGATATGTTGTGTGCCGTTGCAGTGTAGAAAGCCTCGCACCCCGAAAAAAAGGAGGGGGATTTTAATGAAAATCCGCTTGGTCAATTCCTCTGACACACTTACCACGGACCTATTGCGACCACCAATTTATTTCATATAAGGCTCTTTACGGACCTTAAAAACGTGTATCCCGTGCACAGACGGCTAGTGAGAGTAGAAATCACATTTAGGCAATAATGAGATGTTTAGGTGCGCCTGGCTGCCCCGCAAATGTGTTTGGAAATCCACGGGTTACCAATATTCATGCAATGAAGTGGCATGATTATGGTGCCCCTCAACCAGATCAAAGTCCTGCCGCGCCGTTAAACCTTAAGAAGTAGAAGGAGTCTTAAAAGGTTATTTCAACTTGATGTGGGTACTTTATTTTTATGGCAATCCGCGATTACTCAAAATTCCATCGTAGAAGTTGCGATAGTTTCTGCAACAAAATAAAGTTACCTCATCCAGTGTAATATAAAAACAGAAGAACGCAATATCTCTGGTATAAAACATGGCAATATAGAAACATAGCAACTAACCCCCCATCAAGCTCACTGGAGTCATAAAAACAGTGGTTATCCAAATCAACGAAAAAAAAAGTCAATTGTCCCTTCCACCACTTGGTATCTGGATGCTCACTTCTACCCCACCGCGTGCCAGACGTCCATCACAAATCGTATGAAATTTAATAAAAGCCTTAATTCAAGAAAGATAAAAAATAAAGTAATACCATTTTAGTATTTATGAAAATCCGTCGTATTTTATGACCACCATAAAATTCGAAAAGTCGACACGGCTTCATCCATCCTCCAAATGTTTCATCTCAACAGATGTCACCGAAGCGCAATAAACGCGCGAAACAAATAAATACTACCTCACCAACACGTCATCGAATGCCTGCCCGCGAGGCGAGAAACCAGAATGGAAAAAAAATCTTTCCCCTTTCTTCTCCTGCGTCGTAAAGAAAGAGCTCTTAAATCCATAAACAACCTCACAAGCGCTATCGCCAAGCATTTCATCTTCTCACGAACAAATTTCAATTGAAAGTCTAGATCCATATCTAGGGCACGTTAAACCACCAGAAGGATGCCAGAACACAGTAACTACGGATGGGAGAAACAACCATGCTGGATGGCAATATTTTCAGAATTCGGTGAAAATAGGGAGAACGCATTTGTAAGCTATCCGTGTAGCTCCCAACCTCATACGTTAGAACAATAAATGTATTTAAATGCCTTTTCCCACCAACATACCAGCAGCGGCACTCTTGCCCATATACAGTACAGATATCCTGTTGACATCTATGTCCCCATCTACAATTCAATCTACAATCCGTACATCGATGGCGAATTGTATTCAATTTTATTCTCAATTCCTGGCTGAAATGGTTGTGGTCGTGATGTTGGTGGCAGGATAAAGATCTTTCAGCACTAAGAAGGCATTTCATCGTTTTAAAGATTTTCTTCAAGGATTTCGTGTTTGTGTCTGTTATTTATTTTTTGTGCTTGGCTTCTTCATGAGGAAAATATTCGAAAGCAGAGTAGCGTTTTTTTGCGGTACTAAGGATGGATAAGTATTCCATTAACCCAGTTACTTGAATTTCGGTTTATTTTTTTAGGTTAGACAAGTGTGGGATAGGAAAATACAATCTAACAAAAACCAAAATTCACGAATAAAGGATTTCACTTCAATCCTTCCGCTCCCTCGCAAAAACGTCATGCTATGAAGGTAGGTTTTTTTTCTTCTTGGATAAGTATCTGAAAACTGGGGCAGGTTGTGGTTTTTGTATACTGTCGATGGGTTTTGGTTGGAGATTCGTTAAAGGCAATTCGACGAAGTGGACAATAATTTCGGTTATGATGCTAAATTAAGTAACAAAAAGCGATTATATAATAGAAGAATCCATGGCCAGAAACTGAGCTCAACCTCAATTTTTACGTCAAAATAAGCATAATAACGCTACCCATATACAGTGCACTTGAGCGAACACTTGTTTCGGTATTACTTTTACTTTTAAATTCATTTTTTATTGATTTTAAATGTCAACTTACATACTTTAAAAATCGATTAAATCTTACTTAAAATTAACAGGATAATTATACTAGATTATTGTTCCTTATGCGGACGCCCTAAACTTAACTTTATCTTATAATTATTACCTTTCGGCCTAAAAACTATTTTACGAACTAATCTTACATATTATGTTTTCATCGAGAAAATTTTTAAGAAAACTCGGCATCTTTATAAAATTTTATATTTTTATATAAAAAAACAAATTACAAAGTACCTACTCTACTTACTTAAACTACTTAAGATATTCTAACTATAATAAGGATTCTGGGCACTCGTTACATTACTTTCCAAGCGCCTGGCAGTCGTCAATGTGCACACGCGCCGACGTAAGCCGACTGAAGCCTTACAGCGTCAGTTACCTGCCGGAAGCACCACACCACAAAGTGACGCGCTCGGCCTCTCCCAGAAACGCCCTAGTTAACTTAATCTAACTTATAAACTAAGAGGATATTACCTAGAGTAACACACCGTCCTGGGAGGGCATGTTGACCCCTCCCCCCTCAAAAAGAAACCAAAATTCGGCAAATTGCTTTTTCGTATCGAATTTATCCTCTCCGATATTGCGGCACTAAACCGGAGTAGCTCATGAACATTGGCGACGTCCACTCCGCGGATGGTCCGCTTATCTTTCGCGCTGCGGTAGCGGTGGTATATAAAATCGGGATACCATCCCTCGTCTGGACCAGCCCTTTAGCATCAATATGGACAAATGCCTCCGGGAGCGTAAGACCAGATCGGAGTGTACTATCTATGTACATTTCATTGGGGTAGAAAGCCCCAAAGATCAAGCTATTGTCGCTGTCCATCGTAATTGCAACGCGCCTTCGAGTCACCTTAATAAGGAACCAACTGAGCCCCATCGTATAGGACCATGTTGGGATAGTATTTTATATAGTTGGATTCAGGCGTTCGGGACAACCGGAGACAGGTCCTAAGACAATACCCAAATCTTTTCAAAATAACTGGGCGCTATATCAAAACACAATCTGCAACCATAAGCGATGAACGGTCTCATAAGAGCCACGTAGCAAATGGCCTTTACTATGGAGTCAAGTCGACTGCTATGAAACAGTCTCCTTGTGAGAGCATAAGCCTTCTTGGCCGAAGCAAGACAAGCAACTACAGTATTTAACGCTTATAAGAAACACCCTTATAAGAAAACCTCGCTTAAAAGAAACCTGAACAAAAGCACCGTGTACTTTCGCATATATTTTAATGTTAAATTGTGAGTTTATAGGAAACACGTTTACAAGAAAAGCACTGATAAAAGAAACATTTCTCCAACCACGAACTAATCATTTTCCATATAAAGTTGGTTGGATTTAGGAAACTTTTTTAATAAAAAAAACTTACGAACCTCATAAAATTAGGGACCCTTAAGCAATTTCACATTATTTTAGAGAAATTAAGTTCAGTGTTCCATCTGACATTTGAATTTGTTTTTTTTGTGTTCTAATCTGTTGTGCTTACCTTAAACTAAATTGATAATCTTGGAAATTAAATCGGGAAGAAATCGAAAAGAAATCTGCGAAAAATATAAAAAGCACATTGTCTAAAATAGTAAAAAATGAAAAATAATTTGAAGAAGAAAAATACAATTGCAACGACTTAAACAGAAAAGGAAACAGATATAAACAAATGGTTGGAAACAATGTATCTTTCAGGAGGCTCCATGGAGAATGCGGTTCAGCCGACGCTGAAGCCGCAAATAATTTTGTAGAACTCGTTGTATCAGAAATATTACAAAAAAAAAAAATAGTTTAGAAAATATTTACAACGCAAACGAGACTGGATTGTTCTTTAAGGCTCTTCCTACTGGTACCCATGTCGCAAATGGGCGTGATATAAAGGCGCAAAAAATACCGAAAGATAGAGTGACATTGCTCTTCATATGTAATGCTACCGGCACAGACAAATTTGTCTTTTCGATTGGAAAATATAAGCAGACCAGATGTTTCAGAAACCACGAAATTCCAATCGCGTACAAATTTAATAAAAAGAGTTGGATGACAAGTACTCTTTGGATTGAAATATTATCAAAGAACTTGATGATGCCATGAAAGAGAAAAAGAAAAAAATGCTACTCTTAGTTGATAATGCCTCATGCCATAAGTTGGATTTCGAGCCGAAAAATATTGAGATAAAATTTTTGCCAGGTTTTGAAAAGTAGATAGTGATGATGATTACATTCATAACATCGAAAATATTTTTTTCAACAAGTGTGAGGAAGCATTGATTCAAACAACAATTAATGATTATTTTTGAAGAACTAAAAACTTAACTAAGAAAATTTAATCTTACGAGTATTTATTCGTTTGTATGAACACTGAAGTACATATCTACAAATAATACCTTTAATTAACGAGCTGTGAATTTTGTGTTATCGTTTTTTTTTCTGTTAAATAAAATATATTTAGATATTTATTTACTATCTAGTATCTACTTCTTAAAAATAGAATTTTTTGTTGGACGGTGTATAGTAGTATTTTTGTTTCCGTACAAGAAACTTGTTTCTTATATCCGTTCTGAGGATATAAGAAAAACGCGGTTATAAGAAACAAGTATCGTGCAATTTCTGACTTTCTTATAAGCGTTATGTACTGTATATGTCTATTCAAATATAGATACTGGTCAAGCCAGATAGCCAGATATCTAACCACGGTTCTCACCGCCAATGGCTGCCCATTTTGTCCAATCATGGCCAGTTTCTTGCAGTTTTTTCTGGTATCCCTAGAGGCCCAAGCCAATGGTGTTCTGAACAAGATTGTTTCCGTCTTCTGGAAGTTGATTTTCAACTTCCAGTCGTCGCAATATCCCTTAATTTGATCGAAGTCACGCAGCAAAAGAATGTTAATGACCTCGATTTTAGGACCTGACTTGTGTCGGTGTCATGTAAAACGTGTGTGCGCAAGTGTGTACACCAATTTTCGGTGTAGCGCACTTTACACAAATGAAAATTTTTTTAAATTTTTCGAGCTTAACCTAAAAAATTGTAGTAATTATTGTAAGAATTAAGCATGCAACTCACACTGTCAGACCATATTTATATTCATGCACCTACATTATATACACATCTAGTCATACACGTGTAAGATTAAGAATATGAATAAAGAGAGCGTCAGTTTTATGATCGCATTCACAGAAAATGGACGTGTTATTATTTAATCCGCAGCATCGATAGCAAAACGGTAAAGTAGCGCGACTACAAAATCAAACAATCAAAATCTTGATGTTTCTTTTCGACGGGGGTGCATAGCAAAATATCTTTGCTAACTAACTTAGTCACTGATGCGCTCTTGCGAATAGGAGTTGTGCTCGACAAGTAAGATCTGTATTATGTTTTTTTTTTTAACCGGACTTTATGGATATTTGAACAAAATTTTCATGTATTTTTTTGAATCTATGAGGACTTGTTAATTTGAGTTTAAAAATGTTGTTTTTTTAAAGGCTGTTTAGTAATAAAGTTAAATAATAAATAAAAAGTAAGTCGAGGAAACTTGTCCAATGTGAACGTGTCAAGCCGTACTACATCGCAAGTACCAGTGTGGCTCCCAGCCCGGCAGATCGAAAAAATCTTCACAATTAGGTAAATTCTGGAAAATACCAATGAATTTCAAATCGAAACCCACCATCTTTTCATAGATTTTTAAGCTGCATATGATAGCATTCGCCGTTGGGATCTCTAAGTGGCGATTTCTGAAGTCCTGAAACTGATCCAGTTGTGTGACACTGGAAAATACGTGCTGCTATGTGCAATGTGGAAAACCTCTTCCGAGCTATTCCAAACCTGTAAAGGATTTCGGCAAGGATTGTGTGCAGTACAGGTACCTGTACCACAAAACTGTTAACAATTCTACAGGCACTTGTCAACAATACAGATTTAACAAGTTAGTATAATTTTTGTACCACAAAGAAAATCGCTACAATTGTTTAAAATGCAAATTCGCCTTTTTTGTACAATTCAGTTGTACCAGTGTTCTCGAGACGTGAAGACTTAGGCAATGAGGGCACAAATAGGCGCAGGGGTAAATAAACAATTTTGGGGGAAATCCATGAGAAAAGGGCTTGGGCGAATATATTCTGACCTAGCGAGGTTTCCCTCGGAACGGAAACTTCTCCGATCTCATACGAAACGGGGGATTTTTGATTTGTACACCTGTTCGGAAGAATAACTCGAAGCAAAAATCGTATGCGGTATCCCTCGGAATATGTTCCGTTCCGACGGTCGACGGGCGATACTGCGAGCTGCTTCAAATTCTAGACTTTCCATAAGTAAAATCAAGGCAGAAACTGAAGTTGAAGCTAGTAGATCAACTGTTTATCGCGTGATACAGCAGTCCAACCTAATTAGACACAAACAAATAAAAAAGGGATTACCATGAACGCTGCACGCAAAAGTCAGCGACTTGATTTTGGAATAAGTCACATCAGGTGGAGTCGAGAGTGGCACACCGAAAAAAAGTTTAATTTGGATGGACCTGATGGATATAATTATTATTTCCACGACGTGAGGAAGGATGAAATAACATTGGATAGGAAACACAGCAAAGGAGGTGGGGTAATGGTATGGAGAGGAGTAAATTTGTTCGGAACTGCAAACCTTGATTTTCAAGCGCAATAATGATCACAATCACCTACAAATCTATACTAGAAAGAGTCTTCCCCCATTTTACCGGATTTGTTGGTGGACAGCGATGGAATTTTGGATAGGACAATGCACCGATACATACAGCAAGGATAACCAAAACTTGGATTCAGAGTCAAAATGTAGACATACTGGCATATTCACCGAAACTGAACATCATGGAAAAGTGTGAGAGGCTCTCAAAAAAGGTCTACGAAGAAGGAAAGCAATCCCCCAATCCGGAAAAAATATTTATTTTTTTTTTATTTGAAATTGATTGTTGTCATTTTGTATTTCTTATACCTACTAAACGCATTAAAATAGTGTCAAATGCCAATTCAAAGGGCTTCATTACAAAAAGTTGAAATATTGGTGGGGTGACCCTTAAGACATTAACAAAAAGATATAGGAATATATAAAATGCATTTAAAAAATTACAATTCAAATTTAATTTAAATATTCATTTTAAAATAAAAAGAGAAAATAAAGAAAAAAGACTAGTTACACCAAAATGTCAGAAAGAATAGCTTCCATGTTATAGTAATTGAATTGGAAGAGCCAATGTTTTACACATTTCTTAAATTTTCCGGGAACACTTAATGACCTGATTTGAAGGGGTAGTTTGTTAAAAAGGCGGCAGGAGGAAACCAAATAAAAGTTACGAAAATCAGTGGTACGGGAAAACGGTACGGTAACAACGTTTAACAAATTACGGCGTAAATTATAATCAGATATTAATCTAAAATTCATATTTCCCGATCTAATAAAAAAAGTTTTTAATACCTTGAAACAATACAAATGACGGACCGGAAGAATTTTCATAGCACGGAACAATGGAAAACTAGGATGTCGACGGTGTTTACGGCTAATTTTTCTCAAAACATTTTTTTGTAAAACTAAAAGAGGCTGTATCTTATTCCGATATGTCCCGCCCCAACAGGCTATACCATATTGGAGTTTCGAGTGAAAAATACCGTAATAAATAATTTTTAATAGTTTCTCAGAGCAAACATTTTTTAAGTAAAAAAAATGTCGGAGTGTGCAACGAAAATATTTTTTCAAAGACTGCATGTGGTTTACAAAGTTCATTTTGTAGTCAATAATGAGTCCCAAGTATTTGAAATCTTCTACCCTCTCCAGTGAAAAACACTCATCACTACAATGTAGCATGTTACTAAACGTGGTACAAGATGAAACTGAGACACATGAGCAGCCAGTTAGTTTGAACTTTTTGCAACCCGTAGAGTGAAAGTAAAACTCCGCAAAAGGGTCAGTTGTGGTCGATAGGTTAAAAAATATTATTTTATTTTTAGAACTAATTCTCAGTTTATGTTCAGCGAACCAGATCCTCAATAAATTTAAATCCCAGTTTATATCAGAAACTAAATTTAAAGCACTATCCGCACCGTAGGCACAGCCCACATCATCTGCGAAGGCAGTAAGTGTACCCTTAAAATCAATCTCAAAAAGATAATTAATGTATATAAATAACAAAATAGGTCCCAACACCGAACCTTGCGGTATGTACTCCAAAATTTAGAAACTGTACATCACTCCTGATTTCTCCAATTTTAACTCTTTGAGATGTATTTGAAATATAGGATCTGAACCACTCGAGCATAAAACCACGAATTCCAGCTTTTTCTAGTTTATTCAACAAGATGGTGTGGTTAACCATATCGAAGGCTTTGGTAATGTTCACAAATAAACCAGCAGTGAGCTTTTTTGCATCAAGGCTGGAGGAAACACTGGAGCAAAAATTTAGTAGGGCATCTTCAGTAGACTTTCCAAGCTGAAAACCAAACTGCACAGGGCTGAAATACTTATTTCTATTTAAAAAAGATAACAGTCTTCTTTTAACGATTTTTTCGAAAACTTTACTAAAAATGGAAAGGAGAGAAATTGGCCTGTAATTGCTCATGTCCTCTGCTGAACCTTTTTTAAAGAGAGGCACTACGTCCACACATTTGAGAGCACAAGTAAAAACTCCAGAAAATATGCTTCGGTTAAAAATAACTGCTAGTACATCTACCAAGAAACATCCGATGCGTTTTATAACCGTATTTGAGATGCCATCATAGCCGCAAGCATTAGAACCGTTAAGGGACCCAATGACTTTTGAAACCTCAAATGCAGTTATAGGCTCAAAGGAGACACTATTACAATTCGAATACTCCCCACAGTAACAGCAACACGAACAACTCAGTTGACCTGTTTGTAAAGACAAATTGTTGCCTATTGACGAAAAGTAATTATTAAAAGCGTTAGCAACTTCGAATTCGTCAGACACATTACAGTCATTAGTACGAATTGTTGTAGGCTTGGAAGAATACGAAGACTTTTTTAAAATACTATTGACAACTTGCCATTCACTCTTAAAATTACCTTTAGTAAAAAAGAAACGATTTTTATAGTAGTCGTCACGGCTCTTACGAATTTGTTTTTTAAGCCCAGAACATAATTGTTTATATTGATCACTCAATCTATAGTTGTTAGGGTTTCTTAACCACTTGATTCTTAATTTGTTTTTTCTCTGAACTGTTTTAACCAGAAGGCTTGAAATCCAGGGCTTAAGTCCTTTGGCTGTTTTTTTTAGAGGCACAATGTAAGTACAGTCGTCAATGTGTTTACTAAGTGCATTTACAAATAAAGAATACGAAACAGAGCTATCTCTTTCCGCGTAAACCTCATCCCAAAACTCAAAATAAAGATTACTTTTAAGTTTAACGAAATCAATTTTGCTCACTCTTGCTACACTTTCCCCAACACTAGCTTTTTTAAATGAACCAATGTTAACCAACAACGCTGTCATAGAGTGATCAGTTATATTTAGATCGAAAATGCCACTTTCGAAGGAGCTCAATGAGATATTGGACAATCGACCATAAAAGTGATCCAAACATCTTCCAGAGACCATCCTAGCGGGTTCATTGATAAAACTGGCAAGACCGTGCGATGCCAGAATAGCCATGTACGAGTAGTTAGAAACCATATCGTTTTGATCCAGTAACAACATAAATATAATTGAATCCATAAAACAAGCCTGGACCGGAATTTCAATAAATTACTTGGAAGAACTGTATAAATCTCATTATTGGGAAAAGCCTCATAAAAATTGAATTTATCTACCTAATCCCAATTTTTTCCTACAACATAAATATAATATAGCCTTCTTTTATATTGCATTTGGTTTTTCCCATATTAACGAAGGATTTAAAAAATTTTGTAAAATTAAATCAAGAAATTACCTGTTGTAAACACATGGAACGGATTGCATATAACAGACGCATTTTGGAAAAACTGTCGAAAATCAACATTGGTAAGAGTCCTTCGACAAAGTTGAATTCTTTATAAAAACAGAAATTTTAGGCGAAAATAGAAAATTCAAAGGGAATGGCGTTGGAGGTGTCACCTTAAGTGTGACATTGAGCTCCAGAGCCAAGCCACTGCAAAGCTTTTGCTGTGTGTTGGAGACAGCGTTGCCAGACGTCCCGATTTTGGTGGGACGTCCCGATTTTTAGATCAAAATTAAACGTCCCGCGCGGGACAGGCTCAGTCCCGCTTTTCGGGGATAACTCGACCGTGCACGCAGCTTGCTGAGGAAGCGTGGGTATGTGGCACAGACAAGTGTGTACTGGCCGCCCGCCGGCGCGTAATGAAGATAAGAGCGCGGGAGAGAGAATAGGGATACCAGACGTTGAGAGAGTAATCAAGGTTTGGCCTGCTTTGAAAAGCTACTTTGATAAGTAAGAATCATGTGCGAAAGCCATTGAAAAGATTTTTTTACTTTGAAGCAGAGGAAAAAAAACTCTAGCCTACTAGCATTTTGTTCATAATGTGATGAGTGCTTTTGCTACATTAATAAAAGAGTCTCGGGGAAATGATATTGCCATAACAGAAATGCACGAGTCATTGTGCCTCCTCCGCTCAAGGTTGACTCAAAGGCTAAAAGATGGGTTTAAATTTAATTCATTTTAATGTAATATTTATTAATATCTATAAACTACAAGTTTAACCATGAGTTATTATTTAATTAAAGTGTTATTTGATTAAAATGTAATCATGAAATGAAAAAAAAAAACACTTTGTGGTTGGAGGAACCAGTGGCAAGTGTTGCAATAAAATAAAATGTAGAAAGTGTAAAGCCGCACAAAAAGAAGAGACGTAATTTACAAAAAAAAAAGAGCAAATGTGTGATAATGGATAGGGGGTTAGAAGAGGAGGTGAAGAAAGAAATAAATATTTAAGTTATTATTTGTGTTAAAAACCCAACATCAGATGTAAAGAGTAGCCACTTTTTCAAAGATCCAAGAAATCTGGATTTAGATCCTATTTGACTGCGTATACCAGACGGTAACCTGTTGTAAATGAAGGGAGCTATGTTAGTAGCAAAACGACGACAATGTTCTGTCCTGACTCTAGGAACTATCACATCAATCGAGGAACGAAGTGAATGCACTTCATTTCTAGTCTTGTTGGTGTAACCACCACGAAGGTAAAACAGCCTCAATACCTTGTATATATATAGATATTGCAGTGGCAATATCTTTGTAGATTGAAACATTTCATATTTCGGTAGATAACTTATATAAAGAAATTAACTTGTTAAAATCAACCTTGGACGTATTAGTAGGAAATTGCAAAGACACCACTGCCACCACAGAAATGGCACCAGCTCTTTCAACAGTTTCCAAAAAAAGATACCAGGAATATGTTTAAACTAGTGTCTTTCATATTAAGTATCCCAACATCAAACTGCTTTCCTGAACGCGTTTTTTCCGAGATGAATTTTAAATAGTCGGATGCCAGCAATAAATGCTCCGTAAATTTAATGACAGCAGAATTACTCATCCAGTTTAATCTACAGCTGAGTTTTTCATCTTTATTAAAGAGAAAAAGCAAACTTTAAAATAAGTTAAATCTTTACAAAAATATCATGTTATTCTTATAAATAATTATTCTCTTATTGTAAGTTGCAATTTGTAACACTCACTCCACAGACTATTGTTTAAAACGCCATATGTTTTTAATGAATAAAACTTTTTTGAATTCTTTTTTTTTTTTTACGAATACGACTCATCTATTTAACGATAGGGTAAATCTGATTTAAAATATTATATTTTTATTAAAATACAGTTTCTATGGCTATTTTTGCTATCTATTATCACGTAAACAATTAAAAACCAAACAATTCACTATCCACCTCTGAGGAAAACAGATGGAAACTGGGCCAGAGGAAATCATGAGAAAGCAAATACCCTAGCGGAACATTTCTGGAAAACATTCTCCAATGATGACGGCACTAATATTCCACAACTACAACCTCACAGGACTAATAACCTAAAATTTGAAAACGTAACAATAAGTGTAATAATAAGATTCATAAGATACAAAGTTGACAACAAAAAAGCACCCGGATATGACCTCATAACAGGAGAATTACTCAACAAACTACTCGTACACATAAAAGCATTGCAACATCTTCGAAACATATATAACGCAATGATTAAACTGAAGCATTTTCCAAAAGTATGGAAAGTTGCCGAAATAATAGCTATACCGAAACCTGGAAAAGATGCAACTAAAACAATATCATACAGACCAATCAGCCTGCTTCCTGTCCTGTCTAAAATCTTTGAGAGACTATTATCTGACCGTATGGCACCCATATTGAACAGGCTAAATGCAATACCCAACCATCAGTTCGGATTTCGAAGACAACACTCGACAATCCAGCAAGTACACAGAGTGACTAACAAAATCTCAACTGACTTGGAGGAGAAAAGATTCTGTGTAGGAGTACTCCTTGACATCGCTAAAGCGTTTGACACCGTATGGCACGTTGGCCTACTGCTAAAACTAGAAAATCTTCTGCCATCGGACTTCTATCTAATGATTAAAAGTTACTCTACTGATAGACATTTCTATGTCAAGTATAAAAACGATCACTCAAAACTATACAAAACACGAGCTGGGGTCCCACAAGGCAGTGTACTAGGACCACTATTGCATAATCTCTACACCAGAGACATTCCTCTTCCAACACAGACAACATCGATGATCGCCACTTTTCCTGATGACACCATACTGCTTTACTCCCACAAATGCTTACAAACAGCAAACAGGCGACTACAGACAATTCTAGACGACACTTTCAAATGGTTTGATGACTGGCGCATTAAAATAAATGAAGACAAAACAGTCCAGGTTATATTTACTACAAAAACGAAATTCACACCCCAACCACTAAAAATCAACAACAAAGACATCTGTATTGACACGGTAGCCAAATATCTAGGAATCTATTTAGACAGCAAGCTAATTTGGAAGCACCACATACAACAGAAGCGGAACCAAATGAAAAATAAATTCAGACAACTATACTGGCTACTTAAACGAGACTCACCATTATCCATAAACAACAAAATCCTATTATATAAGGCAATCATTAAACCAATCTGGACATATGGAGCTCAAATCTGGCTAACAGCAAAGAAATCAAACACAAACATAATCCAACGACAACAATCTAAAATACTACGAACAATAGTTGATGCTGAATGATATATTACAAACAACGATATTCATGAAGATCTTCAAATTCTCACGGTAGCGCAAGAAGTATTCAAAACGAGTAAACGGCACTTAGCAAGAATAAATTCACACTCAAACAGCGATGTCAACACCCTCCCAACACAAGAAATGCTAAACAGAAGACGACTGAAAAGAACAAGACCTATTGATTTGACCATATAAAAAATAAAAACACCAAATTGTATTTAAGTATCTATATATGTATTAGAAATTGTAATAATACTAACTTCCTAGTCATTCGAATGATTTTGTTGACATTGGTCACAAATCAAATATATATCACATCCCTAAACACGTCCTTAAATGTACTTAGTGTCGCTTTAGACAGATGTATAAAAAATAAATACTTGGGATTTAAAAAAAAAAAATTATCACGTAAACGTAATTTTAATTCAAATAAAAAGATAAATATTTGAAAACTGATTATGTACGTTTTTTTACTATGTCCCGCTTTCGACGAAAGAATCCCGCTGTTTTCACTCAAAAAGTTCCAAAATCTCGACTTGGCAAAATAAAAAAATGGCAACGCTGGTTGGAGACATTAATTAATTTCTTTTGGCCAAATAAGGCCTACCAATGCATACATTTTTGCTGCGTCATAACAATTATTGGTTGACAGGAATAGAAAAAAATCGATAATTTGAACGCGTTGCTGTGTACTGTATATATCCGTTATAAATTTCCAAGAATTCAATTATAACCTGTAAAAAAAAAAAAAAACAATTATATTAGAAAATAAAAAGTTATTATGTAGTGTTTGACATTGGTTGGTTTTATTTGGCTCTCCCTGTTGTAGAATAACGGTACATTAAAACATGGGGAAAAGCTAGAGTCCGCTTGGGCGAACTGTTGGATATCGTAATTCTATTCCTATCTTTCATAAAGTGGGTGTATCAACAATTTAGTTATGAGTGAATTGTTGAGAAGGGTCTAATATTTTGTTTTACAACATTTAAAGGATTTTATTGAAAAAATCTAAGTTTTTGTAAAAAAAACGCCCTTTAAAAGTGGCCATGGCAGAAAACTTTGTGGAGAATATGACTTTCATTTACAATGATTTCTAAAATTAAAAGGTTTTTTTTTTTAATTTTGGGCTTCTTAAGACAATTTATTCCTTCCCATGCAGGGAACGGGCTTAGAATATTACTGGTGCGACGCACAAACGGCGGATGTCGTAAAAGGCGATTAAGAGAAGAAATCACGTGTAGGCAATTTAAAAATCCAGGTGAGCCCAGCGACACATTTTACGTCTTAAAACTGTCCCGCCAGTATACATGAAAAACTGTGGGTTGACACGACTAGAGACCACCGGTGTCGTAAGAGGTCGATCAAACAAAAATCAGTGAATGCTCTTCACTTGTCGAAATCGTAGAAAGAAAAAGGCTAACAAATTACACACATGCAACAACACCAGCATTTGATTGGCCTCATTGATGAATTAATCTGAAACCAGGAGGCCTGCCGATGTTTATTAAGGTCGAACCGGCGAACCCCATAGCCTCGTCGTAAGGGAAAAAGAAGAAAGTTAAATATATTCCAAATTTCAGCTTTCTAGCTTAACTTTCAATTTTTTCGATAAATTTGTATTTTTTTTAAGATTGTGGGCGGATTATAAAAATTATTTTGCCTGAAACAGATGTATAGCAGAGACGCACGCATTTATGCATGCAGTAACGTACATGAATGACACGCGGAGAAAGAAATTACCATCATTCTGTATGCTTTTGCCTGACCTGAATATCACTGAACGACCAAACAGACTAGGTTAGGTATTACCATAGAATTTTACAGCACGAACATCAAGCTATAAAAGTTGTACCAAATAGTGCTGTTCTACTACAATCAGTGCAGTAAGCTTAAGAATAGACACAACTTGCAGCGGAAATTGACATGCAGTAAGAATGTGATATTTTACATATAAAACCACCTTGCTGCACAGTTCTTGCTGCGCATCTGTATCAGCCATCACACTTGATTATTTCGGGCCTCTAGAGAGTATATGTTTCTTAGTTTTGCCGGCCGGCGGACGGACGGACTATATCGACATTACTATCGATGCTGATCACGAATATAGTAACTTTCAGGGGTCTATGGGCAATAAAGGTAAGCCACAAACTATGAGTCAAAATTAATATATCCCTAGAATAGTGTATACAAAAGAGCCAAGTTTTCCTGTACAAAAACTGCTTATGTGTAACAAGTCGGCCATAAAAAGTAGTGAGTTCTAAAGGGACTCCAAGTTCGTAGTTTCCGCGGACTTATTAATATTTTAAGTGTTAAGTGTAGCACTATTTTTTACTAGCTGTCCCGTGCTCGCCTTGCTTCGCCAGTCTGCCACTTCTCAAATTTAACACAAAATACTTGCTGATAAGAACTGATAAAGAAAACGGCGAGAGCATCCCTACTCATTATATGGATAAACTCTGAGTGTGACTCCCTCTCAATCTCATTTATATTTCATACCCTATATTTCTCAATCCCATGCGCCACAAAAAAACAACACAAACTACAAAAGGTGCATAAAAAAAGAAAGAAAAAGCACACAGCACAAAAGGTACAGGTAGAGAAACAGATTTGTGCCGCACACACACACAAACTTTCCTCCACTGAACGCTGCGAAAATCGAATTACTTTTTTGAATTGTATAAAATTTATAGTTAAATGTTTATTGTTCAACTTCAGGATAACCTACAAAGATGATTTATATCTTAAAATCTTTGTACATAATTGAACTTTATTTAAAAAAAATCCTTTTTCATTTGGATGAGTCATTCCAAAGCTAGGAGCTAGAAGGCATTCGAGAGTTACAACTTTTCTTAGATATAAGCTTAGATCTCCGCTTCCGGACATCGGATAATGATAAAAAAATATCTTATCTTGTAATCTCGACAATTTTCAATGCAACTGTGAAAACCGAAATCAATTTCGTGCAGTACTTTTTTAATCAACTCTGGTCAAACACCTTACAGCCGGATAAAAGTTACAGTTTTATTATAGTAAGGAGAACGCAGTGTTATAAAAATGCATGTATAAAACATTGCCTTTACTTTATCCAATTTCGTGGAGTGGTATACGCTACATGAGTGATTTTCTTCTTGTTTTCGAATGGCTTCTAAGTTCGAGCCTTCATCTGCTGTTCTAAGTCGAGCACGTAGCGAGCTTGTCCATGAATATTTTTTTGTGGGCGTGGCAGTGGGCGGATTTTGAAAATTTTATATCCCGAGCAGTTTTAGGAGTCATAGATCATATATAAAAAATTTCAGCTTCCTAGCTCGAAATTCGATTTTTTCCAAAATTTTGTTTTTTTGAGTTTGTGGGCGTGTCTGTGGGCGGATTTCAAAAATTCGTAAACTTGATTATTTCGGGACCCTAGAGAATATATGGTTAAAATTTCAGCTCTCTAGGTCCAGTTTAAAGGCCTAATTTTTGCCGACGGACGGACGGACGGACATGGCTAGATCGACATTACTATCGATGCTGATCATAAATATAGTAACTTTTAGGGGTCTACGGGCAATATTAAGGTATGTTACAAACTATGCGTCAAAATTAATATACCCCTAGAATAGGGTATAAAAATCTACCAACCCCTACTCCTTGGACATTATGCTTCTGAGGATACGTCATGCAAAGCATTGCATAAGTACCTGACCCAACATACAAAACAGATTAAAAATCCCTATTTCTGTCAACACAATTACAAACAAAACAAACCTTAATCCCTTCGGCAAACTTGTCCGAAATTACTGTCAACGATTATAATGAATTTTAACAATTATTAACGAAGCGAAACGCTATTTGCCTCTGACTCTTCCTCAGCAAGTACCCACGCGAGCCCGAGTATTCAATGTGGAACTAGCTGCTACCTGGTGAATAATGAATTTCCATCAGAAGGCAGGTGTTGAACATGTCGCAGTTCCCTCATTGACAATAGGTAGTAGTAATGGCAATCTTATATGCAGCCCCTTCTTTGGGAATTTAAAATTCTTAATGTTTGCAGGAGTTTCTTTGCAGCGCGATGTGCATCTTGTGTGCACCATTTCGGCTGAGTGGCACTTCTTGCTCCTTTTCAATTTCCCCGAGGAAACCTATTTCCAAGTGGTGAACACTCTTTCCGTTCATCTGCAAATTCTATCTTTGCTATGAATGACTTTGGATTCATTTCATACCTCAGTGGCAAGATAAACATCCGTTGTTGGCGACAACGGTGATTATGATGAGGACATCTTTATATGCAATATTACTTTTTATACCCTATTCTAAGGGTATATAAATTTTGACGCATAGTTTGTAACATATCTTAATGTTGCCCGTAGACCCCTAAAAGTTACTATATTAATGATCAGCATCGATAGTATGTAATGTCGATCCGTCCGTCCGTCCGTCTGTCGGCAAAAATTAGGCCTTTAATCTGGACCTAGAGAGCTGAAATTTTAACCATATACTCTCTAGGGTCCCGAAATAATCAAGTTTACGAATTTTTGAAATCCGCCCACAGACACGCCCACAAACTCAAAAAAACAAAATTTTGGAAAAAATCGAATTTTGAGCTAGAAAGCTGAAATTTTTGATATATGATCTATGACTCCTAAAACTGCTCGGGATAAAAAAAATTTCAAAATCCGCCCACTGACACGCCCACAAATAAATAAAACAATTTTTTTTAAAATCCAAAGTTTGAGCTAGGGAGCTGAAATTTATAATATATACTCTGTATGGGCCCTTTAAGCTCATGTGTAAATATTTTCAAAATCCGCCCAGTGACACGCCCACAATTAATTTTTTTATTTTTTTTGAAAATTCAAAGTTTGAGCTAGGGAGCTGAATTTTATAATATATACTCTCTAGGGGCCCTTTATTCTCATGTGTTATTTTTTTTTTTAAATCCGCCTACTGACATGCCCACAATTAAATAAAGCAATTTTATTGAAACACCCAAGTTTGAGCTAGGGAGCGTTTTTTTGATAAAATCCTTTAAATGTTATATAACAAAATATGTAGAGCGTTCTTAACAATTCAACCATACTTAGACTTTTGTCATGCCCACTTATGAGGGATAGGAATAAGAATAGGGTATCCAACAGTTCGCCCAAGCGGACTGTAGCCCGTCCCTATGTTTAGAATGTCATTTCAATTTCAGTTTCAGTTCGCGGTTTGTGTTTTTGTTTGCGAAATGGCGCAACGTTCTGGTTCGTTTTCCAAAGTGACAAAGCCAAATGGGGTTGACAGTTCTTTTGTTCTCGATTTATTATGCTCGTGTTTCGTGTATCTAAATTCATTTGAGGATGAGAGATATCGTTGCGCAGAGATCTGAGGAATCTGATTTTCAAGAGCAGGTCTGATTTCAACTCCCAGAATGGGTATCGCGTATTGTGATTACTTTTAATAGGAAATGTCAGCATCAGAATAGCGCTGTGCTTGCAATATTCATGGTTGTGAATTTTTCAATTAAAAATGAGACTTTGATTTTGTTCTTATATCGAGGGGGAACTGAATTGAACAGAGGCATACACACAAGAATATCTGAACAACGGTGTTGATTACAACTTTTTGATTTAACATTTTGAGACATTCTGACTTCCTTGGAATGCGGTGGATGAAAAGGTTTTCAATCAGAATTTTTTTTCGTTTTCTTTGATGTTGGAATAGAAAAGCAGACGACAAACTTTTTTTTGATAATATCTTGCTAAAATGGTTGACAATGCGACCAGAAAGGTATATATTATCGAAGAGGTTCACTATTCCAAGACATCCTTGGTGGCTGAGTTTCTCAACTCCGGTAGCAACGTATTTCCCTGATGAAATTACGTTTTCTTAACCACTTATATAGTTCCAGGCATTTACAGGGAATGTGTTCGGAGGAATCATTCTCCTCCAAAAGAAACCTACACTACAGTGTCCTGACTCCTGACTGAGATCTCAAAACCGCCTAATGCTAGTATTTTCCAATAAAAAAAACTGTTGTTGTTAGAATAAAGGACTTTACACATGAGCGCAACTTGTGCGAACGAACGATTAGACAAACAGCGAAGAAGACCACTTTTAATGGATTTATGAACAGAAAATTGCAAATATTCATTACTTTTCCAAGAGCGTGATATTTGATTAGGACATCAAAGTATATTGAGAAAACAGCGTTGAGCACGGTTCACGTGTAGACTGTTAGAGGCGACCATGATGTAGCCTCGCCTGTAACAACTTAAAGGAGTCAGTTGTTCTTTCCTCTACCACTGATCGGGTTTGAGTTTGAGTTACCGGCCGTACCACCACCGATTGTATTGTGCTCATCAGTTTTGGTCGAACCAGCGGTGTAACCCCCATTTTCTTTGGACCGCTACAAAAGCTGGCGAGTAAAGGATGCCCAGCGTCAGTGCTGGGCCTGAGCAAAGTATTTGGGCGCGATCCAAGGTTAAAGCTACGCTGTCTCTGACTTGTTTTTAGAACTGACCAATGAAACTTATAACTTAAAAGCGAAAGAAGACTGCTTTCGCATTATAAGTGTTTGTCCAATCTACAAACCACAAAGACTAGCTTATTTTGGGAAAAAATGTCTAACCATGCAGAAGACAATGCAAATTTTGAACGAGTGTGATTGGAAAAAGTTATTTTGTTGTCTTCAATTCATTTACAAATACAGGTCGTTATAAGTAGCAGAATATTTTGATTGATAAAGTTTATTAAACAATAAAAACTATATTGTTAAAGTTACAAATGTACATGTAAAGAGTCTTTCATTACCGACTTGACAACTTCAATCTCTCAGTGTGAACGCGCCCTTAAACCGATTACCGAAATGTAATTTGTCAAAATATTCAGTAAAACACATTCATCATGGTGAGTACACGAAGGAACAACGTTTACAAATAATTAAAATTTACTACCGAAATTCCGAGTCGATGGTCCAACTTTAAGGGCGTTAGCCGCAATTTTTCTCTGTAATTCTCGTCCTAGTAGACAAACAATTCATAGTCTAGAGAACAAATTTGAGACAGAATATTCGCTGCTTGATGTTGCCGTGCCAGTTAGACTACGTTTTGCCCATAGTTTGGAGAATATTGCTGCCGTAGAGGCTGTTACGGTCACCTGTAACATTTCTTAATACTATCTTTTGTCATTCGTCACACTATTTTTATTTTTAACTTCCTGAATAATTATTGTTTTTGTTCGTCAGCATGCACATAAATGTAGCCGGCGTTGCGACGTCAAAAAAAACGTGACGGGAAACTCGACACAGAGCCAGGAGACTTCGACGGCCACTATACCACGTATGTCGTCTTAATTTGGTGTTTGGGCGTTTTCAAAATTGTGCCACACCTCACTTTTTTATTGAAGGCCACACAAGGAATAAAATATTGGCGGTCACGACTTCTTTTTTGTGTGTCTATTGACGGATAGTCTATGACCGCCACTTGACCTTCACTGTTGCTACGACTTCATCAATTTCCTATTCAAAAATTTATCTTTTTAAATTAGATATCCTATATGAAAGCTTAAACTAAAATCACAGATTTGATTGTCCACTGATTTTACAGACAAACAAAATATTATCACTGCCTACTTAGGTCTTGTGAAATTTTGATTAATATTTTTTTTTTGACTTATTTATTCGTTTTGTTTTTTTGTCTAATATGTGTCTTCGCACTACTTTCTTACTCGGCGGACGTGTGATCAGTACGGGTACTTTACTTATAATGACGAATGTTCTCCTGACATGAATCAGCAGACCATCATCCGTTTGGAGCTACCAACAACCACACTACCTTCCCGCTAGTGGCCAAAATCCCATCATCCGATTTTGGATCCTACCAATAATAGCCAGTAATTCTATTTGAATCTCCCGCTCACTCATCATCTACAAAATGGTTGGGATATGAACTACTGCCAATAATGTTGCATTTCTCCAACCATCGGGAATGCGCCCCCTACTCCGAATTGTCAAGGATGACAACTGACAATCAAAACACCTGGTGACATCTGCAATTTGCTGCACAAATTTAAGTTTTTTCGAGTCAACAAGGGTAAGTTTATACTTTCATATTTGAATTTTGAAATTATTGCAGAATTTATTTAGGTCAGTCTTTATTTTCCTGATTGTGTATTTTTTCCGTTTCATGTAACCCCGTGGCGGTGTGGGCGGCACGAACTACACCGCATCTGGAGGATACCCTTTCGGTTACTAAGAGGTTTAGTGGTTAAGGTGAGCACAATCAACGTTTAAAGCTGTTGGGATATCTCGATCTTGCTGACGTTTCCTTTAGAGGTGACCATAACAAGGCATCCGTCCCAAACCAGCCATATCAGTCAATTTCACGGCGTTCTCAAGAACTGGGCCTCTCCCAGACCTCATTATGGCGAATTTTGCATAAGGATATTGGCCACACCCTTTCAAGATCAAGTTGACTCAAGAACTAAACAATTTGATCATATGAAGCAACGTACGTTCTCGAATTGGGCTCTGGACATGATGGAATAAAATTAAGAGTTTCAACGCAAAATCATCTTCAGCGATGAAGACCGTTAGTGGACAGGTGAGAACCCTCATGTGCTTCATAAAACAGCACTTCATCCACAAAAAGTCGCTGCTTGGTGCGGTTTTTATGCCGGTGGTGTCATTGGGCCGTTTTTTTTCGTCGATGAAAATGACCGTCACGTTACGTTAAATGGTATTCGCTACAGAGCATGTTGGAATGTTATTTCTTTGAGGAATTGCATGAATTGGACATAAGTGATATGTGGTTTCAACAAGACGGTGCCACAAGCCACACAGCGGTTGAAACAATCGAGTTATTGAAGTCTCAGTTCGGCGAACGTGTTATCTCGAGAAACGGACCTGTTTATTGGCCGCCAAGATCGTGTTATTTAACGCCTCTAGACTTTTTTTTATTTTGCTACATTGGGTTTTCAGATACTTAAGTTTTCCCAAATACTCGTATGTAATATTATTCACGTTCACATTTTCTGATAATATCAATATAATTAATATTAAAGCTGAATGGGCACTAGCTCTTGCACTTATCTAGAAGTTCTATTGTATATACTTGTAAATGTCAACTTGAATTTAATAAATGAAATGAATTTTGCTACATTAAATCATTGGGCTATGCGAACAAGCCGGCTACGTTAGAGGAGCTCAGAGCCAATATTGAACAAGAAACAGCGGCCGTATCGGTCCAAATGTGCGGCCGAGTCATCGAAAATTCGGTTCAATCAATCACGTTCCCGTGGTGGACATATGAACGAAGTCGAATTCTATTCTTAAATGTTTTTTTTTTGTTGAGATATCTCAAGTAGCATGCATTTTATTAAAAAAAGAATTTGTCAAGTCCTTAATAAAAGACCCAAGCATTTTGCTAACCGAGCTGACGGCTAAGCCAAAGCTTTATAATTCATTCTTACTTGTAACTAATATAGTACGAAAATGTTGCATAAATGAATTTCCTACTTGACGTGGTCAAAAAATTTACTATATTTGTCATTAGCATCAAAATGAAATCATCGAGAATATTCCTAAAACTCGCCATCTTTATTAAATTTTATACTTTACTAGCTGAAGTATTTTTCCTTAATCTTGATTACTTCAACAGACATTTTAAAACAATTTACTGAACAGTACACAAATTGATATGCTGCAGCACAATAGAGTAGATATCATCAAAGCCTTCTACATGAAAAAATATATAGGCAACTTTCATGGTTGTCGGTCAAACGGTGTCGAAGCCTATTAATCCCAGGCGGATTATATACAATATAGACTAGCGGATGGTTTGGTGTTTTTTTTTTGTAGATCGCTATGTAACCTCTTACAATATAAAAACTTCATGAACTACGAAAATAGGTTTAATATTTTATAGCCTCTTTAATTTTTTTTGTAACTTCTTGGAAGTAGGTACATACACCTCTAATTAGCAGACACATTTAAATTTAGAAAATAAATAAAAGACAATGATTTTTTGTTGCCAACAACAACTGTACAAAGTTTCAACTCAATCAGAAGAACGACCCACCAACGCATAGAAGACGAACACTTATTACATTAGATACTAAGTGTTCGCCACCTGGGGTACGTTGATGGTACCATGCCGGAAACATTAATGAACGAGTCAACAACAAAGTGTGCCAACTCAATCACGTTGATCGCCGGAAACTTTAACGCTTAACTTTAATGTACAAGGTTTCGACTCAATCGGATTAAGGATGCGATAGAAGACATATAACACACAAACGTTAGTTTTTATATATGTATAAGTAGATTTTGGCGGCATGATTATTTTGATTGTTTAAAAGTATAAACATTGCTAGATTGCTTATTTTCCTTTTTTTATTAATCAAGATTAATATTAATTGTTTTTCATATTGCATAACTGCTTGTTTTGATCGTTTACATATGTCAAGTTCTCTTCATAATCGCCCGTCACCTTCTGTAAGTTGATAATACTACATCAGAAACCTTCACGGGCGTGCGCCAAAGTTTTATCAGAATCCGATGACTGGCATTCGAACGCATAGAGGACAAACTGACACCCAAATATTAATTTTTATAAATATAAAAACAAACCTAGTCTACTTAACTTACTTAAGCTACTAAGCGTACACCAAATATAATTAGGGTTGTTGCCTTATACAACAAGTGGGCAAAATTCCAATTGTTTTCCTAGCACCTGGCAGCTGTCAGCATGCGCACGCGCGCACGGAGCCGACTAAAGCCTTATAGCATCAGTCACCGTTCGGAAGCAACAATCTAGATAAATTAAACTAACTAAAAAATCTAGAGTAACGCCAGAGTCGACGTTTGCATTCCTGATAGTGTGCACATTTAAGAGGTAGGATGCGCGAGTTATATTTATATATTACTAGCTGTTCCGTGCTCGCCTTGCTTCGCCAGTCTGCCACTTCTCAAATTTAAGACAAAATACTTGCTGATAAGAACTGATAAAGAAAACGTCGAGAGTGTCCCTACTTATTATATGGATATACTCTGAGTGTGATTCCCTCTCAATCTCATTTACATTTCATACCCTATGTTTCTCAATCCCATGGCCATGCGCCACAAAAAAACAACACAAACTGCAAAAGGTGCATAAAAAAAGAAAGAAACATAGGAACGAGCTACAGTCCGCTTGGGCGAACTGTTGGATACCCTATTCTTATTCCTATCCCGCATAAGTGGGCGTGACAAAAGTAAGTATGGTTGAATTGTTAAGAACGCTCTACATATTTTGTTACATAACATTTAAAGGATTTTATTAAAAAACGCTCCCTAGCTCAAACTTGGGTGTTTCAATAAAATTGTTTTATTTAATTGTGGGCGTGTCAGTAGGCGGATTTAAAAAAAAATTAACACATGAGAATAAAGGGCCCCTCGAGAGTATATATTATAAATTTCAGCTCCCTAGCTAAAACTTTGAATTAAAAAAAAAAAAATAATAATTGTGGGCGTGTCAGTGGGCGGATTTTGAAAATATTTACACATGACCATAATGGGACCATAGCGAGTATATATTATAAATTTCAGCTCCCTAGCTCAAACTTTGGATTTTCAAAAAAAAAAATTATTTATTTGTGGGCTTGTCAGTGGGCGGATTTTAAATTTTTTTTATCCCGAGCATTTTTAGGAGTCATAGATCATGTATAAAAAAAATTTCAGCTTTCTAGCTCAAAATTCTATTTTTTCCAAAATTTTGTTTTTTGAGTTTGTGGGCGTGTCTGTGGGCGGATTTCAAAAATTCGTAAACTTGATTATTTCGGGAACCTAGAGAGTATATGGTTAAAATTTCAGCTCTCTAGGTCCAGTTTAAAGGCCTAATTTTTGCCGACAGACGGACGGACGGACGGACGGACGGACATGGCTAGATCGCAATTACTATCGATGCTGATCATAAATATAGTAACTTTTAGGGGTCTACGGGCAATATTAAGGTATGTTACAAACTATGCATCAAAATTAATATACCCCTAGAATAGGGTATAAAAAGCACATTGCACAAAAGGTACAGGTAGAGAAACAGATGTGTGCCGCACACACAGACACATTTGCCTCCACTGAACGCTGGGAAAATCCAATTCAAAATCAATTCGTCGATAGGTATTTTTTGTATTTTGTCGTGAAAGCTGTACTTACCAACTCACCCTTCAAAAATATAATCCACTCCGACTTTGCCATTGAAATTCTGGAGCACAATTTTAACATCGTACCCCGGAGTGCGATTCAGCTGTACAGGCTCCGGCCTAGAGGTCCAAAAACTTCTCCTTTTGTTCTTCATCAATTAAAATCTTCTGCTCACAATAGCACACATTGAATATAGTCAATAAATTTACAATCGTCAATTGATACTCGCAATAGATATGTTAGTCTTGAAATACCCCGTTAGCGCGTATAAGCAAATTGTATAGGAATAATTCAAGATTCATAAGTAAATTGAAATTGCAAATTTAACATAAGGAATATCCACTTCGGCAGACAATTTCGGACAATTTAGGCGACATGGCTGAAGCAACCGAATGATTCATTGAAGGTCGCTTCTCTAGGCTCTAAGATCCAATATCATATCAAGGTTTTTACTTATCACATTTTTAGGCTCATTGAAATCAAAAAAATGATTAAGTCGCAGTAAATTATCGGACTCTAAGTAGCTTGATATCATTGCTTAAAAAATATAGAGGAACATACATATTATCTTTCTGTTGGACATCCTGAGAAAACATCCAACTAAACATTCGTTTTATTTTGTTCCAGTATATTTATACAGTCAAACCACACATAATATTAGGGAAAGGAAACCTTGGTTTCAGAATGCGTTTACCACTTGTCACTTCGAAGATTAATTCGCATTTATTCATTTAGCCCAATCCCACAACTAAGCACACTATTTGCTTGGGAAGCCATAACAACACGGGCTTTTTTCTCTTTACAACCAGGCTAAGGCAAACGTAATAAATTGCCAGGATATAGCAGCATAAATTTCATATTTTTCATGACTTTCATTTCCTGGCAGAGAAGCGCTACCACATAACATAAATAATCCAGATAAGTCATTCTAAGGATGTTCTCTTTTCCAGAGCGACTGGTTCAGTTTCTACCGCACATTTTCAGAGATGATTATGTTTTCTTTTCTACGATGACGACATTGTTGGCCTCCTTAATGTCGATTTTAACCAGACGCGGATCCAGGCATTAAGTCTGAGCCGAACAACATCCTCTATTTTTTAAATATACGAACATGCAAGTATCTATTTCTTATAAATAAAATGCACGACACCGATGGGTCGAAATGGTACGCTCCACTGTTGCTGCACCAAGTTATGTAGCTATAGAATTGTTGGGAATATATTATCGCCTTTGTCGCACAAGTTAATAAGTCACTTTCAACAACGCTTTCGAATGATTCATTAAAGCATATACACTGACTTCTCTAAGGCGTTCGACCAGCTGTCCCATGAAATAATCGAATTTAGGCTTAGGGCTTTTGGCTTCCCACCATCTTTCATAAAATGGGTTAATTCATACCTTACATCAAGGGCTTACCAAGTCAAATTTAGAGGATCACTATCTGTATCTTTCACAGCTCAGTCTGGAGTTCCCCAAGGAAGTCACCTCGCACCGATTCTATTTATACTAGGCATCAATGATGTTAAGGCATATATAAATCACAGTAATATCCTGATCTACGCGGATGATATGAAAATATATAAATCTATCACTAGTCAGCAAGACAGAATTTTACTTCAATCTGACATAAACAGCTTCGCCAATTGGTGTGTGAAAAACGGCTTATGCTTAAACCCTACTAAATATCAACATATCTCTAGGAAGAATATCCCTTCCACCTTTCAATATTCTTTGTCTCAACATATTCTTTGTAAAGTTGATAACTTTAAGGATCTTGGGGTTTATTTCGATCCCAAACTGGTTTTTGCTAAGCATATCAATTTTATTGTTAATAAATCTAATTCCATGCTGGGCTTCGTAAAAAGGTGGGCCAAAGAATTTAATGACCCTTACGTTTCTATGTCATTGTACAATTGTTTCGTCCGTCCGATTCTAGAGTATGCCTCTCAAGTTTGGACACCGTTCTACAACATTCATTCAAATCGAATAGAGGCCATTCAACGTAAATTTATTCGATTTGCACTTAGACGACTTCCATGGGATGATCCATTTAACCTTCCTCCCTACAGTCAACGTATCAAGCTTCTTCAAATGTTACCCCTTTCTCAACGAAGGCTTAATAGTGATATAATTTTTTTACAGCAGCTTATATCCGGTCAAATAGATGCACCTGACTTGCTGTCGTCTATTGGCTTTAATTTTCGTGGTGGTGCCCATAATTTGCGCAGTGCTGAATTATTCTTTAGCCCCCATCATAGAACGAATTATGGGAAGCATGAGCCTATTAGTCGCATGAGTAGAATCTATAATCTAAATGATCATGTGATTGACTTGCATGTTAGTAAAATTAAGCTAAAAAATATTTTGCGTAATAATGCTTTAATGTCTTAAATTGTTTGCATTATTTTGTATCTGTGTTAGTATTTTGTAGGTACATAATTATTGTATTTTTAATTGTTTTGTCCTTACTAACACCTGCACTAAATGATGAGCCTGTGAGAGCACTTTTTGTGCCGGCAATTTCTGCTCGTGATAGTTGCATGCTTTAAGCACTCCACGACACAGAGCTGATAGTGTATTAAACAAAAAAAAAGAATTCACGCTCCCATTTCGCAACCCAAAGTTCAAATGCTGCTACGACGAGTAGACAGTAGAATCCAGTAGTTGTCTGCATAGATCTGTCACTTTGCGTATAGCTGCGAGATCTCTTTCAAGGTTGGGAGTCTACTCGTATAAGGCTGAAGGTGTTTATCATATATATTGTTGAACAACAACCTCGTCCATTTGGAATTACTCTCCACAGGACTTAACTAGCTGCTAATCTATCTATGCATTTGTCAAGACCAACAGCAAGAAATTCCTGTTTTGATGAACAGTGCCGGCATGCACATACCGTCTGAAGAGCGGTGCTGCACAGAAGGACGAAGCCACCTAGTGAGCTTTTAGTCAACATCAACTTCATGGCCACATGCACCAAACGCCATAATAAGGCACATTTTTTTAAAACAAGCCTACATCAACATGTCGTCGCTCCAAACACGAAGTGACGTATCTGTATCTTTTTCTCTTGGAATAAATTTACTAAAATATGGTAAATGTTTATGAAGAAACAATTCCAACACATTAGTTTTCAGTTAAAGCAAAAAAACATAAGAAATCAATTTTTCGTAAATTATTGTTTTGGCTCTACTATGAAATTAAGATTTTGCACATACGCCACTTCGTGTTTGGAGCGACGATGTGTTATTTCAGCATTTTCAATCGCCTGGTCGTATTTCCGTCATTAGAAATTCCGAAACCCTTGTCAACGATCAAACCATCCTTGTTTCAGCAACATTTATGTTCCTCTTTTCTTGCCTGCCATTGCTATATTTTAAATTTATGAGAAAGGTGAAGAAGGCATTCAAAAAAATCCATCCATGCAAAACGGCTAAACATATTGAAGATTTTCGCTTTTTAACTGACCGTTTTTACTGCTGCAGATTTTTTGAGAAACTCAATTTTAAGAAGCCTACAATATCTTCTCTTTTTTTTGGGCTGTGCCAATGGATGTAATATTCGAAAGATGGCATGCACGATTCGCTAACCCGAATAATCGATGGCAGGAATGCGCCTACGTACTAATCCACACCCAAGAGACTTCTACCACTCTCCCCGCGGGACTGCAGTTAGGTATTACTTCGCGGGGCTGGTAAGCATATCATGCTATTCGTCTTGTGGAGCTATTGTTGTTACTCCTGTTACAGCTTGATCTGTTTCCAATGCTTCTGCTGCTTTGCGAATTTTCTCAATTCTTCTCAGCTCACTTTGCAAATTCGTTAGATATGCGCCAATCTCTTCCCAAGTCACTTCCTGATGACAGCATATGGTCGATTATAGACGATGGATTATGTAATTCTATTCTCCCGTGTGCAAACCGCCCGCAGTGGTATATTGCGTGCTCCGTTGTTTCTTCTTCTTCTGGGCATTCAGGGCAAAGTGGTGAGGTATCGTGTCCAAATCTGTACAGGTACTTGCGATATCCTCCATGACGGGATAGGAACTGTGTAAGATGGTAATTACAGTCTCTGTGTTTGCCACATGTCCAATCTTTTATAGAAGGTATAAGTCTGTACGTCCATCTCCCTTTTGCGGTATTGGTCCAACGAGTTTTCCAAGTAGCTGCTGACGCTGCTTTATCTTCGACCTTTATCCTCTGGATGGTAGTAGCATCGCTTTGGTTCAGGGATATTCTGCTATATATCCTGGACATCTCATCCGCGATGGGGACCATTCCAGCTATAACAAATGCAGCCTCGTCTGAGATGGTACGAAAACCGCTAATTGTCCTTAGCGCGCAGAGTCGATATATGGATGATTTTTTAGTCACCTTTGTCCTTGGTGCCTGCGCCCAGACTGGGGCGGCGTATAACAAAACGGAGGTGATTACTCTGGAGAGGAGCATCCTTTTAGCGTAACCAGGTCCACCGATGTTGGGCAGCATGCGCGAAAGAGCTCCCTGTAGTTGCGCTGCCTTTTCGCTAGGTAGTCAACATGAGTTTTAAACTGCAGCTTGCTGTCCAGCATTACTCCAAGATATTTAACCTGATGGTTTGGCTACCCACCTGAAAATTAGCGAACTCTACGATTTGTCTACTTGATATAAGTACGTCTTCTGTTTTATGGTCGGCCAGTTCTAGCCCGGCGGATAAAAGCCAATCCTTTATCTGGGAAATGGCTTCGTTTGTAGCTGATTCTACAGCACGGATATGTTTAGCCACTGTCACGACGACAATGTCATCGGCGAATCCAATTATCGTTACTCCGCGAGGTAGCGGCAACCGAAGGACTTCGTCGTACATAATGTCTCACAGCAGTGGACCTAAGACTGACCCCTGAGGGACTCCCGCGGTGACTTTGTAGTACTTGACACCTTCATCAGTGTTGTACCTAAGCTTCCTATTATTGAAATAATTCGTCACTATTCGCAGCAAATAGTACGGTGTTTCCATTCTGGCGAGTGATCTTCTGATGAACGACCAGTTCGCCGAATTAAAGGCATTTTTTACATCCAATGTTACTACGGCACAGTACTCTTTTGTGCCTACAATATCTGGCTGAGCCTGAACGTGGATTTTGCAGGATAATCGTTGCACCAGAAACCAAGAGAAGAGCAACAACACATGTAAAAAAAAAAAAAGCTTGTTTATATGAATTGTGACCTGAGCTTCCATCAAAGCCCCATTTAAAGTATAAGCATTTGAGCAAACTTTATAAATCAGTATAAACAGAAGTCTCTAATATACTAATGTTTTTAGGCTCAGGATAGCAATTTATTTATACCTACTCTTGAATAGTTTTATATGATGGAAATATTTTGGGAGCGTTGGATCCAATAATTTCATACTGAAAGCGTGACAAGTTTGCTTAAATAATCAGTGCTAAAGATTCTTCTCGAGTCATTGAAGCAGGTTCAATTGATTTCCTTAAAGCTTTCCAGCACTTTTAGTATGATTTTGAATTCTAGTTACATCTCGCAATAACCTTGCAGCGCCTGACTGTTCAGAAGCTTTAAAACTCAGACGTGGAATTCCTCAGATTTTCGAGTTTTTGTCCTTTTGTAATGTCTGATCCTTCTTCAAACGCAATTTTCGGATGACCACTTTTAGAGTCTGCAAAACACTAAAAAAGGATGGGCGTTTTTAGTCACGCAATGGTTGCTTTTTTACTCGATAGGCCTTTGCCCAATGCAATTTAAATTTTGTTTTGAAGTCGGTAATTTTCACATTGATGTCGTGTTCAAAAGTACCGCTGCAGTCAACCCTTTTCAACATGTTTTCACTTAAAAACTCGACTTGGCTGTCATTGTCAATTTGAACTATTAACTATATTATACAGCTCCTCCCTTGTTAAAGACAAAGTTTTGAAGGTGTTCGGCCTACAAAAAAAATCTATTTTTTTCAAATATGACGTTACCAGCAAAAAGGTTAACTACACGAAGAGGATCAAATTGAAGCAAAAAAAAAAAGATTCTAAAACAAGTTAAACAACTTAACACAAAGAAATTTTACACTTCGCTGCATCTCACAGACAACACAGCTAAATTCCTCAGGATTTCGGTTAAATGCAAAACTAACACATATTTTTAAACTTCAACATCGGTGCAGGGAAATAAGTCCACTAAACTTCATAGTATTGCATCGATACATATTGCAAAATAACCAAAACTTGGATCCAGAGTCACAATGTAGACCTGCTGGCATGGCCGCCATATTCGTCGGACCTGAGCCTCATGGAAAACGTGTGGGGATGGCTGTCAAAAGTGTCTACGAAGGAGGAAAGCAAAACTCCAACCCGGAAGAAAAAATTTAAGCCATAAAACAAGACTGGTCCGAAATGTCAGTAAATTACTTGGAAGCATTCTATAAATGTCTTCATACCAGGCTTCTTGAAGTGATACAGCGGTCGGGAGGTATTACACATTATTGAAAACTATTATTATAATCTTAATAAAACCCAAATTAATTTATTCCAAAAAAAAAGTGTTGTTTTAGTACCTTTTAGGCATCTACGAGCTAGATTTAATTCCTGTTCCTAAACAAGTGGAACGAAAAAAGGACTAATTTTATGACCTTATTCGGAAAGCCATCAAAAAAATGAATTTATCTACCTAATCCCAATTTTTTTCTACAATATAAACATAATATAGCCTTCTTTCAGATTGCATTTGGTTTTTTCAATATTATGGGAGGTTTTAAAAAATTTCGTAAAATTAAATCAAGAAACTACATGTTCGTAAACACGTGGAACGGAGTGTATATGCCGTCAAAAACCAACATCGTCGATAGGTCAGAACATCAAAATAGACTTTGAGGTAGTTAGGGACTTTGTCTACCTCGTAATCATTTCTGAAAACGAAGTCGCATCAGATTTTAAGCGAAGAACAATTATATCCAATAGCATTATTTGGATTCAGAAAGTAACTGTGTAGTCCGGCGCTCTCCCGAATAAATAAGAAGACTATATATAATATTGTGACTTATTTCAGTTCTGCTGTATGGATCTGATATTCTTGGTCGGTTCGGAAAAGATAAACTATATGAAGTGTACTGCGACATGGACCTGGCAAAGAAAAAACTGCGCGTTGGACGTTTGAGATGGCTAGAACCAGTAAAGTGAATCGACATCTACACTGCGGCCGCAGACAAGACCCTGACCTAGAGAGTCAACACAGTAGAGGAGGACCACGCCTTTGATGTCAAGCACAAGTTGAATGGCGCCTAGACTAACTTGGAGTGCGCAATAGGCTGCAACAGACCCATGACCGGGCTAACTAGAGAGGCTTATTGTTTAATACTCAGGTCCACCCCGTCTGTAGCGCCATCTAAGAAAGTAAGTTAGTAAGTAAGTAACAAAGTTGGAGCTTTTCGACCGCGGCTACCGGCACGAGCTTGGCGCCTCCAGCTATTGGGGGCGATAAGTCGCCAGCGGTTTACACAAGTAACATGACAAACACGACAAACACGACATCACGAACAAAACGGAACAGGAAACGGAACAAGCAACGAGTACTGAACAGACTGACGCAACAGGCCACAAGACAGGACGAGACGACTGCTACTCCGGCGCTAAGCGCTGACACGAGGCTAAGCTCGGAGCTCAAGCTGGCCGATCCTGGCCGGCACAAGGATGCGACTGCTGGTAAGAGCGAACTCTGTGGGGAGTCTGCTAAGAGGAGCTCGGACGCTACAAATGTGTCCTTGAGTCCCTCTGAGCGGCCTTCCCTGCCCAAGGATCACGCCGCTACTACTCCTGTGAATGACGCGGGGACGGAGAACCTGACGAAGCGAGCACGGGATTTCCTCTCCAACACGTCCAGCGATGCTCCCCTCTGCAGCCCTTTCAGGAAGCAGGCGGCCCTCAGGAAAAAGCTGAAGAAGCTCTCTCTTGAGTAATGTGAGAAGGCTCCTTCCGGTTGCTCCTCGGAGGATTCCGCGACTGATGAACTCTGCGAATCGGCTAGCGTTGAAACCACCAAGGAATCAGGCTGTAGGAAGCGAAAGAAACGGAAGCGTGGTAAGAGGAAGAAGTGAGGAGGAATGGTGGACTCGGAGAGTAGGGTTGCAGTAAATGTCGACCCCAAACCTGCTGGCCCTGTACCTACTGCCTCTGATCTGACCGCTCGCAATCTCTCAGAGAAGGTCACTGAAACAGAGAAGTCTATGAAGGTGACGGTAAGGGTTCACCTAAGGTAGCTGGTAAAGCAGCCAAAGGCACAAAGAGGTCTTGCACTTGCAATGATGCAGAGATTTTGCTCACACTGCTGACTAGAATCTACAGAGCTAGCGTGGCTCTGCGACATATTCCTTTGGCCTGGAGAAGAGCTAGGGCGGTTTTCATTCCCAAACCGGGAAAGGCCGCCTATCGGGGAGGAGCACTTGACACTTTGTGCATGAAGCAAGTCTTTGAGCGCCGTTTTCAGGTTATCCTTCCTGAACGGCAGGAATGGAACAGTGAGGGGTGGAATGGCTTTAGGCCGGGTGATGTCATTGTCTATACGGATGGCTCACTTATTGACGGTATCTCCGGAGCCGGGGTCTACTACAGAGACTGTCGGATAAATCTATCTGCAGCCTTGGGTAGACAAACAACTGTTTTTCAGGCAGAAATCTTTGCGATTACCACTGCCGCCAATATCCTGTTAGGAGCCCTCTTCGAAACTACAGAAGATGTTTTAGAAAACGGCTAGGTTGTTCAAAATTTTGGTTTGACTTATGGAATAGTTACAGTCTGCTTGGGCGAACTGTTGGATCAAAATCGGTGGCTGACGGATAATGCTAGATCGACATAACTTTCGATTTTGATCATCGGAACGTAACTTTTAGGGGTCTACATGCTGTGACTGCTGGTCGCACTGGCGCCGAGGTTAGTATGTTGGACTACTCATCCTAATATAAAGGTCTCAGGTTCAAATACCGCCGGGGGTAAGTAACACCTTTAAAGTATTTTTTCCCGCCCCAACATTCGCGAACGTATGACAAACATCCAAGAGTATCAATTGTCATGAGCAGCTTCTCAAATTTGCTGTTCGGATTCGGCTAAAAAATGTAGGTCCCTACCACTTCTCAAGAGCAAATAGTTGTTTTAGATCCTGTATGGGCCGTTTATGCCTAATATTTATTTTATTTTACAAGCTATGCGTCAAAATTTCTAATCGAAAATGAAGCTTAGCTTGGTAAAAAGTTATTCAAACGAAATTTTAGCTCTGGCAAAAACCTTTTGCTGCATCCTCTATTCCATCGCCAGCGCCTACACTTTTCTTTTAGTGGCTTTTTTTTAAAGGTATATCCGGTCGGTTAAAAGTAGCGGTAATGCAATTCAGTGATACAAAATACAACTGTGACTGTAAGTCTCTTTTTTTGTTGGAGAAGACCAGGGGAGGGTCATGACTGCCTCGACTCCCATCCCCTCCTAAGCATTGTACCTGGCCATAACACTTAATCCAATCCTTACAGAGCATATGTTCCTTTGCGTCAGACGGTCGGTGGGGTGATTGTGTGTACTGTCATCCAACGAGCCACCTGACCTAATGCATATAAACACTCATTAAAATTAAAGACTCCTCATCGTGTCAAAAGTAAGTTTCTCGGTTGGAAGAGAATCCTTTTGGGTAGGGAGAAGCCAGCTTTCGGAAAAGGTTAACATAACTTGTCCAATTTTAATAATAGAAACTTGTAGGACATTGGAGCTGGTAAATTCAATTAGATACTCTTGGCTCTTCGCACACAAGATGCTACTTCAATGCTGTGCCAAAATTGGAAATTAAAGGAGGATACACTAAAGGAAAGGACAATCAAATTAAGCTGCGGAAAATTGACGAATTTTCCAAAAATTGGCCAGAGCTGGAGTTCTGTCTCTCTGTCTCTCTCTCCACCCCTTTCTGCAGCAATTCAACACAATTGGACAATCATATCAGATTGAGTGCGGACTGTAGGAGGAATACGAAAATGTTTCTCATGTCGAGGGTGTGGCCGGACCAGAGGTTGCTGGAACATTTCTTTAAGATGTGCTGAGGAGTGAGTTGATTTTTGTAGTCTTTCGTAGGAATTTGTTGTAAATTATTAGTTGGCCTTTTGGGAGACTTTCTTAGAGATCATTATTTGCATTTAGAATGGACAACGACTTCAGTTTAATCAACTTGGGAGATATTCAGTCGACAAAGGGATATAATTTGGTTGTTGGAATTGAAGGACATATTCTTAAATGTCTTTTAGTATTTCATCCAATTCCTTGTAGGATTACGCAAGTGGAATGCTTGAAAATTATACAAGTTGGAAATATATACTGACACAGAGAGTGTTGGAAAAGTTTAAAGTATCTACTCTTGGTTCAACCATATGACAGCGAATGAAGCATTCGCAATGCGAGTCGGATGTCCAGTTAAAAGTTAAACCCCACATTATGAGTGTTGAATCAAGCATTCGCCTGGATTCGAATGTTTTGGCAAATTTCGCTTAATACCGTTTTATTAATTACGAGCTTCCAGCGAGTTGTCACTGGATTTGACACATTCAGCAAACGCTATATTCGTAATATGTATAGTACTCGTATATCGAAAATCGAACTCGATATATTTTTCTTATTTGAAGCGAATCTTATTAAGCGAATCGGTACTCATAATACTGAATAGTCGAATTCGCAAGTGTTTTCGTTCGATTAGTAATATGGGCCTAAACCAATAATTTACACCGTTCGTGAAATTATTGGTTTAGGTAATCGAAAACTTTGATGGATATATAAATCTTAGATTTTTTTTTAAATTTCATCAATTTTAATTTGTAAAAAAAATGCTGTGGTAATTTGATAGTTTTACTCCAGTTGACACAAAATTCAGGCTCATAGGGTTTCCGTGTTGATGGAACAGAGTGACTCTGCTATACCGCACCTAGGTCCTTGGCTAGCCATTGTGATACCCTTCGGTGGGAGTGTTGGCCTTGTCGGTCTGGATTTGGTCCTCCATCCTTGGTCTTCTTTTCTCTACTCCACTTTGTCCAGTCATGTTGATGTTCTTATAGACCTGCAAATATTGGATAGGGAGACATTTGACAGTTCTTGAATATCTTACAAGAAGTATCTTCCAAGGGTTCTGTTCCTCAAGTGACAGAGGCTTGGCAGTTACAGTGAAATTGCGGTATATCCTTATGGATCTCCTCATTTCTGTAGAGGCTGCTACAGATTAAGTTTTACTGTGTGGTTTCTTAGCAATTTATAACCGGTAAGAGTTCCGACCAACTTGGACAGTGATATTCTGTCATAACGCAAAATGTTACAAGTAATACGTTACAAGTGGTTAATGATTTCGACCTGCTGTTGACATTCATTCGGATCTTGTATCTCACTCGTTCTCTAAAGGTGGTTTGACCGACTGAAGTACCTGTTCTTGATCCACGGCAGACCCTTTCCCTGCCAGTTAATCAGCTCGCTCGTTGCCGGATATATTCCTCTTGCTGCGAGATAAGAGCCTTGAGCCCCCTCAAGCTGAGATTTAATTTCGGTAGCAGATACCGCTTTTATCGCCGCCTGGGTATATGGTGTTATTACTTCGTGATATCGCAATTGTTAAAACCCTACTTGCAACTTCAGTAATTGACAGAACCTCAGCCTGGAATACACTGGAGTTACCAGATAGTCAGATCGATCTGTGCCTTAAATGACTCGGGTCCCAGCTGACCCTCAAGGCACTTTTAGCAGGCAGTTCCTGCATGTATAGATCCAAGGATGCTAGATTGCGAATTGTCTCCAAGTCAGCGGTTGGTGTCGTTTTCATTGCACTAGTTGTCCCTATACATTCTAGTCTTTGTATTTTTGTCATTACCTTGAGATTGGTTACCTTGTCCGTGGCTGACTTCCAGACTAAACTACCGTATGTGAGTATTGGTCACACGTTGCATATTCTTTAAGGGTTTGGTTGCCAGTTTTCTCGAAAATACGGTTGCATGCGTTGAAAGCATATTCGCTGCTTTCCCAACTCTGTCATCGACATTTGATTTTCAACTCAGCTTTCTGTTGAGGATAATTCCCAGATCAGCAACAATCGACGATTTGAACTTGTAAGACATTTTTTTTCTGCACGGTATTATACATTTTCTGCCAACTTCAGGGGTATTCTCTCAATCGCTGGTGACTTCGCGGGTGGCAGCGGTGCAGTAATAGTGTATTCGCTTAGTGATTGGTCGTACGTTCAATCCCTACCAAATACATTACTTCATTTCGAATTCGGATATATGTAAAACTTGATCTCCCTAAGCACTTTAGACAATACCCGTGGAGAAAAACCATACAACTGCACCAAAACTCTACTTTCCTATCTCACTATATTTTCTAAAGCAAGTGGCACCGAAAAGCATGTAATGAAATATTCCATTGCTAGGTGCTACTTGCTATTCACAAATGCTTGCGCTGTGTTCATAGCACAATAAGGGTACTGTAACATTAACGGTAAACCCGCTTTAGCGTAAGTAAATTATAAAAAAAAACACTTGAATTGTGGTATGATTCTCTAATTTTTGAAAAGCACCAGTTCAGTCTTTTTGGGATTCACTACAAGACCGCATTGCTCTGTACACGTGCTAGTTGTTCGTAGCGAGTTTTCTAACAGATCACTCAGGGTGGATAGAAATGTTTTTTTTTTGGTTTGTGTTGGGAATTCGCTGGAAGTAAAAAATCATCGAAAGATATTGCAGAGCTAATACGCGAGGGATGCTTCTGCAATACTGCAATAGTGGTGGATTTTAACTCATCTAAAAAAACTTCCGCCGGACTGACATTCGCCATCCCGAATGAGATTGCACCTATACTTTGTCCAAGAAAAATTGTCAGTACAGGGAAGATAGGATGTTAGTCTCTAAGTCTGGTTGCAATGACTTACATAAATCGGTCCCTCTTTAAAGCTCTCACAGGGTTATCGTAGTGTGTATATAATTCGCCATAACTCAGAGAGCAATTCTATTACGGTTACCATCTTCCAATTTAAAATAAAAATATTGCGGAACGAAATAAATTCCGTTTATCTTTTTCCTTTTCTGGTAAGATAATAATAGGCGCGTTTTTTTAAGGGTATCTCCAGTAGACCAACAAAATATATAAATTTCGTAACACAAAAAAAAATCAAAACGAAAAATATATCACTGTAATAAATTGGATTACAGTGATATATTTTTCGTATAATATAAATATATATATAAATATTGTAAAACATAAAATACTAATTTCTAATATCACTACTCAACTAATCTGGTCTTTTGTTAACCTTTCAACTGCTTCCTCGGCAAAAAAGTCCATTTCCCACATATTTGGCTCAACAACCTGTTCAACGTGTTGGACACATCGATGCCATTTTTCCTTGTCAACCCTTGCAAGTGCTGTCGTTAGTAAGTCTCTTATTTCAGCCATTTTAAATGACTTGATTTCGCTTGCTACAAACCCTTTCAACCAATTCTATTGGATTAAGGTCACAGTGATAAGGCGGCAAGCGAAGCACTTTATGTCCCGCATTTTGAGCCATTTCATCCAAAACGTATGTTTCATATTTGGCTTTGTAACGTTTAACGATTTCAAGCAACCCATTGTATGATTGCATCCTTACCTAACTTGAGATCCTCCCTTTGGGAATTCCCGTATTCTTTGGCAAAACAGGCGTCATTCATCGGAAAAAAAAAGACGTCATACAAACAGTTACATAATGAGATTAAAGGATGTATTTATGTTTTCTTTTATTTAAACAGTTTGCGACATAAACTCAATTAGCAAGATTTTCTAAGAACATTTCCCAGTCCTTTCCGCTTATGCATATTGTGAAAGGTAGACACAATAAGGCAATTAGAATACAAAATTATTTAACCACGACGCAATGTCATATACCTAAACAGATGGTAAAAAAAACTGCACTTGTGCAGCTGTACAATACAAATACAATCAAATTAAAACCGAATGGCAGCACCCCACGTATTAATTCGTTCTCAAAAGCACCAAAACCGAAAGTTCTTTGACAAATTTCATAGAAAAACCCCTTTTTATACCCTATTCTAGGGGTATATTAATTTTGACGCATAGTTTGTAACATACCTTAATATTGCCCGTAGACCCCTAAAAGTTACTATATTTATGATCAGCATCGATAGTAATGTCGATCTAGCCATGTCCGTCCGTCCGTCCGTCCGTCCGTCCGTCCGTCGGCAAAAATTAGGCCTTTAAACTGGACCTAGAGAGCTGAAATTTTAACCATATACTCTCTAGGGTCCCGAAATAATCAAGTTTAAGAATTTTTGAAATCCGCCCACAGACACGCCCACAAACTCAAAAAAACAAAATTTTGGAAAAAATCGAATTTTGAGCTAGAGAGCTGAAATTTTTTATATATGATCTATGGCCCATAAAACTGATTGGGACATAAAATTTTCAAAATCCGCCCACTGACACGCCCACAATTAAATAAAACAAATTTTGGGAAAAATTGAATTTTGAGCTAGAAAGCTGAAATTTTTTATATATGATCTTTGGCCCATAAAACTGCTTGGGACATAAAATTTTCAAAATCCGCCCACTGACACGCCCACAATTAAATAAAATATTTTTTTTGAAAAACCAAAATTTGAGCTAGGGAGCTGAAATTTTTAGTATATACTCTCTAGGGGCCCTTTATGCTCATGTGTAAATATTTTCAAAATCCGCCTACTGACACGCCCACAATTTTTTTTTTTTATTTTTGAAAGTCCAAAGTTTGAGCTAGGGAGCTGAAATTTATAGTATATACTCTCTAGGTGCCCTTTATGCTCATACTTAAATTTTTTTTAAATCCGCCTACTGACACGCCCACAATTAAATAAAACAATTTTATTGAAAAACCAAAGTTTGAGCTAGGGAGCGTTTTTATTTACAAAAGCTTAGTTTTTTCGATAAAATCCTTTAAATTTTTGTCACGCCCACTTATGAGATATAGGAATAAGAATAGGGTATCCAACAGTTCGCCCAAGCGGACTGTAGCCCGCCCCTATGTTTTTTTTAAAATCTGGCTCGCCAAGGGGATTTATAAGGGGGGCACTTCGACCTAAAAAGATCTTTTGTACCGTATGAGCCAGAAAAATTTAAACTAGTAGAATTTCTACTTTCCATGTAAAGCGGAAAATTTTACCAGTAAACGAATTCCTTATGTCCTCGGGGCTCATTTGTTCCCTGAAAAATATCTTCTTTCTAATTCCATTAAGGGCTGGACATTCACATAAAATGTGTTCAGCTGACTCGTTCTCTTTAAGACAGAGTCGGCACTCAGGAGAGCCTGCTATTCTCATTTTGTGTAGATGATATCTTAAATCATGGTGACCAGAAAGGTAACCTACTAAGTTTTTGATATCATGCCTGCTTAGGTTTAGACATTTGCTGGCATTTTGATTGAAGGGCCGAATGGTTTGGCCTGTCTTAGACCTGGGATTCTTTCCCAAAGATAGATACATTTTCTATGTTCCCAGCTTTTTATTGCGGCCGTTGCTGCTGATCTAGAAGTGCAGCAGAAAGGTTCGGGACCTATGAAAGGTGTTTCTGAACCTTTTCTGGCCGGTTCGTCGGCCTTTTCGTTACTTTCTACCCCGACATGACCCGGAACCCAATATAGTTTGGTCTTGTTTCTTATTCCGAGTGTTTGTAGGGTATTGAAGCAGTAAGCAGTACATGACTGATTTGGAGTTAATGGTATACGAGCTAAGGGCGTTTATAGCTGGTTGACTATCCGTGAATATATGGATGGTTGCACCTTTTATGCCAGATAAATTAATGTGGCTGTCGCATTCTTGAATGGCGTGGAGCTCTGCTTGAAAAACGCTGGGACTTTTTCCCATGGTCCGTTTGGTCCGTATATTCCCGCTCCTACCCCCGTTTCTATTTTAGAACCATCCGTTTACCACTTTATGCCGTCGTGGCTGTTTGGTGGGTTATTACTAACCCCTGCATCTCTCTTGGGGATCTCCATAGAGAACCGTTTGTTGAAGCATAGTGTTTTTTGAATGCGGTCTGTGACCGCGCAGTTCCTGTTAAGTTCTGGCAGTTCATCGAGAAGGGTCTTTAGTTCCGGATGATCATTAAGACTTATCTCGTTTAACTGTATTAGACTTATTGCACTGCGGATCGCCACTTTTTGAATGTATATGTGGAGAGGTGTAATTCCTGTTATTGCCTCTATGGCAGCTGTTCGCATGGCTCTGGAGATACCAAGGCACGCAAGCCGTTGTACCTTTTTGAGCTTCTCTATTGCGATCTTTTGTGTGGATTTTGTCCACCATACTATTGAGGCGTATATCGTAATGCAAAAACCCTTTATGATATGCTTCATTGTAAAGATGGTGCTGATGTGCTTCAGTCACACACACTGCTTATTATGGTGGATGATAATAGCAAGCGAACACAAGACGATCATGCTCATTCCCCATTCGGCTGTGTGGGGACTGGTTATGGTAGGTTGTATGCGAATTTTAGGAAAATTACAACAACAATTCCTTGGTATGACAGTGGTTGACAGTGGCAATTCTTTCATTTGAGTGCTGTGGGAGTATCTACATGCACCGCTGGTAGAAAAAAAAACTCCTCCATAAGGCCTGTACTGACAATTTTTGTTGGATAAGGTATAGTCGACGACTAATCGGCAATTTGTTTTTGACGAATTTGTTGAATTTAAGAGACAAATCCGCCGTTTGCCGGATTTCTAAACTTTTTTTTTTTGAAATCAATACCTAAGATCTTAGCCCTAGCTAACTCTTATAGATCAAGAGGTTATACCCGTCTCAATCTCCTGATTTCATTGTTATTATTAAAAAGTTCTGTTATTTCTGTGTTTACGTGGTTGAGAAGCCTACTTCTATGCCTTTGAGCAACTTTCTTAACTTCATCTTCAACCATTTCAACATTTAGATCTTTATGCAGATCGGCTTTGCGTATGTACCGAGGTGCATGAACTATGTTCCTTAGTATGTACTTTATTTTGGAAAACCTGAATTGTTTGTAAATTTGTTTGGCATGTGCATGCCCACAAATGGAGTCCGTAGGTCCATAATGGTTTCAGAACTTGGGTGTATAGCAATGACTTAAAAAGAACAAACAATCTAACTATTTTTAAGCATATATATTAAACCATCAAATGTTATTCTTTATTTTTAAGAAGTATAAAACACTAAGTCTTACTTGTACATAATGCTCAATAAATTAAAATAAATGGAATATCAGTGGGTAAGAAGCGATGCCAAAATATATTAACTTTTTTTTTGTTTGTCCACCTGTGCATAAACAAATTAATCGGATGTTTTTGAATACAATATGAACGCGTAAAATATAAATGCTCGTGAGAAAAAAATGGATTTTTGAAATTAAATAATACACTCCTTTTCACTTGACGAATACGTTAATGTTCGTAATCAAGTGAAAAGAAAAAAAGGACTAATTTTGAAAAGCATCATAAAAATTGAATTAATCTCCTTAATTTCTATTTTTTTTTTTGTACAACATAAACATAATATATTATCGAAGGATATAAAAAACTTTGTCAAATTAAATTAAAAAAAACTACCTGTTCGCAATCAAGTGAAAAGGAGTGTATTTAAAGTAAGATAACGGCACCACCTGTGTTTCCCAACTGCAAAGCTTTCTCGCAAAATAACATGGTTATGGTTATATATAAATTCCCAAACACTCCCACATGACATCTTCTTCATGACGGAAACATGACTTAATGCCAGCATTTTAGACACGGAACTCTTTAATCATATAGGTTGAAAGGGTCGTCATCCTATTGACTTGAAAGCGCTCGGAGGAGGTGTACTAACTGCTGTTCGTTCCCACCTAGATTCACGAAAGATAGACTTTCCTCTTAGTCTATTTTTTTTTATGTACTCGCACTAAAGGCATTTTTTAATACCCTTTTAATGTAATAGCTGCACAGCGCAGGCGTTGAAGAATTTAGGGTTAGAAGATATGGAGAGGTGCCGATGCCCATTGGTTTTGAATGTTTGTAGATTATAATGCGTAGGAAAAATGGAGCGTTGAAGAGCATTCCACATTCATGTTGTACGGCTAAGGAAAGATTCCTTGTATTTTACTATACGAACGAATACAGGCTTAAGGCTCAACTGATGCGCATTCCTTGCTCAGCGGGTATTGCGGTTGAAATGTTCTAGGGGTACAATGCAACTGGGTATTTCGTTTGCGCACTTATGGTGGAAATAACGATAAAATAGCGAGAGACAAGAGACATGCATGTGCCATTCATGGAGAATGGCAGGGTGTTTGGGTTTTGCTTTAATGACAGAAGACGTCATTGCGTTTTGGAAGCATTAAATTCCACTCTATTTGTCAAAATCAGAATTTAATGAGCTTAACATACTTTGCCGTTCCAGTTCCCGCTTGAAGATGAGGGGATGAACCCAAGAAACAAAGGAGAAGCTGAGTGACTATCATCGCCAAAGAAGTGGATTGGAGTAGAGGTAACAGACAGGTGACCATTTATTAAAATAGGTTAGGTTAGGTTAGGTTGACGTGGCTGTCAGCTAAGGCCGACACACTTAGACCAAGATTAGGTCCATTGTGGTACCACACAGATCTGGGGATTCCCTCACTGCTTAAAAATTACACTTCAGAATAAACATTTATATGCTGTTAATGCGTACATTCTACTGTATCATCTTTGTGCCTTGTACCATTAAGTATATAAGGCATTAGACCATATTTTTGACATATTTTTGTTGTGACGGCGCTATTTTACTTTTAGGTGACTTCAATCTGCCACATGGATGAGTACGTTATGAAGATGATTCTCATCTCATTCCATCTATTGACCAACAAGAGCTCGCTTTACAAGACAATAACTTGTCTTTTGACTTACAGCAATTAAGCTGTATAAAAAAACTTCAACAATCGGACTCTCGAGCTTGTTTTTTCCTCTGACTCTGTTAGTACTGTGGTTCTATAATCCAACTCCAGTATAACTAACATAATATTAATCATCTACCTTTGCATGTATGTATAGACTAAGGCGCACATATATGCGAACATAGTAATTCGTATGACCGTCTTTGGACACACATTCTTTTTACTCTTTGATGGATAACTGCATAAAAAAAGTTATTCCTGTCAAATCAACTAGGAATATGCATACCTCCCATCCCTGGTATACAAAAGAGCTAAAATCGATTAGAAATAGACGTTATAGGGCTTGGAAGCACTATTTAAAAAGCCTCTGCCATTCAGATCTTGAACATTATTTCATATTATTCAATGAATTAAAATCGTTATCCTGCAACTTATATATTAACTATATAAGCAAAATAAAATGCTCTCTAAAAAATTACCCCAAACTTTTTTCGAGATTTGACAATTCAACAAAAAACATAGGCACGGGATACAGTCCGCTTGGGCGAACTGTTGGGTACCCTATTCTTATTCCTATCCCTCATAAGTGACAAAAGTCTAAGTATGGTTGAATTGTTAAGAACGCTCTACATATTTTTTTATATAACATTTAAAGGATTTTATCAAAAAAAACGCTCCCTAGCTCAAACTTAGGTGTTTCAATAAAATTGTTTTATTTAATTGTGGGCGTGTCAGTAGGCGGATTTAAAAAAAATTAACACATGAGCATAAAGGGCCCCTAGAGAGTATATACTATAAATTTCAGCTCCCTAGCTCAAAATTTGGATTTTCAAAAAAATTGTTTTATTTATTTGTGGGTGTGTCAGTGTGCGGATTTTGAAATTTTTTATCCCGAGCAGTTTTAGGAGTCATAGATCATATATAAAAAATTTCAGCTTTCTAGCTCAAAATTCGATTTGTTTCAAATTTTTTTTTTTTTTTGAGTTTGTGTCTGTGGGCGGATTTCAAAAATTCGTAAACTTGATTATTTCGGGACCCTAGAGAGTATATGGTTAAAATTTCAGCTCTCTACGGACGGACGGACGGACAGACATAGCTAGATCGACATTACTATCGATGCTGATCATAAATATAGTAACTTTTAGGGGTCTACGGGCAATATTAAGGTATGTTACAAACTATGCGTCAAAATTAATATACCCTTAGAATAGGGTATAAAAACATACAACACATACCTGTATACATAAATAATAAAGTAGTTCTGCATTTGAACTCAGGTTTAGGCTTTACTTTGGACGCAAATTTGCGTTGGAAAATACATGTCAAAAAAAAACGAGATGAACTAAATATACGATACAATAAAATGTATTGGCTCATAGAGAGGAATTCATGCCTCTCAATCTGCAACAAACTGCTTCTATACAAGCAAATATTAAAACCAATTTGGACATATGGCCTCCAGTTATGGGGGTGCACAAGAAAGACAAATCTTCAAAGCATATAATGCTTTCAAAACAAAGTATTACGCCATATTGTTAATGCGCCGTTTTACATACGTAATGCTGATCTACATAGAGACCTAAAAATTAAAATGGTAGTGGACGAGGTTCGGAAGGTCGCAAGAAGTCATGAAGTTAGGCTTCGCAACCGTGCTAATTGAGAAGTAGTTCAACTACTTAATAACAATAATTTAGTTAGAAGATTACTTAGAGTTAAACCTTTTGAACTAGTTAACTAAGTAAAACGGAAAGGAATTATGTGTTACAAAATAATCACACGAACAAAGTGATAATGTATTAAAAAACAAAAGGTAACAAACCAAAGTCAGTTCCTAAAAACCGTACATAAGTATATAAGGAAATATTAAAACAAAATTGCCGATTAGTCTTTAGACTAGGTGCGATTACTGGAAGGATGGTAACATCATGCCTTCCCTGGGTGTTTTTCTTGGGTGTTTGAAGTCCCACAATATCGCAAAGCTCGCAAGCGATGTCTTTCAACGATTTTCACCTAGCTACACGCAAAAAAAAAAAAACGGTTTATTCGTGAACCCTACTAAATATCAACATATGACATTCTCTTGAAAGAATGCCCCTTCCACCTTTCAATTATAACTGTCTCAACATACTTTTGTCATATTGATAGTTTGAAGGATCTTTGGGTATATTTTGATCCTAAACTTAATAAGTCTAATTCTATGCTGGGCTTCGTAAAAAGTGGTCTTAAAAGTTTAATGAAATGTACGTTTCTACTCGTATGTTCGTTCAATTGTTTTCTTCGTCTTAATTACTGTTTTTCTATGTACTTACTTGTGAATGTCCTTACCAATACCTGCACTACACGATGAGCCTGTGAGAGCACTTTTTGTGCCGGCAAATTTGTGCTCGTGATAGTTGCCTGCTTTAAGCGCTCCACGACACGGAGCTGATAGTGTATTTAACATGTGAATATAAAATCAATACTTGGAGTGCTTTGGTTCTGAAGATGCCTCACCAAGGATTTTAGGTATAAAATGCTCCTCATGGATCTAAAACTTTTCGGGCATCAATAAGTAAATCCTATAAGCTTTAATGTCTTTCGATTATCACTCGTGATAAAACTTTAATTGTCAATTACCAAGAATTTGCCAAACACCTTTATCCGTAATTCTTTTTCCATACAATTCGTCATCGTAATGTTTGCGTTTAAACTCATAATTTGATAAAGTGACTCATATCCGAACCACCAATAATAATTGCCGGTTTTCCTGATAATAGCTTCACCTCTCCTCTCGTACCTTACTGCCAAGAACACACTAGGTATTTTACCGTGACTTCTTAGTTCTATAATTAATTTATCTGTCTTTCAATGTTTCCTATGTATTAAAAATGTAATGCAAGGGGAATCATATTCGATTCTGCCAGTTGTATTTCGTTATGCTATTATCCTAAGCCGATTATTTTCCAAGGATACCCCTGGTGACTTATTCGGTTCAACTTCTAGACATCAAGTCCTCCACAACATCTCTTTCTTGAACAATTGTAGATAAATCGAATGCGACAATTTTGAAAGTGATTAGTTGTATTTCAATTTGGATCCAGAAGTAATTTCGGAAAAAGTAAAATCTAAAACCGTTGAAATAAATTGAAAGCACTGAAAAAGTGATTGTTAAAGACAAACACTAAGCCGTCTGTATTTTTATTTTAATACGTATATAAAGTGGGTAAAGCTCTCATCTCATTCAAACTCAAGAGGAAGCAACTGGCAGCACTGGCAGCCCTCAATCCGAATTTATACGGTTTTTAACTTTTTGATAAACTTTGTTTGTTATCATTATTTAAGCTCACTAACTGGATTTTTAGTAGGTACCCTTTTAATGTAAATATGCACGTGTATAGTTACATAGTGCGGGAATTACGGAAATGGGGATAAGGATGACAGAGGAAAAACCGCACCACGTTGGTTTTAAGTGTTTGCAAATTATAATGGGTAGGAAAAACAGACCGGCGAAGAGCATTCCACATTCGTTGCAGATTACTGGCATGGCGGGTATTACCGTCGGTCGTAATGTTCTAAGGGCGGAATGCAGCTGGCTATTTTGTTCGAGCACTTGTGCTGCAAATATCGATAAAACAGCGATTGACATGAGACATTGCAACGATTACTAAGAAGATTCAAATCATTTCGCGATATCTCGACGGAAAATTCGATTTCTCGGCTGTTTTTATTTTCAGTCGAGTAGCTCCACTGCAAACGCAAGTTTTATGTCAAGCGGTCCTAGTAAACCTACGCCACCACGTCCGTAAATTGTTCACGAGTGTACGCACTACTGACATACACATACACGTACACATTGTTTTACCTCTGGAGGAGCTGCTAAGGGCATGTAGCAGGAAAGTTGACAACAAGCTTAGGCCCTCAAGTCTAAACTGGGAGATTTTTTGTCGCGCTCGTAACTACTCGACGTTTGTGACAAGAAGAGCAAAAAAAGATATTTTCTATCAAAACTGAGTACTGACCAAACCTCTAAGAAACTGTGGAGCAATTTACGCTCCATTGGAGTTGGGAAAAAGGCCGTTATTGATGGCGTGCCGAATGTAAACGACCTTAACGACGCATTTCTTACCAGATCTGTAAATAGTGCGTGCTTTACTCCGGATAGCCAATTATTTTGTAGCTCTGACTTTAACTTTGAAGTCGTCTCAGAAATTGATGTTATAAATACCATTCGTTCTCTAAAGTCCAATGCTGTAGGTGAGGATGGAGTACCTCCTCGCTTTGTGAAGATGATATTACCCCACATCCTAAGCTGTCTTACACATATTATCAATTTCTGTATTACGTCCTCTACCTTCCCTGATATTTGGAAAGTGGCTAAAGTCATTCCGGTTCCGAAAAAATCGCAGCCATCGGCGGCCACCGACTATCGCCCAATAAGTATTTTACCTTGTTTGTCAAAGGTCTTGGAGAAAATTCTTTTCTTGCACACCAGATTTCAAGCTACTTAAATCAACACTGTCTGCTATCCCCTGTTCAATCTGGTTTTCGAGCACATCATAGCTGTGCGTCGGCTATGATTAAAATTCTTGATGATATAAGGGTCAAATATGATAAAGACAATATAACGGTGCTTTGTTTGCTTGATTTCTCCAAGGCCTTTGACAGCGTGGATCATAAGATACTATGCCAAAAGCTCAGGTTATATCTTGGATTTAGTGAAAGATCTGTGAATTTCATAAATGCCTATTTAGAAAATCGCTTGCAAAGGGTTATTCATGATGGCAAAACCTCACGGTTTAGGTCATTGGTTTCAGGAGTGCCACAGGGATCCGTTTTGGTACCTATACTCTTTTGCATCTTCATCAACGACCTACCTAAAGTATGCTCGAATGTGAACATTCATCTCTACGCTGACGATGCTCAGATTTACTTGTCGCGGCCAATAGGGCTCGCTGAGGATCTTATTGTTAGAATAAACGAAGATCTGTCGGCAATATTCAACTGGTCATTATGCAATGGACTCGATCTAAATCCTAACAAATCCCAACTTATTCTTATCTCTAAGAAACATTGGGATACCAATCAATTGCCGCCTGTATTCTTAAATAATAAGAAACTTAAATTTGTAGATACTGTCACCAACCTTGGTTTCAAGCTGTAGTCTAACATAGACGGTCATAGCTTGACGTGTTTTGTTTTGTGCGCGTTCTATTTCTTTTATTTACCTTGTTTATTGCGAATTAATTAGTGTTTAGTGTAGTGTTCTAAACGGCTTTTTAATTTTTGATCATTTAGTTCCCTTTAATGATTCTTTTGATCATCCATTTGTTTAATAAAAGTTGTCTCTTTGTTTTTGCTTGGTAAGCGGTTGTTACTGTTCTTTTTTTTTTTTTTGGCTTTGCTTTTTAATTATATGTATGTATGTGAAGTTTATTTCTCTTTGCGTTCTTATTTGTAAAATTTGCCTTTAATTAATACTGACCCCTTTGGTGCAGCTGGCTAATTTGTCGTGCTTGTAATCCATATTGCGCGAGTTCAATACTGGCAATAACATTACTTTTTTTTTTTTTTTTCTCTGTTTCTATTGTTTTCGTTTTTTTTCTCTCTTTATAATCCCTGTTTTAAAATGGATTGCAGCGCGGATAAATGCTTGGAATCTAAACATTCCTCCAATCCTCTTTTTGCCTGTTATGGCCCTTGTGGCATGATGTTCCATGCTAAATGTGTTGGTTCAACCAATGCATTTATGGATAAAATTAAAGCTTCGGAGATCGCCTTATGGTATTGCTCCCCGTGTCGAAAATTGTCACTGTCCACCCTTGCTTTCAAGATGTCAGTCTTCAAGGCTGACATACTGAAATTATCTAAGGGGTTTAAAGACTTACTCGGTAATTTCAATACAACTGTCTCTAACGTATCAACATTGTCTGACCCTCATCATTCGGCAGACGCCTCAACGTCTACTGACCTTGAGTTGCCGACTAACGTAGTAAAGCTGTGTACCCAACGGGCCATGGATACATTGACTCTGGTTGACACAACAGGTTCAGCAACTGTTGAATCTACCCCTGAGCCCATTTTTAATTTAGCACCGTCTTCATCTACTCTACCCGCAGGCAAAAGGAAACGTGACATGCCTTCCTCTGCGCTAAATCCAAACGCTAAACGATTTAATCTCAGGAGTCAACGAAAAAACTTAAACGATGCCCCCACCCTTAATTTTGGTCCCTCAGGCATCAATCATTCCTTAGGTACCGAATCAGGAACTATTGAATCGATTCCCAGGCCAAAATCTATTTTCATTTCTCGGCTAAAACCAAACACTTCTTCAGACGATGTCTTGAACCACTTGGTCTCGAGAAACTTGATTTCAAAAAATGACTCAATTAAATGCACCAAAATCAGCAAGGCTGATGGGTTTGTTGCGTCATTCAAAATTGTTGCCCCTTCAGAATATTTCGAAATACTGTGCAACAACACTGCATGGCCTCAAAATACGTTAGTTAAAGAATTTATACCCCGTCCGACTAAAAATCGTAGGAAAGTCTGTCCGTCCGTGTTAAAAAACCCAATAGGCTGTCCCTCAACTACCAAAATGTAAGGGGACTCCGCACAAAAACCGCTGAAATATATTTAAACTCCCAAGCCCTCTCTCATGATATCTTCTCCTTGACGGAAACATGGCTTAATGCCGGAATTTTAGACACGGAACTCTTCAATCATGAGTTCTCCGTATTCAGAAACGATCGTCATCAAAATGACCTGAAAGCGCTTGGAGGAGGTGTCCTGATTGCTGTTCGTTCCAACCTTGAGTCACGAAAGATTGACTTTCCATTTCCACTAACCGTCGAAATTATCTGTGTAAAAATTACACTTAAGAACAAACATTTATATGTTGTTAATGCGTACATTCCATCGTCTCGTCTATGTTCTTTGTATTCGGAACTTTCTATGGCACTAGACCATATTTTTGACATATCTTGTTGTGACAGCACTGTTTTACTTATAGGCGACTTTAATCTGCCACATATTGGATGGGTACCTTCTGAGGATGATTCTCATTTCATTCCATCCTTTGACTCTGCCCAACAAGAGCTCGCTTTATTAGACAACATTTTGTCTCTTGACTTACAGCAAACAAGCTGTATAAAAAATTTCAAAAATCGAACTCTCGATCTTGTTTTCTCTTCTGACTCTGTTAGTACTGTTGTTCTGGAATCCCACTTCAGTATAACTAACATAGATGACAATCATCCACCCTTGGATGTATTTATTGAACTGGGCGCACATCTGTACGAAAACAGTAATTCGTATGACCGTTCGCAATCTTTTGACTTTCGGAAAGCAAATTTTCAAAGGCTTTCTGATGAAATTAATACGAGTAGCCTTAATTTTAATCTTACTGCGTTATCTAATATTGAAGATGCAGTCGGTGCTTTTTATTCTTTGTTGGATAACTGCATGAAAAAAGTGATTCCTGTCAAATCCTCTAGGAATATGAAAACGTCCCATCCCTGGTATACTAAAGAGCTCAAATCGATACGAAACAGACGTAATAGGGCTTGGAAGAACTATTTAAAAAGTCTCTACCATTCAGATCTTGAACTCTATCTCACATTATTCAATGAGTTCAAATCTTTATCCAGCAACTTATATATTGACTATATAAGTAAAATGGAATGCTCTCTAAAATTGGACCCCAAACTTTTTTGGGGATTTGTTAATTCTAAGAAAAAAACCGATGGTTATCCATCGAAACTTACTTACAATAGCTCTACAACTGCTGATTCGCTAGATGCAAGCAATATGTTTGCAGATTATTTCAGTAAGTCGTTTAGGGTGACCCCTCTTCACATTGATGAGCAATATTTTAGTTATCTAACTAGCTGTTCCCAAATAAGTTTTAGTAGCTTCTCATTTGACTTGGAAACAATTTTAAAATTTATTTCTTCTCTGAAGAATGATTATTCATCAGGTCCTGATGGCATTGCACCGATCGTTCTTAAAAAATGTAGTCATGCAATTGCTCCATATCTTAAATATCTGTTTGAATTGTCCATTAGTACTGGTAAATTCCCTTATGTATGGAAAAGTGCTTTTATCACACCTGTATTTAAAAAAGGCGAACGTGGTGATATCACTAATTATAGGCCTATTTCAAAGCTTTCGCGTATCCCTAAGCTTTTTGAACAAATTGTTTGCGAAAAGTTAATATTTCTTTGTCGCAATTTAATTTGTATTGAACAGCATGGATTTGTAAGAAACAGATCCACTGTCACTAATCTGTTAAGTTTCTTGCATGATTGTTCTAATGCCTTAGAGAATAAGGACGAAATGGATTGCATATACACTGACTTCTCTAAAGCTTTCGACCAGCTGTCCCATGAAATAATCGAGTTTAAGCTCAGGGCTTTTGGGTTCCCACGAAGTTTCATAAAATGGGTTAATTCATACCTTAGATCAAGGGTTTATCAAGTCAAATTTAGAGGATCGCTATCTGTATCTTTTACAGCTGAGTCTGGAGTTCCCCAAGGTAGTCACCTCGGACCAATTCTATTTATACTAGCCATTAATGATGTTAAAGCATGTATAAATCACAGTAATATCCTGATCTACGCTGATGATATGAAAATATTTAAATCTATCACTAGTCAGCAAGATAGAATTTTTCTTCAATCTGACATTAATAGCTTCGCCAATTGGTGTGATAAAAACGGTTTATCCCTGAACCCTACTAAATGTCAACATATGACATTCTCTAGAAAGAATATACCTTCCACCTTTCAATATTCTTTGTCTCAACATATTCTTTGTAATGTTGATAATTTTAAGGATCTTGGGGTTTATTTCGATCCCAAACTGGTTTTTGCCAAGCATATCAATTTTATTGTTAATAAATCTAATTCTATGCTGGGCTTCGTAAAAAGGTGGGCGAAAGAATTTAATGACCCATACGTTACTATGTCATTGTACAATTGTTTTGTCCGTCCGATTCTAGAGTATGCTTCACAAGTTTGGACGCCGTTCTACAACATTCATTCAAATCGAATAGAGGCCATTCAACGTAAATTTATTCGATTTGCACTTAGAGGACTTCCATGGGATGATCCTTTTAACCTTCCTCCTTACAGTCAGCGTATTAAGCTTCTTCAAATGTTACCCCTTTCTCAACGAAGGCTTAATAGCGATATCATTTTTTTACAGCAGCTTATATCCGGTCAAATAGATGCACCTGACTTGCTGTTGTCTATTGGCTTTAATTTTCGTGGTGGTGCCCATAATTTGCGCAGTGCTGAACTATTGTTTAGCCCCCATCATAGAACGAATTATGGGAAGCATGAGCCTATTAGTCGCATGAGTAGAATCTATAATCTAAATGATCATGTGATTGACTTGCATGTTAGTAAAATTAAGCTAAAAAATATTTTGCGTAATAATGCTTTAATGTCTTAAATTGTTTGCATTATTTTGTGTCTGTGTTAGTATTTTGTAGGTACATAATTATTGTATTTTTAATTGTTTTGTTCTTACTAACACCTGCACTAAATGATGAGCCTGTGAGAGCACTTTTTGTGCCGGCAATTTCTGCTCGTGATAGTTGCTTGCTTTAAGCACTCCACGACACAGAGCTGATAGTGTATATATAAAAAAAAAAGCTAAATCGCTCTCTTTCCGCCGTCGACCATAGCAACTACGTTATTGGGCGAATATATGCTGGGTTGCGTAAACTTAGGTTATCCTCAAGTTTTACTCCAGTTGGCACTAAGCTTAGGTTAATAAAAACGCTATTTATGCCTATTATAGATTATGCTACCATAGTTTATTGCAAGCTTGATTCCCATTCCCAGCACAAGTTGCTTGTCGTATTTAATGATCTGATTAGGTACGTTTATGGGCTACGTCGATATGAACACATCTCACACTATCACAAACTAGTTCTTGGTTGTACGTTTCAGCAGTTTCTCGATATTAGATGTCTTCTATTCATGCACAAAGTTATTAACAGCAGATCCCCCATGTATCTTTTTGAAAAAAATCAATTTGGTCTGTCCACTAGAACACTTAATCTTATAATGCCCTCCTCTAACTATCTAAACTCCTCGCGTCTCTTCTTTGTGTATGTCGCCAGACTTTGGAACTCGCTACCGGCAACAACAAAACAAATAATTGGGGCTGCTAAGTTCAAAAATGCCGTAATGAAATACTTTGAATAAAAAAGCAACTAATACTCACTTTAAATCTTCTTACTGTTCTTGTACTACTCTCTATTTCACCATCTTCTCTTCCTAATCCCTTCTCTCCTAATTATCTCTTCCTATTTTTAAGTTTCTAATGCTTATATTAATTTTAGTCTTAGTTTTCATTAATGGCAAAAATTGTCTGCTAATTTAAGTACTATAAAAGACTAAGTCTTATTTGTACAATGTTTAAATTAAATAAATTGAATTGAATTGAATGGAATTGAATTGAAGGCGCCCGAACCAGACGGCATCCCAAACAAGATATATTAACAATGCAGAAGTGCCTTGAAGAGGGAACCTTCGTTCTACCGCCCTATATGCCCATTAGTTCCATCGAAAGAGTAAGGTGGGTCTACAGCAAAGAGGAGTACTGTGCAGTTGTAACGCTGGATGTTAAAACGCCTTCAATTCCGCTAACTGGGCATTCATAAGAAGATATTTCACCAGAAAAGATACACCATATTACTTGCTGAGGATAGGAACTATTTGAACAACAGAAAGCTACTATATTATACCGACCAAGGAGATCCCCACAGGGATCGATACTAGGGTCGCTTCAGTGAATCATTATGTATGACGGAGTCCTACGAGTAATGCTACGTCGCGGAGTCACGATAATGGGATTCACTGACAATAATGCAGCTTAACAGTTCCATACAGTGAAATCAGCTACAAATGAAGCAATTTCCAGAATAGTATACTGGCTAGTATTCGCCGGACCTGAACTAGCCGACCTTAAAACTGAAGCCTACTTTATTACGAATCCGAAAACTATTGAATTTGACAATTTTCATGGGGCGAACCAGATCTTCAGATCCAAAGAAGTAGTCAAATATGTTGGAGCAATGCTTGACAACAGACTGCAGCACGTACATAACAAAGAAAGCATCGTAAATACAGGGAGCTAATTCACGTATGCTACCGAATATCGGTGAACCTGGCTATGCTAGGAAGATCCTTCTACTAATAGTTGTCAGCTCAGTCCTCTCATATCCAGCCCCAATTTGGGCGGGGGAACTAGCGACGCAAGAAACAAGAACAAAACTATCATGCGCATATAGGCTTAGCACATTAAGGACGATCTGCGGTTTTCAAACCATCTCGGAAGAAGCTGCCTTCGTCATAGCTGCAATGATACCCACAGACATTGTAGCGGGCGAGATGCTGGGGAAACACCAGGAAACACCACTAAATAAATTTGCAAGATTAAAAAGATAAGGAAGAACAGCTTCAGCAGAAAACAGGTGGGACAACACTACAAATGGCAGGTGAACCTACAAGTTGATCCCGACCATTGAGACCTGGATGAAGTGAGCACATGGAAAGCGCATCTAGCACCTTACGTAGCTCCGAACTGGTCACGGCGGCTTTCGCAAATACCTACATCGATTTGGACATGATAGCTCGCCCTTTTGCACAGGATGTCCCGACCAGGATCCAAATACGGATCACGCAGTTTTTCAGTCAGTCGATTCGTAGAATGGAAAGTGAATCGTCTTAAACTACCGTTCCTATTGACCATATGCAACAGTGGGGGTAACAGCTCTCCAAAATGAGCTGAGGAGAGTAGAAAAGCGAAGGAGAGCATGAGACGCAGCAGATGTGTCAGAAGCAACTGAGACAAGGTAAGACGCATAGCATGAAATGCTTACCAGCCCCGTGAAGTAATGCGCAACGGAGGTTCCGCAGGTTGAGTGGTTGAAGTGATGGGTGTGGATTAGTACGTAGACGTATGGCATCGATTGTTCTGGCTTGCGAATCGTACATGAACATCGTAAATTTTTCTAAAATTGCCACGTCCATTAGCACAGATGAACAAAAACCAAAGGCACATACAAACATCGATGTATATCACTATTTGCATTTCGGACCAATTGCAATAACCTACAAACAAGTGGAAAGTTAATTAAAAACAATGCCCTTCAATTCGTTATTGAAAATTTATATTTTTAGATTAACAAAACATTATTGAAATACATTCTATAAGTGACTATCACAGTTTATCCCCTTTACTAACATTTAAATTGGAATCGGAGCGCCAGCGTATCTCAGTCCAGCTGAATATGCTAAAGGTCCAGCAGCATAATTCAGAGGAGCGGCTAGGGGAGCTGCCGCATATCTAGCACCAAGTGGTGCAAACGTATATGGAGAAGCACCAGCGATCAGGGGAGATGCAGCGTACCTGCCTAGGAGTGGTGCAGCTAATGGAGCAGCAAAAGGCGAAGCTACGTATCTAGCGGCCAATGGAGCCGCAGCCAATGGGGCAGCAATTGGAGCAGCAGCCAAATGAGCAGCGGCATATGGCGAGGTGATATATCTAGCCGCGAGGGGTGCCGCAATGGGAGCAGCTACCAATGGGGCAGCAACTGGTGCAGCGGCAATCAACGGAGCAGAAGCAATTCCATTGTATTGCCTGGCCACAACTTGGTTACTGATAGCCGTGACCACTCCAGGTCCGGCAATCAATGGTGATGAGTATGCCAGTGGTGCAACTACTCCTGGCTTAGCAGCTGCGCATACAATTATAGCAAGAACGGTGATAGTCTGTCAAAAAAAAAAAAACAAAGTGGTCACGTTAATCCTTGGTGCACTTGCAATGCAAAGTCCTCATACTTACGTATTTGAACATATTGAGTGTTGTGGATGATTGTTGATTGAATATTGTGATTTCTCCAACTGATGATAGTCCAGGCGCTGTGTAACTCTTTTATACAAAATTTATTGCTGACTGCAAGCTAATGCCGAGCTGGTTATTGGCACGAGTCTTTACCTCATGTCCAATATGAACCACCCACTATATGAGTTGGAAATTAATAGTCGATACACGTACCATTGAGCGAGCAAGCATATACGCATGGTCTCTTAAGGAGCACATACTCGTACGGGTATAACATGCACAGACAATGAGGCGACCTTAAACAATTGAATAATGGTTGCGACGATTGTAAAAGACAATGGCATAATGAAGGAGTGCTTTGCCATGTCTGACTGTTGAAACGAGCAAGTCGCCAGGGGTTAACCTTGGGATATTAGGCGGTGAATCATGCAGCAAAGTGGTCAAATTCGATTTCAATAGCATATCGGATATATTGAAGGGAAAATAAATTTATACATCTTTCTTGGATATGCTCCAATTAAATACGTACTAAAACTGCAACGTGATTTATTCCTCGAAGCGGACTGGATACCAGGAAAATAGGCTTTTGAAAAGAAGAGCAGTATTAATGCTGAACAGCATATGTGCAAAATTTCACAGTCCTTGCTTAATTGAGAAATAAATAGAAGATATGGCCTTTGAGCCTTCGTTGAGAAAGAGGTATTATTTGAAGAAGCTGTATACGTTGGTTGGAAGAAGGGAGGTTAAATGGATCATTCCATGGAAGTCCACTTACAGCAAATCGAATAAATTAATGTTGACTGGCTTAAATTCGATTTGAATGAATATTTTAGAACGGGGTCCAAACTTGTGGAGAATACTCCAGATGAGGACAGACAAGCAATTGTACAATGACAGCGAAACATGAGGGTTGTCAAGTTTTATAAATCAGCTTTTTCAGCCCAGCATAGAATTGGACTTAGATATTATAAATAAAATTGACATGCCTTGTCAAATTGAGTTTGGGATCAAAATAAACTCCAAGCTCCTTTGACAACGAATATGCTGAGATTAGATATATTGAAATGTGGAAAAAATATTATACTTTCTGAAAAAGTCATACTATAATTGGGTTCGAGACTAAACAGGGGATCGGTTTCTTACAAATCTGTTCATTAAAAAATCACACCACGGCAACGAAATTTAAAATTCCCACAGACAATTTGCTAAAAGAGCTAAGAATACTTGAAAGCTTTGAAATATGTAGATTGGTGATTAGTGATATCACGACGATTACGTTTTTTTAAATACAGGTGTGATTAACACTTTTTTCCAAGGATTAGGTAATTGTTTGCAGTTGCATGACTTCGTTTTTTAAGGAACAATTGGTGCAGTGCCATCAGGGCCTGATGAATAGTCGCAATTCAAAAAAGAAATTAATTTTAAAATTGTTTCCAAACTAAATTGAAAATAATTAGCTATTTGGGAACAGGAATTTAGATTACTAAATTGGTCATCAATTTGAAGAGGAATAACGCTGAATGACTTACTAAAGTGATCAACAAACTTCTTACATGCAGCTTGCGATTTAGAAGTCCGAAGTCGTACAGCTGTTATAAAAAATTAAATTGATATCCATTAGTGTTTTCTCTTTGAATTAACAAATCTACAACAAAGTTTACGGTCATTTTCTTGAGAGCTTTCCATTTTATATCAATATATATATGCGTATGTGCTGCCTGACAAAGTTTTGAACTTCAATAATGTGATATTAAGCGCAAAGTCTGATTTGCGGAGGCTTTCAAGTAGTTCTTCCAAGCCATTGTTTCTTTTTTAATATTATTTTTATAAAAGAAAATCCAAATCCCATAGCACTTATACTCGGTAACGGCCCATTGGGGGAGAGTACGATAACTCAAGCAACAAATTTTAACAGATTTGTGTAGAACAGTTATTTACAAGCATTTTTTACTATGGGAGGGGGGTCTATTTCGCCCTATTTGGGCGTGAGGGGGCGATTTTCTGAAGAAAAAAAACACTTTAAAATGGAAAACACATATTTAAAAATAACGGAAATACTTACAATTAGGTATTGCACATTTTTTATAGATATAAGTCGGTTCTATCACCTTGTTTTTAAAACAAGTGATTTCCATAAACAGTTTTTAAAAAAACTAATTTCGAAACTATTTCGCCCTATTTGGGCGGGAGGGGCGATTTTCTGAAGAAAAAAACACTTCAAATGGAAAACAAATATTTAAAAATAACGGTAATACTTACAATTAGGTATTGCACATTTTTTTATAGATATAAGTCGGTTCTATCATCTTGCTTTTAAAACAAGTGATTTCCATAAACAGTTTTTAAAAAAACTAATTTCGAACTCAAAGTTTCTTTAAATCCAAATTCCTTAAATGCAAAAGAAACTTTGCATACACGCAACCTTTTACCTATCCACAAATTCTCTACTGAGCCCAAGCAGGGGGTTGCATACATAACCTCTCTGTTTATACGCCGTACCGTAATGCTTGCATTCTAGGTAACGCCAAATACCTTATTGTTCTCTACTTATTAGAAGGATATCATTATTTATTCATTGACGTCAAGGGAAAAGAAAGTCCATAAATAAAAATTTTATAAAAAGTAGTTTTGGTAATTTTCAATTTTCTCGAAAACTAGTACACTAACCATCTAGTTTACAGTATTCGATCCAGAACTAATAACAGCAATAGTAAAACAAAAATGTGTATGTTGTTTCAAAATTTGGAATAAAGATAACATAGTATTGTTTTTCTTCCGAAATTTTCAGTTTAAAATTAGTTCTTTTTAAATCTATTAATGAAAAGCACTTGATTTAAAAACAGGATGAAAATCAGTCAATACTACAACTCCTACTCACTTCTCTGATCAGTCTTCTACGCTGCTGGATTTATTCTTAGTCAGTAATAGAAACGAAATCATTTTCTATGACCAGCTCGAGGCACCTGCTTTCTCTAGGCATGATTTAATATATCTTGCCTTTGACTTTGAAACTGGGAGTGTTGTAAGAACTATGGAATATAGACATTTTAAGAATATTGACTATGCGCTGCTAGAGGAACATACCAGAAGTATCGATTGGAATGCAATCTACTATTTTCGTTCTCCAAACCAACATGTTAAGTTTTTTAATAGCAATATTGAAATCCTATACAATCGGTACGTCCCGCTTACGACTAAAATCGTGTTACCTCGTAAGGTTCCTTGGGTTTCCCCACAAATCCGCTAACTAATGCAACAGCGTGACCTTGCTTACACCCGTTGGAAACGTTTCCGTTTGGTAGGGTATCGAAAAGCCTACTGTGTACTTCGCAATAAAGTTGTTACTGTTATACGAGCCGCAAAATCTAACTTTTATTCAAGTAAACTAAACGCCTCATTAGGAAGTAAGCACTTGTGGAGTAATCTGCGCAATATTGGCTTGATAAATCCAAAAACAATAACGTTGATGCTCCTGATCCTAATGAACTCAACTCAAAATTTATTTCGTCGCAGAAATTGTCAAATAGCTTGCAGTCATTTCAACAAAGTGGCAACCCATCTCCCTACGCTTGCTGTCCTAGTTTCTGCTTCACAGCTTTCAATAGCGCTGATGTTGTTGAAAGCATTCTATCTATCAAATCGAATGCTGTTGGCCTTGATGACATTCATCCATCTTTTCTAAAAATCGTATTACCCATTTTACTACTTTTTATTACCCATATCTTTAACACTGTGGTGACTACAGGGATCTTTCCTAGGCAATTGAAATCAGCAAAAACTATCCGCATCCAAAAATCTTCTAAGTGTGATGAGTACAGGCCGATTTCAATACTCCCTTTTTTGTCAAAAGCCTTTGAAAGGATCCTCCAAAAGCAAATTAGCCGTCATCTCGCCATGTTTAACCTATTATCATCTAAGCAATCTGGTTTCCGACAAAAACACAGTTGTATCACTGCTGTGATAAGTGTGTCTGAAGATATTAGGCAAGCTCTTGAGGAAGACAAAGTGTCCTTCTTAGTCCTTCTTGATTTTTCTAAGGCGTTTGATTTGGTTGACCACTCTTTTTTGTGCCGCAAGTTGTCTCATATATATAATTTCGAGCCTTGTGCTATAAAGCTAGTATCGTCATACTTAACTCACAGATTTCAAGCCGTAGAAGTTAACAAATACCTTTCAAACCCCTGCCTATCATAAGTGGTGTCCCTCAGGGATCCATACTAGGGCCTTTGTTTTTCTCCCTTTATGTCAACGATCTTCCTCATGTCATCAGAAACAGCTCAATTCATTTGTATGCTGATGATGCTCAGCTCGTATTAAGCTGTCCTCTGGGTTTAATAGAGCACGCCGCGCAATCGATAAATAATGATCTTGCCGATATAGTGCAGTGGTCTCAACAAAATGGATTGATATTAAATCGAGATAAAACTAAGTGCATTGTGATTTCGCGAAAGCCCCTAGATCTGGCTTATTTTCCTATCCGCACACTCCAAGATGCTCCTATTGAGTATGTAGCATCCGTCAAGAACCTTGGGGTGACCTTTAATCGATTCTTTACTTGGGACAACCACATTAATCTTGCAGTCGGCAAGACTTATGGAGTTATCCGAACGTTGTGGGCGACCCAATCCTTTACACCCTTTAAAACACGAGTCTTACTTGCTAAAATTCTAGCCATGCCAGTCTAAACATAATGCATGTGAAATTTTTGCGAGCTGTAGTTATGCATCCAAGATGAAACTTAATGTGACATTTAATTGTATTGTGCGATATGTGTTCGGATTGCGTAAATTTGATAGAATATCACTCTACTCCAGCCAACTTTACAATATGACTTTCGACAATCTTCTCAAATTTCGAACTCTTTGCCTGTTTTCGGACATACTTTTAACACATCAACCGACTTATATACGAGTATATGAAAAAATAAGATATCCCACCTCAAGCAGATCTGCTCAATTGATCCCTATTCGGTACTCTTGCTTAACTTCTGAGCGTCAGTTTTTTATTCACTCCACACGGTTGTGGAACTCCTTACCCTACTCTATCCGAAGTTTCAATAACACAACTTAACTTAAAATTGAATTAAAATCGTATCTCTCCTTGAATTCTTAAAATTTTGTGTTGATTTTTTGTATATTTTCGTGTAAAAATTGCTTATGCTTTACTCTTCATTATTTCTTTTTTCTCATCAACATGAATTCTTCGTTTTGTAACTCATGTAGCTTTTTATACTCGCTTCAACTATTGTATGCCTTTCACTAGTTTATAAGATATTGTATCTTACTGTGTATAGGTAAATCACTAAATAAATAAAAATAAATAAAAATAAATAAAAATAAATAAAAATAAATAAAAATAAATAAAAATAAATAATAGAACCGACTTTTAGCTTTAAAAAAATATGCAATACTTAATTGTAAGTCTTACCGTTATTTTTAAATATTTTTTTTCCATTTGAAAATCGTCCTTCCCACCAAATGGTGCAAGACAGATCCCCCTCCCATTGTTAAAAATGCTTGTAAATAACTGTTCTACAAAAAACCACTATGTTTTCTTGCCGCCAGAGTTATCGTACTCTTGCCGTCCATTGCACTCACTTGTTTCTCTCTATTAATGGGTGGCGTATGTTGTTTTTCCCCATGGGGATTGAATCTGCATCGCGTGGGTCACAAGCCAACACACTAACCTCTACACCGTTGCCACCCACATTCTTCCAAGCCATAGTTTCTACAAGGTGGCGCAAAAGTCATCACCCAGTGGCGTTCACCAATCCGACTGAAAACTACATAGGATAGATGTCAAACGTCGTGAATCATTTAGAACGTTGGCACACAGAATTGCCTAAGGCCACCCAAGGGCTGAAAACCCTATCGGAAGATGCTATAATTTTTGCAAATGACGGCAAATGTCAATTTTACTTTGACATTTGTGAAGTAAACAGATGACAACTTTTGCGCCACCTTGTACTTAATATCTGCCATAGAGATCACCTATGATCCACGCCATCATTTCTCTAACCCTTAATTATACTAGTAGTTGCTTTCTTATAAATTCTTCGGGCTTTTCTCAATAAAGTTTTCAATGAGGGGATAATTCCACAATCTTTCTTAATTTTTGCAATTCATAAAAAAGGCGACTGTAAAGTTTCACTGACTTACTAAATGAGTGGAAACAAACAGTCCCATTAGCAAATTTGAAGCTGTTTTTCGTGCAGGACTTTCCACTGTAGATCAGATATTTGCACTCACTAGTAATGCTAAACCGTGTGTAAATGTTTTACGCGTTCTTTGTAGATTTGAAGGCTGATTTTGACACTATTAACAGAAACTAGCTGCTTCACAAACTTTCAATAATTGGCCTTTCATCCAAGTTTCTAAAGATATACAAACAGCTGGTCACCAACATTACTTCCTCTGTATTGAATGGCACCATCATGTCGGAATTTGTGTACCCTATTCTAAGGGTATATTAATTTTGACGCCAAGTTTGTAACATACCTTAATATTGCCCGTAGACCCCTAAAAGTTACTATATTTATGATCAGCATCGATAGTAATGTCGATCTAGCCATGTCCGTCCGTCCGTCTGTCGGCACAAATTAGGCCTTCAAACTGGACCTAGAGAGCTAAAAGTTTAACCATATACTCTCTAGGGACCCGAAATAATCAAGTTTAAAAATTTTTGAAATCCGCCCACAGACACGCTCACAAACTCAAAAAAGCAAATTTACCGAAAAAATAGAAAGATAGAAAGCTAAATTTTTTTTATATATGATCTTTGACTCATAAAACTGCTCGGGAGATAAACATTTCTAAAATCAGCCCACTGTCACGCCCACAATTAAATAAAACAATACGGATGCAAGCCTTATAAAAAGTAGCCAGATCAGAGGAATTGAAATATATATTTCTTGCAGTGCTTAAGAAAGCCTAGACATTTCGCAGCATTCTTGGCGACATCGAATTTGTGGTCATTCCAACGAAAGTTGTCATTAACACGCAAACGGAGAATGGAAAGCCGTTCGGTTTCAGCGATGCAAGTGTCATTCATGGATAATGGCATGCTGCTTGGGCTTTGTTTTAATGACAGAAGACAGCATTGCGTTTTGGAAGCATTAAATTCCACTCTATTAGTTATGCCGTCGAGATTGCAATTTAATGAGCTTAAAATACGTTGACGTTCCAGTTCCTCACCCGAAGATGAGCGGCGTGAACCAAGAAACGAATATGAGAAGCTGCGGCTACATCATCAGCGAAGGAGTGGATTGGATTAGATGTAACAGACAGGAGATAATTTATAAATATGAGAAAGAGAGTTGGAGACAAAACAGAGCTTTGGGGAACACCAGAATTTATTTGATGAGTTGTGGATTTGAAACCGTCCAAAACAACTTGAATTGAACGGTCTGAAGGTAATTTGTAATCCATTGAAGAAATCGATCTTTGGCTTACTGCCTCCAGTTGCGCACTCCAAGTTGGTTGATATCCCCTTCCACTTGCGCGCACCACCTAAGGCGAAGTCTTCCTCTACTGCGTTGTCCCTCCGGGTTGGAATCGAAGACTCTTCGGGCCGGAGCGTTGGTGTCCATTCGCTTTACATGTTCCAGCCATCTTAGTCAACTGATACGCACTTATTTGACCAGGTCGATGTCGCTGTACAGCTCGTAGAGTTCGCTCTTAAATCTCCTCCTCCAAAGGCAAGAAGATCTGCATCCGCAAGAAGATCTGCATCCGCAAGAAGATCTGCATCCGCTTTTGCTAAGCTAATGTCCACGCTTTTGCGCCGTAGAGCAGGACTGGGATGATGAGGATCTTATATAGAGTCTCCTTAGTTTTTCTTGACAAGGCCTTACTTATCAATTGCCGTCTTAGGCCAAAGAAACAGCGGTGGGCAAGTGTAATTCTTCGTTTGATTTCAGCTGTGGTGTCATTATCAGAATTAATACGGGAGCCGAGGTTGACAAAGTCCCTAACTACCTCAAAAGTATAGCTGTCTATCGTGAAGTTCTGTCCGATTCGTCGTTGTTGTGTGTCCCTTCTTGTTGACAGCATACATTTTGTTTTGCCCTCATTCACCACTAAACCCATTTTTGCCGCTTCTGTGCTAATACTTGCAAACGCACCAGTGACAGCTCGCTGCGTTCTGCCAATTATGTCAATGTCGTCAGCATATGCAAGTAGTTGCACAGACTTTTGGAAAATTGTGCCTCTAGTGTTGGCTTGCGAGTTTCGCACAATTTTCTCAAGTATGATGTTGAAGAAGTTACATGAGAGCGCATCACCTTGTCTAAATCCTTTTTTGACATCAAAGGTCTCGGTGAGATTGTTTCCAAAATAATGGAGCAGCGGGCGTTCTCGATCGTCATTCTGCACAATCTGACAAGTTTGGCAGGGATGCCAAAACTAGACATGGCTTTGTACAGCTCGTCTCTGTAGATGCTGTCATATGCGGCCTTAAAATCGATAAAAAGATGGTGGGTCTGGGTATCCGCATTTAAGCCGTTTGGTCCGGCAGCTTTGTTGGGCTTGAGTTTGGATATCGCTACTCTCACTTTGTTTTGGTCAGGTGGACGGAAGTCTTGGATTTCATCGTCCAGGCTGAATGGTTCGTTCTGCCTGACAGCGTAATTTGTGTCGTCTTCGCCGTTTAACAGTCTGCAGAAATGGTTTTTCCATGTCCTCAGCACCAACTGTGACTCTACTAAAAGATTTTCTTGTCCGTCTCTACAGGTCTCTGTTCTGGTCTTGTTTCCGTGACACGTCCTTTTTACATTTTCTTAAAACTTCCGAACATTGTTCCTGAAGTAGCACCTCTCTATTTCCTCGATCGCGCGCTTCTCATGCTTTTTCAAATACCTTTGAAATGTGAAGCGCAACGATCTTACTTTTACGACCTTGGTGAAAAGATTGGATTCGGTAAGATAAGGCATTAAATCACCAGTCCATCTGTTGCTGCGAAAACCGTACTGCCGGTCATTAAGAAGTTTTCGGGATTCAATATATTTCGTGAGCTGTATCAGCGTTTCCATGACCTTGGAAAGAAGGAGCGCTATTGCAATTGGTCGGTGGTAGGATGGACAAATGCTGTTTTCCATTTTCTCGGGAAGAGCCCTGAAGGAAAGGATAGCTAGAAAAGCTTGCGGAATGGTTTTGCCATCGAGAAAGAACATCTCTTTAGAACGAAAGGGGAAATACCATATGGACCACCGGATTTGTGTATGTCAAGATGTCGAAGTACTCTAACCGCTGTACGATTGCGGAAGTGGATTGGTCCCATGGAGTATTCTACGCTATCGAGTACAGAGGGAGACAAAGTTCAATTTGGGAGTGTTGAGCTAACTGCAAAGTTGGCCTTACCAATAGAGCTGACAGCTAGAATGTCATTCTAAGTGAGTGTCGGGATAGATTAGTAGGCCGAATTCTTGTTGTGTTTAACCAACAACCAAACGTTGCTACCACCCGTGGGACTTTGCAGTATTTTTTGCCCGAACTTTTGGTCATAGGAGAATTTCACACGATTAATGTGGGCATTGCCCTCATTTTATATTAATTGAAGACCAATCTATAAACATTGCTATGTAAACAATTGAGAAAACCTTTATTTAGCGATTGAATTAATTTATATATTAATGTTGTTGAATTTTTTTTAACAAGCTTTTGCTTAAGAACTAAATAAATGTAAGACTTTTTCTGCTCGCCCTTGCGCAGTAGATAAATTGACTCGTTAAACCAGGGGCCCAGGCTAAAGTTTAAGGAAATTAATTCGAGTTTAAAGTCGATTTCAAAATATTGACTCGCTTTGATTGAAGTTAAATTTGATATTTCTTCGCTCGCAAGAGGGAGAAAAGAAAAAAGTTTACGATTTTTCTATCTTCAAATATATTAAGGTATCTAGAGTATTATGCATGTTAAATTTGTCAAGCCCAATAAGGAAAAACAGATTATGGGGTGGAGGAGGCATAGATGGTATTGCACGCGGGCACTCAGACGACGAGGTCTTGGCATACCTTATTTGGCTACTGGCCTGGAAAACCTCTTTGAAGATTATAGCTGTCACGAATATGTAGTTCACTTTGAAAATTACACTAACTAAGAGCAGTCCTCGAACTGAATATCCCTAAGTCACTGGTAGCTGGCAGAATCCTCCGGTAGCGCCTCACAGACGCGGATTCAATGTGTTTTCAAACCATTCCACAAGGTTTCGGTGGGCGGAAAGTCATTTCCACTCAATGAACGCTGCACAAGAGAATGAGAGGACTTTTTGCGATTTATAGAATTTCCATCAAAATTACATGAACAACGTTTGTAAGAATTCCTCTCAATATCCTACGCTCCGTGAGACTCTGCAACTGGCATCGCCATTGAGCACACTTCAACTTGAACAAATTCAAAAACATATTGTAAAATATATGCTTAAAGGATCTTCTTCAAAAATTAATTCCTTTCCGTTGCTTAAACTCTCTGAATGAAAACATCACTCACAGATGCCATTTCATTACTTCCGCCTTATGATATGCTTCTACTCGACCAAAAGAGCCGAGTCCTGCGCAATTGCAGTTATTTTTCATGGAAGCCAGAGTTCATTCTCACACACACACATTGATGTGCCCTTCCATTCACTGGAACGAGTTGTATGACACTTCACGTGCTTTCACGAATTCCGAGTCCGAAAATTCTTTCACTGTCCTTAATCAACAGTTATATGAATATCAAATCGCTGCTAGTCCCTGCGATCGATTGTATTTATAATACACCACTTAAACGGTTGTGCACTAACACCATGCTGCACCATGGCATATCCATTCACTTCACAGTCGCACTCTCATACACAATTAAAGGAGCCGACTGGTGATGAATTAAATTATCGGACGGGGGTGAACATGAACGATTCGGAACCGAGTGTACGACGACGTGGTATTCTACTAGAACTAGGCGACCAAAAATGATCAATGGACTCTCTGACGAGAATTCGGCTGCATGTGTGCAGTGCTGAGAATATGCTGTTGACCACACGGCCATGATTGGAATTCTTCATCCTCGTAGTAACACAAATGTCATGTACTACTCGACTGGGGTTGGATTGTAGACTTACTACTATTTTTGGAGTTTGGGGTGGACAGATGACGTCGAGGCCAATATATTTACATACATACGTTGACCACTTTCCGCATACGTGACAACGCATAAACACCAACATACTGCCCGATTTTGGTGTTCGAGAATCACCCCAGCGAATACTTTGTTCACGTGTTGCGCATCCATTGCGGTAGTGTAGTGTCCTGCTGGGGGACATTCGCAATCGATATGCCCACACCATCAGGCGGCGACATGAAATGCTAATGCAAATTATCTAAACTGGCATTCAGGGATGCGTTTCTATTAGCAGAATTAATGGGAACCGGAATGATTGCTACTTTGGGTGTTAGCCCGTAACCTAACAATTAAAAAATTAGTGGACGGAATTAGATTAAACGCTCAATTGAATAATCGCTGCTTAATGCCTTTTAGTTAGCTAGGTATACGCACCCATGTATATATATGCTGTCGGGCATCATTTATGCGGACGGTATGCCAAACTAATGATTGATTGAACATGGCTTATGGCGCTGATTTTCAAAAGAGATAATCCCTCACGATTTCGAGGTTTGTTGAAGTGGGCTGCGACAGTTTCGCTTACGTTTGAGATCACATTGTCATCGCGCCTCAACTCAGATTCAATGATTCCTAATGGTTCGTTGCAATTTGTATGATGGCTGCGATGCTATTTAAAGGATAATGCGATTGCAGTGAGGTTCTTTGATTTAAATGTACTCCAGGGTTGCCATATTTGAAGGTTGGAACAGAAATACATTTTAATAGAGGATTGAAAAACCGAAGTACAGGGAAGAACACCAACTAAAAGTGTTAGGTACCTACCTAGCCTTAATAAGTTCGCACAAAGCATACATACGAGTGGGTACTAGGTTCACCGATGTATCCGCCGGCATTTACGGTCAAGAATGTAGTGTTCATAAATTTTGCATATTGCAACATGCCCATCAACGCGGAAAATCTGGGAGCCCGCGCTCCAAAATCTAATTGTTAAAATTTAAAGCGCGTTTGACAAGAAAGAATACGCGATTGGCGTTTTCATCGATATTGAGGGTGCTTTCGACAAAGCGGCTTTTGACAGCATGTGCAGTTCGCAAATACAACACGGCGTAGACGAGTCATTGGTGCTGTGGGTTAAAACAATGCTAATGAATAGAACGTTAGTTGCGGATGCGGATTGTGGCCGTTATGCGACGGCCTTGGTAAATAGAGGTTGCCCGGCGTTCTGTCTCCACCGCTGTGGTGCATGCTCGGCAGCTATCTGCTAAACGCGCGGAACAGATCTAACGGCTACGATCAGGCGTACGCGGATTACGTTACCTACTTTCTGTTGGATCATGCCTAGTGAGTGTCTGTGCACAAGCGCAGGCAGCCCTAGACGTAATCAACGAATGGACACAAAGAATGGGCTCCCAGTCACACTCTCAAAACTGAGGTTGTTCTCTTTACGAGAAGGAGGCAGCTAATTTTTTTTTATTAAATTCTGGCTCGCTAAGGCGATTTATAAAAAAAGGGGGGGGGGGGGTAATTCGACCTAAAAGATCTTTTGTACCGTATGGGCCAGAAAAATTTTAAACTAGTAAGATTTCCACTTTCCGTGTAAAGCGGACAATTTTACCAGTAGAAGAATTCTTTATGTCCTCGGGGCTCAATTGTTCCCTGAGAAAGATCTTTCTTCTAATTCCATTAAGGGCTGGGCATTCACATAAAATGTGTTTAGCTGACTCGTTCTCTTCAAGACAGAGTCGGCACTCAGGAAAATTTGCTATTCTCATTTTGTGTAGATGATAACTTAAACCATGGTGACCAGTAAGGTAACCTACTAGGTTTTTGATATCATGCCTGCTTAGGTTTAGACATTTGCTGGCATTATGATTGAAGGGCCGAATGGCTCATTTGGCCTGTCTTAGACCTGGGATGTTATCCCAAAGATAGATACATTTTCTATGTTCCCAGCTTTTAATTGCTGCCGTTGCTGCTGATCTAGGAGTGCAGCAGAAAGGTTCGGGACCTATGAAAGGTGTTTCTGAACCTTTTCTGGCCAGTTCGTCTGCCTTTTCGTTACCTTCTACCCCAACATGACCCGGAACCCACCATAATTTGGTCTTGTTTCATCGGATTGACTTAGTCAGTGTTAAAATTCGTCACAATCCAGCTCTTCAATAAAGCATAATATTTGGGAGTCATCCTGGATAGCAAACCTCCTTGGTCCAAGCATATTGAGCTAAAGACTGCTGTTCAGTATTAAGTGTCTAGATTATTTCCCCTATTTTTTATGTTATTGTATTTGTAAGTTAACTGAAACCTCTTACTTAAATTCTGTATACCATTTTTTTTCTCTCTTGTAATTCGACCGCCAAGCAGTAAGCACTCTTCATACAATTATAATAAATTACAAACCAAATGAATCTTGATTTCATCTTTTTTTTTTCGTTGATAAATCGACATTAGAACGGTAAAAAACATTTTCTGGTCCTTCGTAAGCCGAATTAACTGAACAATTTATAGTTTCGTGTAAAAGATTATTATCAAAGTTTAATTTTCCCCACCCATGTGTTTCTCGTTTTAATCAATTGCAGCCTACATACATTTTGCAATTAACTCCATTTCAATTCGTGTGGAATCATTTAATTTTGTTGGGCGAACTACCTATTAATTACTTGAAAAGTGCGCTTAAATTTGTTACTGTAATTTTGGTTGTGTGGATAAAATGAATTTCATCAAGGTAAAGCGTGGTCGCGCAAAGGGTATGATTTCTCGCGCTGCAACGTTTCCTGAATCGGTCGACATTAATACCACGCTATCAATGATGGAGATTAGGTTAGCCAAATTAAATGAATTTATGGAACTTCAAAATGCTTTATATGAATTTTCTGCTGAGGCAGATTTCGTAGATCCGGAACCTGAATTTGAAGAGTACGAAACAAAGTACTTTTTAGCTCATTCATTGCTGTCTAATTTTATTCAAATTAAGAAATTAGCTAACCCGCCACACCGACCAAATGAATCAGTTTTAGAGCAGTTAGCCAGTCAACAATCTTCATTTTTGGAAAAATTAAATAGCCGCCGTAAAATTGCCAAATCTCTCGATACCAACTTTTTCGGAGATTATAAAGATTGGCCTGAGTTTCGCGATTCATTCCTGGGCTCTATCGATTGTAATGCGTCCCTTTCTCCCACACAGACGCTTCAATATTTAAAATCATTTCTAAGTGGAAAAGCATGTGATCTTTTAAAGCATGTTAAAAATGCTGATAGTAATTATTTGCCTCATACAGGAACCTTATCTGTATAAGGGGGCGGTAAGTGGCATCTCGGGTGTACCAGGAGCAATTTTTGTAAAGCCTGGGATTGTTAATACTCGTACGTGCATCTTTGTAGCAAAGGGCTTAGATGCTAGTCTTATGCCTGAGTTCAGTTCTCGACACTGTACACTGTACAGCTATTAAAATGTGTCTTAAGCGAGGAGGGTTGGTTACTGAGATTATTTTAGCCTCAGTGTACCTCCCATTCGATTCACTGGCCCCACCTCCAACGGTGGAACTGGTAAGGCTTGTCGAGCATGCTCGACGAGGTAACAAGCATTTGATCGTTGGTATGGACGCGAACGCGCATCATCGCGTTTGGGGTAGTAGTGACTCAAATAGCAGGGGTGAATCCCTTCTAAACTTCTTTGCTGCCAGCCAGCTCGATATACTGAACACTGGTAATAAGCCAACATTTCTCACTCGGCTGAGGCGGCAAGCTATTGATGTGAGAGTAGCAACCGCTGCTGCATCTGGCATCGTTTCGAGCTGGAGGGTCTGATCATCGGTATGTTATTTTTAAGTTAAGTGCAGATCGACCGATCAGAAGCAAAATCAGGAATGTGCGACGCACTGACTGGGACGTCTATTCCACGGAGTTGCGGGGTCAGATAGGTTCCCTGCCTATCAGGATCCTTAGTAGCGATGACTTTGATAAGGCGACCGATACGCTACACAGCGGTATTGTTACGGCCTTTCATACTGCTTGCCCGGTGAAGGAGGCTGGTGGTGCGAAACCAACCCGATGGTGGAACGCTAAGCTATCCCTTCTCAGGAAAAGAGTGGGGAGGCTGTTTAACAGGGCCAGGAAGTCTAACCTGGTAGCCGATTGGTCTTCTCATGTGGATGCGCAGAAGGAGTACAAGAGGCAAATTAAGAGCGCTAAGAAGGTATCTTGGCAGAGGTTCTGCGGAAACTGAAGGATGTTAGCGCGGTTTCGAGATTGCAGAGAGTCCTCTCAGCTGATCCGGGAGCCAGGCTTGACGTCCTTCGGAAGCCCGATGGCACCTCGACCAACTCCAATGAGGAGGTACTTCAACTGCTAATGGACACCCACTTTCCTGGCTGCAAAGCCGTGGATAGTTGCGTGTGGCCAAACAAAAGCAAAGCTACCACTGAGCAGTGGCGGGTCGCGGCGAGCATTGTTACGAGAGAGAGGGCGAGGGCCATTCTCCTGACCTTTTCTCCTTTCAAGGCTCCTGGACCTGATGGCATCTATCCCATACTCTTGCAAAAGGGTATCGAGATTTTGCTCACACTGCTAACTACAATCTAAAGAGCTAGCGTGGCTCTGCGACATATTCCTTTGCCCTGGAGAAGAGCTAGGGCGGTTTTCATTCCAAAACCGGGAAAGGCCGCCTATGATCTCCCCAAAAGCATCAGGACTATTAGTCTCTCATCATTTCTGTTAAAGGGCCTTGAAAAACTGATTGACGTACGGCTTAAGAGCATTCCAGCTTCGCTGGGTATTCATGATAGCCAACACGCCTATCAAAAAGGCAAGTCCACTGAGACGGCATTAACGGATCTGACGGCCAGAGTGGGTAGCGCGCTCGACCGCAAGAACTATGCTCTTGCTGTCTTCATGGATATTGAGGGTGCCTTTGACAATCCTACCTTTTGCAGAATTGAGTCTGCCTTAACACTGAAGGGCGTCGATTCTACAACTGTGGAATGGATCCTGGAAATGCTTAGGAGCAGAGAAGTTACAGCTGCTGTTGGCGGCTGCGTCAGAACTGTGCGCGCTGTTAAAGGCTTTGCGCATGGCGGTGTACTTTCCACTACATTGTGGAACCTGTTGGTCGACTCCTTGTTGAGAAGACTTGATGGGGAAGGTCACCCTGTTATTGGGTACGCTGATGATGTGTGCATTATTGTCAGCGGCAGGTTTTTACCAATTCTTTGTGAGCGGATGGAAACAGCGCTCAATAGTGTTGGGAGTTGGTGCCGCGAGCAAGCTCTGTCAGTCAACCCCGCGAAGACTGAGATGATGCTGTTCACGAGTAGAAGGGCAATACCTCAAGTGAGGTGGCCTTACTTCCAGTTCACTCAACTAAAGCTATCAAGCAAGGTTAAGTATCTGGGTATTGTGTTAGATCCAAAGCTTAACTTTTCTGAACATTTGGTTGCTAGGATTTCGAAGGCAACTAATATTCTCTGGCAGTGCCGTAGGATGTTCAGCAGAACCTGGGGACTTAGTCCCAGGCTGGTTCACTGGATTTACACGTGCATCGTTAGGCCATACCTTATGTATGGTGCGATTGTATGGTGGGCTAGAGCTCACATCCTCAAACGTCAACTGTCGAAGCTACAGCACCTTGCGTGCTTATGCATTACAGGTGCGATGAGAGGAACTCCCATTGCTGCTATGGAAGTGTTGCTCTGTTTACCTCCCTTGCAGTTCCTTGCTGAGAGTGAGGCCAGAAAATCACTATACCGTATGTGTGTAGTACTTGGACGGCAGGTCAATCTCGGCGATGGGGCCAGAGGTGCTAGGTACAGAGCTCTCTATGACAGCCTACCTGGCCATCGGGGAGGAGCACTTGACACTGTGTGCATGAAGCAAGTCTTTGAGCGCCGTTTTCAGGTCATCCTTCCTGAACGGCAGGAATGGAACAGTGAGGGGTGGAATGGCTTTAAGCCGGGTGATGTCATCGTCTATACCGATGGCTCACTCATTGACGGTATCTCCGGAGCCGGGGTCTACTCTAGAGACTGTCGGATAAATCTATCTGCAGCCTTGGGTAGACAAACAACTGTTTCTCAGGCAGAAATCTTTGCGATTGCTACTGCCGCAAATATCCTGTTAAGGAGAAGGATTAAGGGTAAAACCTTATACATCTGCTCAGATAGCCAGGCCGCTATCAAAGCCTGTTCGGCTGGCTCTCTCAACTCAAAAATAGGTGAGGAAACCATAGTTAAGCTTAACCGTCTGGGAAGATGTAACTCGGTATCACTTGCCTGGGTTCCTGGGTAGACAGGTATCCAGGGTAATGAAAGAGCGGATGCTCTGGCCAGTAAGGGCTCTTCAACAGCCTTCATTGGCCCACAACCATCCATAGGATGCTGCTCATCCGTCCACAAACGTGAAATGGATTCGGCTCTACGCCAACAACATTCCGAATACTGGCATGACCTGGTCTCATGCAGGTATTCGAAGAAGCTAGTGGACGGTCCGAAAATCAGCAGAGCTAAGTTTTTGCTTGGACTAAACAGGAAAGACTTGAGACCCTTGATTGGTCTCGTCACCGGTTTCAGTCCTCTTAACGAGCACCTCAAAACCATCCACATTAGGAGCTCGGGCCTATGTGAGTGCTGCCTGGAGGCGGATGAAACGGTATCTCACTTCATCTGTGAATGTCCGGCTTTCGCCAGAACCAGGCTGACCACTATAGGCAAAGAATTCGTCAACGAAGATGAGATGGGGGACATTTAACTTGCTAATATTCTTCGCTTTGCCAAGGCTACTGGTAGGTTCTCCCTCACTGTATCTTACTAATCGCCAATAACCAGCGAGCGGGCAGCTATGCTGAAGTACAATGGACCTAAGTGCTTGTCATCTACTGATGACCCCACTGCACATACAATACAATACAATTATTTGGAAGCCTGGGATCATCTAGAAAGTCATTTTGATCGTACTCGTTTGATTGTTCAATCATTTTTAGAGTCGTTTGTGTTGCTCCCTACAACAAATACACCAAATGTAGTTTTGTTACGCAAAATCACCGATGGCGCGGATGAAATAATTCGTGGTTTGTATGCGCTACAATCAAATGATCGCAATCCATGGCTCATTTATATTTTAGTTCAGAAACTCGATAATGACACAAAACAAGCATGGGCTGAACTTATGGGATCTAGATCTGATGTCACAATCAATGAGCTGTTAGAGTTCCTACAGAATCGCTGTGTTTGTCTGGAATCATGTTTTAATCCACCTCGATCAATTCAAATGCGAACCAAGACTCAAGGAACTATTCGTTCACATCTAGTCGAAACAAATTTCCGTTGTCCTAAGTGTAAAGGAGAACATAGTCTCTTCCACTGTAAATATTTTGCCGCGCTTCCTGTCGATGCTCGACGAAGTTTGGTAAAGGAACAATCCTTGTGTTTTAACTGCCTTCGTCCTGGGCATACCTCTAATAATAATAATAATAATGTCGGTCGAACAATCGTTGTAAAATGTGTAATACGCGTCACCATACCCTCGTTCACCCTACAAACTCGCCTTCAAACCAATCATAGTCAAACACCTCGTCTTCAAACGTTTTATCATCAAGCTCCACGTCTGCTAACAATTCCTCGTCAACCATTGTTGTCGCTACCACTCCTTCCTCGAACATACCTCCAACATCAAATTCGTCACTAGCAGCGCTTCGATATCCAATCATATCTGCTCATCTGTCAATGCACTAGATACCAAATCACAAAGCCACACTCGTTTTAATCATACATTGTTGCCTACTGCCATCGCTCGTGTACAAGACAAAGAAGACAATTTCCAGAACGTTCGATTGCTGCTGGATTCGGGTTCAAAGGTGTCATTTGTCACGAAACAAACTGTTCAAAGATTGGGTCTCATTCTCAAGGCCGCTCGCATTCGCGTGATAGGTGTTGGTTCGGCAGCAGCAGGGGTAACAAACGGAGTTGTAACTCTAACTCTCTTTTCGTGTCATAGCCAACAGTCGGTTGAGATTCAGTGCTACGTAATCTCAAAACTCACTTCGTTAACACCTGCTTGCCATAACTTAATCTCAGCTACAAACAGCTTTTCGTCGTATACATTAGCAGATCCCAAGTTCTAAGTGCCTGGTAATATTGACGTTCTTGTTGGTGCCGACAAGGTATTCAGCGCATTTGATGGATCTGTTATTCGTGGTGAGCATGGGCACCCTGATCTCATTCAAACAATATTCGGTTGGATACTTTGTGGAAACATGGCAACCCCAACATTATCCTCTAAACAAAGAGTTGATGCATATTGCACCCAAATTAAAACATCGCACACATTTGATCTTGAGCGCTTTTGGCGCCTTGAGGAAGTTCATCAGGAACCCACCCTTTCAGTCGATGATCAACGTGCTGAAGACATTTTTGCAAGGTTTCATTCGCGTTTGCCTGATGGCAGGTACCAAGTAAGGATGCCCTTTAGATCCGAGCACAAAACTGATTTCGGAAATACCTTAAACGTCGCGTTAAGGAGATTTCAGTATACAGAACGTAAAATCGCTTCCAATCAGTATTTAAGGGACTAATACATTAGCTTCATGCGCGAATATCTCAACTTGGGATACATGGAAGAAATACCAGACAGAGAAATTCCATTGTCGACAAACAGTTGCTACTATCTGCCGCACCATGCGGTCCTGAAAGACGACAGCAGCACAACCAAGGTAAGGGTAGTTTTCGACGGATCGGCAAGATGTGGTAATAATAGTTCTCTAAACGAATCATTGCTAGTAGGACAAACATATCAAAGCGATCTTTTCTCTATTTGCCTTCGTTTTCGTCGCCACCTTTACACACTATCGGGCGATATAGAGAAAATGTTTCGCCAGATACAAGTATCAAATTGCCATAGAGACTTTCAGCGAATTCTTTGGAGAGAATCCGCTAATCAACCCCTTAAACATTTTCGTCTTTCGACTGTTACCTACGGCACAGCTTGTGCACCTTTCTTAGCTGTGAGAACTCTCTACGAAATGGCACTTGATTCGAAAGATAAATATCCGCGCGCGACTGAAGTACTACTCAACGAGTTCTATGTCGATGACATAATGACCGGAGCAGATTCTGTCGATGATGTAATTTCGCTTCGCTTGGAGTTAGTAGAATTGCTTGAAATGGACCACTAATTGTTGGCCTGTTCTCCTTAGTCTTCCCGAAGAACAACGAGAGTTATCACCTAAGGACTTCGAAGAACATAACTCTGTAAAATTACTCGGTTTGCAATGGTCACCGGCCAAAGATTCGTTTTCGTTCAAGGTACAACTAAGCGAAAATTTAACTTTTACCAAGCGTCGTATTCTTTCGGACGCTTCAAGGATATTTGACCCAATAGGATTTCTAGCACCTGTCGTAATAGCGGTCAAAATTCGCTTTCAAGAGCTCTGGAGAAAAAAGTATTCATGGGACGATCCCATCCCGTCCGAATTGTCTAACCAATGGCGTTTAATACGCGACGAGCTGCCATCGTTAGAAACTATAAATATCCCGCGAGTCATGTGGACTTTAAAGGAAAACCTCGAGTTTCACGGATTTTGTGATGCTTCATTAGAAGCTTATGCAGCAGTAGTATATTGCACAAGTAAAAATTCAGCTGGTAACAAAATTAGCTCAATAGTCGCCGCAAAAAGTAAGGTAGCACCGATCAAGGTTGTCTCACTGCCGCGACTAGAACTTTGTGGAGCAGTTCTCCTCGCACGGTTAATTCAAAAACTTATAACTTCTTTGCAAGACAAAGAAATCAAAGCTTTTGCCTGGACTGATTCTGAAATCGTCCTTCATTGGCTTTCAGACGTACCAAAAAGATGGTCAGTCTTTATTTCGAATCGTACGTCAGAAATCCTGTCATCTATACCAAGAGAGTCTTGGCATCACGTATGATCTCATCAGAATCCAGCTGACTGCGCATCTCGTGGTATTCCACTTTCTCATTTGTTGCAAAATGACTTATGGTGGTCCGGACCACAATGGATAAGGCACGATCGAAATCAATGGCCTCAAACTGTGGAACCAACATCCGACTTTTCAAAGGAACAGCTCGAAGAACGGAAAGTTCCTCCCCTCAAGGTTCTTTTATCGAAGGTTGAAAACACACACATTTGTGAGACTCTCGCAAACGATATTTCCAACTACTTTAAATGTATACCTGTACTCGCCTATATTCGACGGTTTGTCTGCAACTCCCGCGTAAGCCCAACTACTTGTGAGACTTATTCCCTTTCTCTCAGTGAACTTTCAAAAGCAAAAACATGTTTCGTTAAGTAGCATCAATCAATCCGTTTTGCAACCGAAATCAACACAATCGCGAAAGGTGAAGTGTTAAAAAAGGACAACAAGCTATTTTCTCTCAACCCCTTTTTGGATACCGACCGAATCCTTCGCGTCGGTGGTCGTATCCAAGAATCGAATGCATCATTCGCTACAAAACACCAAATCATACGCGACAAAAACACTCGGTTCGCGAAACTTATCGTGGAACATATTCACAGGCGTTATTTACATGTTGGTGTTTCGCAAATGTTTGCCATTCTAAGACAAGAATATTTTCTTATCGGCTGTCGTAATCTCTTACGCAAGGTTGTTCATCAATGTGTTAAGTGTTTCCGTCATTGTAAAGGTAAATCTATTCAACTTATGGGTAACCTACCAGCCGAACGTGTTCGATATTCGCGACCCTTCAACATCGTCGGAGTTGATTATGCGGGCCCTTTAACCTTGCGCCTAGCCAGAGGACGAAATCCAAAATTCGTCAAAGCATATATCGCGGTTTTTGTATGCTTTACCACAAAAGCAATCCACCTAGAGCTAGTTGGTGATCTCTCTTCCGCCGCGTTTATAGTTGCCCTCGATCGTTTCGCATCGCGCCGAGGCAAACCTTCCGAAAGCTGGAGCGATAACGCGACAAATTTCCATGGCAGCAAACGGCATTTAAATGAATTATACCAACATCTCATCAGCCAACAGCACAACAAAATCATCAGCGATCATTTATCAAAGGAACAAATATCATGGAAATTCATTCCCCCTGCTTCACCTCACTTTGGCGGTTTGTGGGAGGCAGAGGTGAAGTCGGTAAAGTTTCACCTCAAGCGAGTTATAGGGGACCATAGACATACGAAGAGATGTACACTCTGCTTTCTCAAGTGGAAGCTCTACTCAACTCTCGACCTATGTAGCCCACATCGGATATGGATTCCATCGCTCTAAGTCCAGCTCATTATACCCTATTCTAAGGGTATATTAATTTTGACGCATAGTTTGTAACATACCTTAATATTGCCCGTAGACCCCTAAAAGTTACTATATTTATGATCAGCATCGATAGTAATGTCGATCTAGCCATGTCCGTCCGTCCGTCCGTCCGTCTGTCGGCAAAAATTAGGCCTTTAAACTGGACCTAGAGAGCTGAAATTTTAACCATATACTCTCTAGGGTCCCGAAATAATCAAGTTTACGAATTTTTGAAATCCGCCCACAGACACGCCCACAAACTCAAAAAAACAAAATTTTGGAAAAAATCGAATTTTGAGCTAGAAAGCTGAAATTTTTATATATGATCTATGACTCCTAAAACTGGTCGGGTTAAAAAATTTTCAAAATCCGCCCACTGACACGCCCACAAATAAATAAAATAATTTTTTTTATACCCTATTCTAAGGGTCTATTAATTTTTGAAAATCCAAAGTTTGAGCTAGGGAGCTGAAATTTATAAACCGTCCCTATGTTTTTTTAATTGGTGAACCCCTTGTATATGTTCCTCGTCCTGATATGTGTGCTCAAACATTTTGCCCTTACACTAACTGATCTCTTTTACAGAATTTAAAACAAGGCTTCTGGAAACGCTGGCACATAGAGTACCTGACTTCTCTTCAGCAGCGCCCAAAATGGAGGTCAGTACAGGAGGATCTAAAGAAGGGTGACGTGGTGATGCTGAAAGACCCGAATCTCCCACCATCGAAATGGAATTTGGGTCGAGTAAAGGAGATACATCCTGGACAAGATAACCACAATCGAGTTTCAACAATCACTACACAATTAGGCGATTATGTTCGCCCCATCATAAAACTTGTCCCTCTACCTTTTTCTGAAGGAACTGTATCCTTCAGTGGGGGCTGAATGTTCAGTATTAACTGCCTACCTCCTTGCGGGATTAGTCACCTTGACGTGTGGCCCATCATGGAACGCAAATTCGATGGTGCCGGTGCGGAGGCTTACGGCGCAAAGAGTCATCGGGCCTTTCTGATAAGGGACAGACCGTCTGATGAGCGTCAACTAAGAACTGACCAGGACTACACGTCCACCACCCTTCTCCTCTTTCCTTTCAATTTTCAATTACCCATATCACCCCTCCATCAAATCCCTAAATCCTATTGCCCCAATAAACCCTTAATCTAAGGTGGCAAGCGCCGTGAGATGCATGGCTAGGAGGGTGCTTAGTCGTTAGTTTGCAAACTTCGGATACCAGGCGACCTCCGATTTTAAGATAGCCTTCCTGTGGTTAGACGGGTAGACCACGGGCGACACCATATCCGGAATACTCGTGGGTTTCAAAATAAACCAAACAACAAAAGAAACAATAGAGAATGATGCCTCTAAAATTGCATCATCAAATAGGGATGTTTTAGAGCACCCTGTCGATGACGACACGACATCTGTCAAAGGGATAGAGTCGGTAATCATCGACTCTGAAATGGGGGAACCTGAAGAGAACTTGTCTCAACTCAATGACTCTATTTCAGAATCCAGCACCATATGCAACAGCATATTATCGGATGAAAGACATCCCGATATAGAGGACGTACCTAAGACAGTCGGCAATGTGGCACGGACTGAGGCTGAGTACGTTAGGTTCACACCATCTGAACAGCGCAGATTTAAGCGCACGCAGAAGAAGGGGAGCACCATTGAGCGGGCCCGTCTCTATGCGATACAAAAGATGGAAAACAAGGGTCCCGAGGTGAAGCGAATGCGATCCGAGGATAATACCCCGCCTCAATCCGAAGCGAAGCGAGGTCGCACTGGGAAGACAACCGTCGACAAAGTCTCGTATAGCAATATAACGAGCTTTGTAAGACTGGGTGTTGTACCAGTGGACATCGATCGTAATCCTCTCTCCAACGAACAAATGGGTTCGATACAGGAGAGAATTATGGATATCACAATCGAACAGCGTGACGAGGAGGTCAAACCAGCCTTCCGCGGTACTACGTTCAAAGCCGGATGGCTCATGATCGTATGTGCAGACGCCACCACTGCAGAGTGGATGAAGGCAACCTTCGCCAAGCTAAAAGAAAAATGCGGGTTAGAGGTGATGCTTGTGGGAGAGTAAAATTTTCCAAAACCACATGTCATCAGAGGGTTCTTCCCGCAGAGTACCGGCGTAGCTAGCGAAAGGATCCTAGCCCTATTAGATGGCCAAAACAAAGTACTGAACACGAGAACGTGGAGGGTTCTGCAAAGATCGGATGAGCGAGACATCGCACATATGGTCTTTGCCATAAACGACAGCACCATGAGGAGACTCGTGAAGCTAAGGGGTATGGTCTCTTTCCGATTCGGACAGCCCAAACTTATCCTAAAAAGTGCTGACAAGACGGCCACACAGGGCCCTAAAGATCAAAAACAGCACGTTTTGGATAAGAAGGATGTCACAGCTCACGGCAGCACCGCAACTGGCCCAAGTGGGGCCAGCACCAGCGCTGCCGCTAAGGCTGCAGCTTCAAGCACGGCAACAACTGTGCCAGAAAAAGAAGCTACAAGCGCGAAGTCAAGCGCAGCCAGAGAAAGCCAAACACGATTCAGGCCTAAGTTAGGTATGGATCGTAAGAAAGCACTGGCACAAGAAGGACATAAAAACAAAAGTCCTAGAGGCAGACAAAGTGGTCCTCCTCAAAGGGGATTAAGATAGCAGTCGTTATCAAACCACCTCTGAGCTTAGTAAAGGACGTTGTTACTTATTAGAGAACAGATCAAAAAGGCTGCCGACCTTATATGGATGAGTCTACGTGGCATAGTTGGGCGTTAGCTACCTAATTTTGTATCTATCTAACGTCATAACTAAATAATTAACGTTGTTGAATTAGCTGCGCCTAAAATGCAAATAATTTAGTTGTAAGCTTGTTATAGCCGAGGTTTTTCTGTAGTTTTCACTGCCTTCTGTGTTTCTTTCTGCTCCGAAGTTGAATAGGGTACTTCAAGTATAGGATTTGAACACTACGCTACCCGAAAGTGGTGTTTGACCAGAGAGCTGGGTTCAGTGCCTGGGATCCAACGGTTGCTGCTACTGGTATTGCTGCGTTTGTGTAATCCAGGAGTCTCTCTCTTTCGCGTTTGTATCGGAACGTAGATTAGTATTGCCTTTTCGACAAGGGACGCACGTTTGATCCTCGCTTATGATGGCTCCATCGTCAGCGAAGAATAACTGATGCACTTTGGGTTCCGACACTTTTCATTCAAGCAGATAATCAAGGACTGTAATAAATATCAAGTGAATTAAGACGCTTCCCTGGTGTACACCTACTTTGATTCCGAGCTCCTCGGTGACGCCAACGAGGCATCTTACTCCTGTCTTTACTTCCTCATACATGTCCATGATCATCTGTTCGTATATTACGGAACTCCTCGTTGTCTTAGCGCCATCAATAAGTGATCCCTTGGTTGTATATCAAATAACTTTTCAAAATCAACCAACACCATATGCAAATCCTTTAAGGAATCCCGATGTTTTTCCACCATGATCCTCATACTTTATATTGCTTCGTTGGTTGATTAACCTACGACGGGCAGGACTTTACACAGAGTTAAAAGTGTTTCTAACACTCTGAAGTGTATTTGAAATACGAATTGACAGCCAGGAGATTATCTTGGTAAATAAAAAATTGAACTTGTCAATGAAAATCGCCTTATCATTAATATGTGTAAATTCAGTAACGCATCACTGGCATCATGATGCTCATGATGCTTTGCAAAATGTTCATTAACGCAACTATTGGAATCACTTTCAACGTCAAGTGTTCATTAGCCGCGTTTTATTATCCCAGTGATCTTGATACGGATCCGATCTGATAATAAAACGATCTGGATCATCAGTGGCAAGTTGTGCCAACAGTTGTTTTTAACACATAACAGACGATACCAGGTGTTTCAAGTTTCGATTGGCACTCAGCCATATTGCAAATATACGGTACAATGTGACGTTACAATATGATCGCTTGTTGTGTGGGGATTGTTGCCATTTGAATGCAAATCAACATACATTTTGCACTCAATATTTTTTTATCAGAAACTATCTTCAAATGTTATGTTCATATATGCAACATATTAACAGTATTGTACTGCTAATATTTCCATTAATTTTTGTGTATTATATTACGAAGCAAAACGTCTCAAAAGTCGCAGTGGTAAATTATTCGAATATGAAAATATGCTAATTGATTTTTTGTGTTATTAATAGTGTTTCATATTTTGGTCTGGCAATATTATTGTGTTCCTATAATTTCCTATAATTTAAATAAGCAACGCCACGAAAAAACAGGTAGTGAGTTTTGTAATTACATTTTGGATCACGATTAATGATCCCGATAAATAGCAAGATCCTGTGTTGTTTTTGTTTTACGTATTAAATTGATCCAGATCCAGATCCGCATGGATAATAAAATACAGCTATTATTGCAAAGTTGATCAAACTGATGCGCAAACATAACGAAAAAAAGCATCACAGAAATACCTGATGCGCTGTTGATTCGCTGGAAAAAAAGCAAGAAAAATGTCGGAAGAGAAAGAAAAGTAAGTAAACAAACATTTTAATTGATAGATACTATAAGAAAATGTATAAGAAGGTGTCCAAAAAGGATTTAATGATTTTCGCAAATCCTAGAAACATGGTTTGGTTTTCATTTGGAAAGGTTAAATCATTAGTGGACTTACGTCGAAGGTGGATTCTAAAATGATTTTGAAATACATCGTCTGGATATTCTTCTAGAACTTTGAAATAGTCCGTTATCTTAGGAATTTTCCTTCTTTTAAATCTGCTAATTAAAGTCTGTATGCGTTTCGACCTCTTTCTTCTTGCTTCACACATATTAAAACTAAATTTATCGTCTTTACGATCAAAGTTATCGACTAAAACTTTTATTAGCAAAACTTCCATTTTAAACGTTTGATTTAAACAATGCGTTCTAAAAACTCAAACGCCATATTCAATCAGCAACGCATCAGCTTAAACTGTGCATCGCATCAGCATCGCAAATAAGCAGTGATGCCGCATCACTGCGCAAATGTTTGACGTTTCTGAATTTACACTATGCAATAAGATGGTCGTTTGATGGAATGAGCTTTCATGGAAATATGTTATTGCTGCTTTCACCAAATTCCATTGGAAAATATGTCTTGGCTGGGGCTTTCCCCAGCACGCCTGGCTCCGGCCTAGATGTATTATTGAACCTCCCGCCCCTTGATGTTTACATCATGGGTTGTACAATCAAAGCTATCTCACGTTTAAGAAGAGGTGGCTTTTGGTATAACTCGCACTGGAGTTTTGATGAACTTGCTCAACGGCTGTCCTTCGACTCCTGTCTTATGGATATGCCGTCCGATGCAATGACTCCGGAACTTCCTAGTGTTCAGGAGTGGCACTGGTCAGACTCTGTGCCTGGAAAAGAATGCAGTCGAATCTTCACGGATGGCTCCAAACATGCCTAAGTCTTCCAAACAGAGACTTATGCTATCCTTATGGCCATGGAATATGTTGCGAGGAGCAGGTGGGGGGCGAAGTATCTGCGTCTGTAGCGAAAGTCAGGCTGCGCTTAAGGTCTTGCTGAACCCCTTACCCACCTCTTAAATAGTTAATGCAAGATCTCTCTGAATTCGGTCGAAAGCCTGAATTCACTTATACTTGTCTGGGTCCCGGGTTATAACGGGATTACGGGATATGATATCCGATGAACTTGCTAGACAGGGCAGGGCACAGACAGACTAAGCTAATTCTCCCCGACGTCTGTAAAAAATCTGCCGCATTCTTGTTGTCTCTCAACAGAAAAGACTGCAGACAGACTAATGGCGTTCTTACGGGCCATTACGCTTTTGGCAAACAGTTTAAGGTGCTAGGCCTAAGCGATACCACCAACTGCGAAGCCTGTGGATAAAGCGATGACACTGCGGAACATTTCCTCTTGTTCTGCTTTGCTCATTTCAGGTGGCAGGTATTTGGTGCTGATATGGTGAATGCTGTAAACCTAAGCTGCCTATCATTGAAGCACCTACTCGTCTTTTTTAGGAAAACGAGTAAACTGTTACAGTAAAAGTGGTGTGTCTGCCTGGTCGTACAATGCACATACATACATATTAGGCCTTAACTGCCTATACAGTGCCTGAACCTAGCTTCTCCAACCACGAAATGCGAAGTGTAGGGGACCTACAGTTTAAAGCCGAATCGGAACGGCAAATTTGAGAAGCTTTCTCATGACAAGTTTATACTCTTGGATGTTTGTCAGACGTTCGCAGGTAATACAATGCACAAGTATTGAGTCTGAGTGCTCCAGTGTAGAAAGTCTCAAAATATGCAATAAGAGCACTTGATGCCAACTTTTTGTTAAAGTCTTTTTTAAGTAATATCTTTGTATATACATTCCTATAGTAGCGCCAATCCAGTAATACCAGTATCCTAATAGGTGTCGCTACTCATACCAGATCGAGAATTAGTTGGCTGAGAGCTTTTGTGCCTTTGATAATTTTATTAATAATAAAAAAGCATTCGTTGATATTTTTGTTCGTTCAATCATTCAATATTATAGTTCGTCGTTCGTCGAAGAGAAAAGAGAAAGGAAGAAGAAAGAAACGAAGAAAAAAACTGCTTTGTCTCTCATTATCGAATCATTCTGATATTATGTAAGTATTTATTTTTCTTTGTAAAAGCCAAATACTTTTTGAAGATTTGCGTAGTGCGTCGCTTCGGCAAATAGTATGTAGGATGGATAGAGGGAGATCATGGAAAAATTAGAAATCTGGCTTTGTCGTCTGCGAGTAGAATGTATGATGGAAGAGGCGATTCGTTTGAAAAGAAATATTGAATAAAAGCTGATTTCGGTAGGTATTTGAATTATGAATTAATGGATTTTTAGACTTTAGCTATTTTCGCTGTATCTCGTCCAAAAATGTACCGATTTATATCATTTCGTCAGTATTTGATTCGGAAATATTCAATTTGTGTTGTATCAGCCGTTATTCAAGGAAATAGTTGTTGGATAGGTGTATTTATCTAATTGATAACCTACATTAATATTGAGGCAGGTCACCTGTCGTTTTGCAGTTTTTTTGTAATATATTCGTGGTCAGCATCGATAGTAATGTGTATCTACTATGTCCGTCCGTCCGTCCGCCCACCCGTCGGCACAAATGAATGCCTTTACACTGGAGCTAGAAAGCTGAAATTTTAGCAATGTTATCTCTAGGGGCCCGAAATAATAATTTTTAAGAAGTTTTAAAATCCGCCCATTGACGCGGCCACAATTTTAAAAGAACAAATTTGTGAGCTAGAAAGCTGAAATGTTGAATATATGTATTGTCTTAAGGCGCCCAAAATGCTGTGGGAGTTAACTAACATTGCATCGTCGCCTCTTCAAGTAGCATGTATGATGAGAGGGGGATGATGGAAGGGACGAAAAGTTTTGAAATGAAAAATTTAATAAAATCAAATTTCAGTCTTTTTCCTCAAATAAGAAATTATGAGTTGATCGCTTTTTAGACTGTTACTATATCTTGGAGCTGGTCGAACGTCTGCCATTCCTAAAGAATTTGAAGATGAAATATCTCGAAGCCTAATACCACGTTGAATGAAGAACAAGAAATGGGAGTTTCTTCTGACAGAATAGAAATGCCAGAAGTAGGCGGGAAAGTACATCTGCCTATGCAGGGACCAGCTTAGAAAATCACTACAGCGCCTTCCAACCAGCGTTTGTCGTAAAAGTATAGGTATTAAGTGGGGAAATCACATCTATGCAATTTAAACATCCAGATGAGATGAGCCCAGCGACACATTTAACATCTTGGTCAGGGACGATTGAACCTCGCTAATCCATCGCCAGCAAAGAATAACTGATACCAATTAGGGTCCGTCACTTTTTCTTCAAGCAGATAATCAAGGGCAATATGATTAGACTTAGGACGCATCCCTGGTGTACACCTCTTTGATTGCGAAATCCTCGGTGACGCCAACTATACATCTTACTCTTGTCTTTACTCGCTCATACATGTATACATGTCCTTGACCATCCGACGTAGATTTCTGGAACTCCTCGTTGTCTTAGCGCTACCCATAACAGATCCGTTGGTTGTTTATTACAGGACTTTCCAAAATCAACCAACACCATATGCAAATCCTTCAAAGAATCACTATGTTTTTCCATCATGATCATTATACTTTGGATTGCATCTGTGGTTGATTTACCTGCGACAAACCCGCACTGGTCTTCAGATAGCCGTACTATTTTACGGATTCGGCTATTTAATAATCCCTGAACGATCTTCGTGGTGTGTGACATCAGCTTGATTGAACGGTATTTATCAGTCTCGCATATCGCCTTTTTCTTTGTACAAAATAAGAAGAAAACTCTCCCTCCACGGGTTAGACATTGGATCGCCACTCATCAGTTTGCAGATGAGAATCATAAGCCATTTGGACCCGATGACTGCCATCTTTTTCCAGAACTCAGAGGGTTTCTTGTCCGGCAAAACTGCTTTTCGATTTTTAAGGTCTTTGACCGCATTCATAACTTCTTCAACAGCAATGTCGTGTACTTCTTCAGTGTTAGAAACGGCTCTCGGAAAATATATCCCATGAAATTGGTTAATTAGTAGTTTTTCGTCATCCACAAGAAGCATTAAGTATTGTTGATGAACTTTGGCGAACGGATTTCCTGGGCATTCCTCCTTCTCTCAGCGGCAAATTTTGAAAATAGTTGTTTTTCTGTTCAAGCTGCTTTGTTGGAGTTCGTGGACAGCCTTCTGACACATTTTTGTCACTCATCACTGCTTTAGCTTCATCTGCCCACCACCATGTTTCTTTGCCGTATTGACAACTTTGTTGATGATGCGATGGAGATAATTTTGCATATTTGCAATAAATGCATGACTTTTTTTGTCCAGGTTGTACCATTTGATTCTCACAAACACTTTACAGTCAGGAGGAGGCGGTTTTGTTGGGCGATTGCCTCTTCCAGGATCACTTTGCTATCTTTAACCCGAGGCTTCATGAAACGTGCTACCATTATGGCAATCAATCTAGGATTCGTTTCCGCCACTGCTGTAAGTGACCAGGTGACGGCTTTGTTTGAGAACGATAAGACCTTATGACGTATTAGAATATCTTGAAAGCGTTTGTGCTCACGTCCAAGAAACGCGTCCGATTTCCGGTGTTTTGCGGGATGATATTTTCCTGGGATAGACTCACAAAAATTAAAACTCTGGACACGTCTTCGACTCACAAAAAAGGATATTCTGAAGGTTGGATATTTCAACCGTGGATATTATAAAAAAGAATATAAACTACAGTAATTATTACTAATTTTTGGATTTGAAGTGGCAAACCGCTAGTGCCGGTTCCCTACCTACTCCACACACACACATCAAAGCAAACAACTTAGAGCATTCTTCAAAAGAATTCGCTTTAACATCTCGAAATGATTGCATACCTTCTTATGCAATGTTTAAATATTTTCCCAGCCTTTATTCAAAAATCCGTATTCAGTAGGTACATATCCAAAACATGTAAGTTATGCAATCTCTGTTTCGATTAAAGTCCCAAACCAGTTGTTTGTGAAAAACCGAATGAACAAATTCTGCTTATATTAGGAGATTTAATTTTGTAACAAAATGCAATCGCAATATGTACATAATATGATTTGTGATACCGATTATGAATGAATACTATACCCCTTTTCTTTGATGAATGCTACGGCCTCCTTGCAATATGCCATAACCTACCCCAAACTTCCATTGAAAACAACAAATAATTTATAAACCATATACCGCACCCTCTCACCCACACATCATATCCCCATCATAAGAAGTATAAAAAAAAATTCAATAAACAAACGACAAACTACACACTTATGAAAATCTTCAAATATAACGGCGCTGGTCGGAAAAATGTTACTTTTGTTTTGTTCATCACTTCAATTACTTTCGTTTAATATAGCTTTCGTTTTGACGAAAACTTTCATAAGAACTTAAAGCTCCATCTAAATTAATTAAGGACACAAACCAGTTTTCATTATTGATCGATTGAAGCGCCAAAGCTTCTGCGGGATACATGTACAACATTATTATTCGATTTCTTGGCGCTACTATAGGAATGTATATACAAAGGTAATATTCTTCGTTGAAATACGTAATTTAAAGAAATAAAATAAAAGTACAATAAATAAAAATAAATACTAGGCATTAAAGTCCCATAGAGGGCCTAAAACCTAGCATCTCCAACCATTTTCTTTTACGCCGAATCCGAACGGCAAATTTGAGAAGCTTCTCATGACAATTGATACTCTTGGATGTTTGTCAGACGTTCGCAAGAGGTGGGGCAGTGGAAAAAACTCAATTTCCGGCGGGAATTGAACCAGGGACCTTTCGATTAGTAGTCCGACACACTTACTTTTACTTTACTTTTAAATTCATTTTTATTAATTATTAGCTTATATCAACTTAAATACTAGACAAAAATGATTAAATCTAACTTAAAATTAACAGGATACTTATTCTAGATTATTGATCCTTATGCGGACGCCCTAAACTTAACTCTATCTTATAATTATTGCCTTTCGGCCTAAAAACTATTTTACGAACTAATCTTACATAATTATGTTTTCATCGAGAAAATTGTTAAGAAAACTCGGAATCTTTATCAAATTTTATATTTTTATATAAAAAAAAATAAATTACAAACTACCTACTCTACTTACTTAAACTACTTAGCATATTCTAACTATAATTAGGATTCTGAGCACTCGTTGCCTGGCGCAACAAGTGGTCAAAATCCCAATTGCTTTCCGAGCGCCTGGCAGTCGTCAACGTGCACACGCGCCGCCGTGAGCCGACTGAAGCCTTACAGCGTCAGTCAACTCCCGGAAGCACCACCACACGTTGGCGAGCCCGGCCTCTCCCAAAAACGCCCTAGCTGACTTAATCTAACTTATAAGCTAAGAGGATGTTACCTAGAGTAACGCACCGTCCTGGGAGGGCATGTTGACCCCTCCCCCCTCAACAAGCCACCAAAATTCGGCGAATTGCTTTTCCGTGTCGAATATATCCCTCTCCGATATTGCGGTACTAAAGCGGAGGAGCTCATGAGCATTGGCGACGTCCCCGTCATGGCGGAGCCGCTTATCTCTCGCGCTGCGGTAGCGATGGTATAAGACCGGGATACCATCCCTCGTCTGTACCAGCCCTTTTGAATCAATATGGATAAATGCCTCTGGCGGGATAAAGCCAGACCGGAGCGTACTCTCAATGTACATTTCATTGGGGTAGTAAGCCCCAAATATCAGACTATTGTCGCTGGCCATCGCCCTTGCAACGTGCCTTCGAGTGACCTTAATGAGGAAATTGTCAATCCTATTCAACTGAGCCCCATCGTATAGGACCTTGTTGGGATAGTATTTTATATAGTTGGATTCGGGCGTTCGGAACAACCGGAGACAGGTCCTAAGACATTGTCTCTCCAAAACCCGAATCTTTTCCATATAACTAGGCGCTATATTAAACCACAATGGACAACCATAAGCGATGATCGGCCTTATAAGGGCCACGTAGCAAATGACCTTCACTCTAGAGTCAAGTTGACTGCTATGAAACAGTCTCCTTGTCAGAGCATAAGCCTTCTTGGCCCCAGCAAGACAAGCAACTATATGTCAATCGAAATACAGATACTGGTCAAGCCAGATACCCAGATATCTAACTACGCTTCTCACCGCCAATGGCTGCCCATTTTGTCCAATAATGGCCAATTTCTTCCAGTTTTTTCTGGTATCCCTAGAGCCCCCAGCCAATGGAGTTCTGAACAAGATTGTTTCCGTCTTCTGAAAGTTGATTTTCAACTTCCAACGCTGCAAAAGGATATTAATGACCTCGATTTTAGGACCTGATCTGTATGCCACCAAATCGTCGGCATACGCTATAGCATGTCTGAGTGAACCCACCAGATCACTCGTGTAAATGTTAAACAGGATCGGAGAATTGACCGCCCCCTGCTGTAAACCGTTTTTAATTTCAAAGACTCTGCTCGAAGTCATGTTGCCACATTTGACAACGAACTTCTTTCCCATAAGCATATTATAAATTACATATAGCAAAGGTTTGTGCATCCCCCGCCTGGTCAACTTGTAGAAAAGTCCCTCTAACCATACGGTGTCGAAAGCCTTCTCAAAATCAACCAGACAAGCGCCCGTGCATTGGTTTTTGCATTTATTCCACTGAATGTCGGAAACCAGTTTCGACGCGGCATGAATAGTGTCATGCCTCGCCCTGAAACCAAACTGGTTGTCCGGGATTATGTTATTGTCCTCGACCCACTTTAACAGGGCTCTATTTACAACCTTTTCAAAGACCTTGCTAATATTCGGAAGCAAGCTAATTGACCGGAGATTGGCAGGGTTCGTCCTATCTTTACATTTTTTCGGGATAGGGTGTACCACAGCTACCTTCCAATGCGCCGGATAATGTGCATTATTCAGCGCATTGTTAAACAGCGTGGTGAAAATATCTACAGCCTCCAAAGGCAGGTGTCTCAATACGACGTTTGGGACACCATCCATCCCCGCCGACTTTTTATTCTTTAGTGACTCGAAGATGCACAGAAGATCATCCTTCGACACGAACAAGTGCGATGCATCTCGGCCATTGGCGACAACTGCATTAGCATGGTTTTCATCAGTGAACACGGTGAATCCGTTATTCTCAGATCGCCAATTCTCAAGTTCGGTGCGCAGATAGAAGTGGCTCACCAGAGCCCTATTCTCAATGTCGTGGTTACGGCGAACAGGATTGTTCACCGTATACACGGCCTCGAAACAAGCGCCCAGCAAATCCACTTTCTCCTGTGGGTCCTCGACCACGAAAAAATCGTCGTTTGAAGCGACACTTTCTGGACTTATTCCAACAGTCAGTACTGTCTGTCTGTTCTCTGCTGTCTGGGAGATTCGAACACAAGGAATATCATTGTGATCTTTCCTCCTGAACAACTTATTTATCTGTGGTCCGACACACTAACCACTGAGCCACTGCGCCCTCAATACAAGTACAATACCTTTTTCAGATACCGTCGTTTCGTAGAACAGACAAAACTTACTTTAAAATATCTATTCTTGGGAGTATTTTGAGATTGATTTAAACATGAATTACTATCCTTAACACTAAAATCTTTATTGGTACACGATTTGTTTAAAGTGTGTAGATTTTCTTTTTAGCACTGACTTATTGTGATTATTACTAAGGTGCAATGTGTCATCTCTTAAAAATATACTATGAATACCTGGCGCCCTACCGACCTATTTGTGAGCAAGAATCGTCGTAATCGTGAGGGAGTCATTAAGCGCCACTATGAATACACACCATTCACTTTGTGTTAATTTATATTCAAAATTCGCAGCCTTATACAACATATTGATGCATCATGCGGAATACTTAATCCTTTTTTAACTGACAGTAGCTGTAGATAGACTAAGTCATCCTTGTAACCACGAACACCATTTCCCGCGGCGGCACTATGCAAAGCAAAAGCAGATTCAAATAAAAAGCATGTCAGCATAGTCATATTTAAGGACAACTGGATGCATTTTGTTTTAAATTTTGTTTAAAACTTTGGAGTCATGAATACAAACAATTCGAATATCGAATATGCATATCGTGCAGCATGCATCAAACCAAACAACTGTTGTAAAGCCGGCAGTGAGGACTAATTAAAACAAACAAATTATAAAGTTCCTTCGAACTTTTGAAGGTATCTCTCGTAGATTAATTGTTTGTGTTCTTAAAAACTGACCTACATTCGCAATTAGCATATGCTTACTCATACACCAACAAGCCCACGCATCTACAAGGAAAACCACTTCCCCAATTCTATGGCAACTGTGAATCGAATCTACTATGCCGCCAGCCATACTATTGCGAGGGCATTTCGAGAAGTTTGTTCGTGCACCTTAATAGTTCGACGACGGCGAAAAGTAGGTTGCTAAAGTTGCTTTTACTTTCGCTTTGCTATTTTTATTTGTTCTTCCTTAATACAAGGAAGCGCCAGTGACGACAACGACCTTCGTGTAAGCGAACATATGCAAGAGAGAAGTATTCATAGCAAGAGCTACGTGAGCATTATTAGCCATAGAGCGATAGAGCGACGAGCGATTATATTCCAGGACAGAATTGAACGAAAATCGAATTAGTTCTTACGTGACATCAGTTCCGCGAAGAGTTAGCGAAAAGAGTGCAGCTGAAAATGCTCCAGAAAACCAGTAATGATGAAAATTCGGTGAATACGATTCCCCAGCCATTAAATGCCGACAACAAGAATACTGCCTACTGCAGTCGCAAAACCTGGATATCAGTGGATCGAATGAACAGCCTGCGAAAGCTGGCCCAAGAGGCGGTTCACTCTAATAAAACCTTCACGATTCGCGGCTGCTTTAACTCGGTACGAAATGCGCTGACCGCACGCGGATGGGTCGAGAAGCTGGACGTGCACAGGAAGCATACACCATCGGGAACGTGTCAGGTGACTTACGAGGATCTTGCACAAAGCCTACCGAAGCGAAAATTTACTGAATCTCGACGGCAATATTTGATAAAGTGTGAACGAAGTGTCATGTCGCGGTTCATGGAGCATGTTCCAATAGATTTCCTGTGGACAGCGAGGAAAGAAAAGTGTGATTACATCGATCTGGCGAAGAACCCCATAATGACTATTAATAAGATAGGGGGAGTTCCCTTCACCTCGAAGGAGGGTCTATGCAATCATTTAAAGGACTTTCACTGGTTCTACGAAGAGGGCGTATCGGAGCTGTTTTTCCCCCGATGTTACAACGCCTGGAGTCCCGAGGAACTGGCCGAATTCATAGACAACTTTAAATTGACCGCATGCATTTCGTTCATCAAATGGCTCGTGGACAAGTTCCTCGAGAATGGGTTCGATGCGGTATTCTCGCCTGTGGGGAAGATCCCATTCAATGCGATCGATTTCGCCTTCAAGAGGTGCAACGAGTTCGTGGAAGCATGCAACCACAACGATATCGACACCGACGATCCGGCGCACATTTGGGAACACGACTGGGATGCATTTTTGACGCAACAGCACATGCTAGCCAATCTGAATGCCCGCATTTTATCAGATCCTCAGAGACTGGTAGATAATCTCATCAAGACTGGAGGTCTGATTCTGGAGAATATGAGGAAGAATTGGCCACAGTACTGCTTGGACGGTTACCAGAACATTTGGATTATAAAACCAGCAAACAAGTGTCGCGGCAGAGGAATTCAGCTGATGGACAATTTAAAGAAGATCTTGGGCGTTATAAATCCCTCGGTGGCTTCCAAGAGCAGATTTGTTATACAGAAATATATTGGTGAGTTTGATTTTAGATTGAGGGACCTTTATGGGGGTGGTAGAACGAAGGATGTGCGAGAAATTATTATTTCCTATTTAAGAAAGTCCGTATGCATAAAATGAAGAAGTTTAAAAATATGTCAATTGATCATCAGCTTATGGGAGTTACTCCTTTTTCTGTATTTGTGTGGCCGCAAAAGTCACATTTAATCATGAATGAGCTGCGCCCATTAATCAATCTGCTTACACGCAGTGCTTCGTCCTTGAAGTGTTTCGTGGAATATATTTGAATTTGACATAGAAGCCATATTGATAGGAAACCAGTTGAATGTTTGTTTATTATAGAAAAGTTCATGTGGAAAAAAGGCTAGTGTGCATATTTTAGGAGCCAAGGTTAAGGTATTTTTAGATGTGTTTTGGTGAGTAGAATGTCAAGCAGAAAGTCGATGTTTAATGAGTACGTGTAGGATTACGGTTCCGAGTAATAATCGCATGTGGGGTGGCCATATATATGAGCAGAAAGGTCGTGATAGGCGGCATTAATAAACTCAAGGTTTGAATCCTGCTCACTGTATGTAATTGAAATAATGAAAACGATGGGAACACCTAATTTCATTTGCGTGACACCTGCCCACATCTTTTTAGAACAGTTTGAAGCGATAATCCAACCACTATGGTTGGTGCCTCTATTTAATGTGAATTTCCGACAATACGAATTTCTTTAAAATGTAAAACGCCAAAACTTTATACTACTAACGTGAACTTCAAAAATGTTGGGACTCTATAATGTGAATTTTTTATGGAGAAGTTGTTGTAATATCTTCTGTTCCTTTTTCATGCGATTAGGAATACTAATAATTGTCTAGACATAAATTTATTTGATTTCAATGTAGCTGTAAAATAGGCAATGAATAATTGCTGGACACTACTTGCGCAACAAATTAAAAATGCCTTCGCTGTGGTTTTCCCATTATAAGGGTACTGTGTCACTACAGAAAAAAGACATCCCTTTAGCGCACGCAAATTATAAAAAAAAAAAAAAAAAAAAAAAAAACTGTTGGATCCTTATTGCTCCTTGACAATGTCACTGTCCTAAAGAAAAGCTGACTAGCTCTGACGCCGACGGGGACATTACAGTGTGTGATTTGCCCACCAAACGTTACTGCCTCAATCCAACCCATTGATAAAAACGTTATTATTTAGTCAACTCATATAAAACAAAAAAAGCGGCCAAGTGCGAGTCGGACTCGCCCATGAAGGGTTCCGCGCGAATAATAATTATTATTTACTTAGGCACCTATTACCTACCGATTTATTATTAGAAAATAATAGTTCACGGTTTACGCATAAGGTTTATGTTTATGAATTTAAATGTTTTTTTTTTATATTTGAGTTGATTGAATGAAAGGTAAATTGCGGTTTACGATTTATGACGTATTAAAAAAAACTACTTACTAGATCTCATTCAAACCAATTTTTGGTGGAAGTTTGCATGGTAATGTACATCATATATTTTTTTTAGTTTTATCATTCCCTTACTTTAGAAGTTAGAGCGGGGGGGGGGGGGGAGGGGGGCATTCACATTTTACCACTTTGGAAGTGTCTCTCGCGCAAACTATTCAGTTTAGAAAAAAATTATATTAACAACCTCAATATCATTTTTGAAGACCTATCCATGGATACACCACTCGTATGGGTTTGATGAAAAAAAATTTTAATTTCAGTTCGAAGTATGGGGAACCCGCAAAATTTATTGTTTTTATACCCTATTCTAGGGGTATATTAATTTTGACGCATAGTTTGTAACATACCTTAATATTGCCCGTAGACCCCTAAAGGTTAGGTTAGGTTAGGTTGAGGTGGCTGTTAGCCGAAAGCTAACACACTTAGACCAAAGAGGTCCATTGTGATGCCACTAGGATCGGGAGTATCTACCACTACCCGCTAAAACCATTTGGAGCTTCTAATGAAGCGTGATAGACTTCTAACATCTGAGTTAGCCAAGTCACTGAGTTCATTAAGGAAGAAGGCTCCCAAATAGAGATTTCTTTTATGGGAGAGTGCAGGACATGTGCAGAGGAGATGAAGTGTAGTCTCCTCCTCCTCCTCATCCCTGCAACTTCTGCAGAAGTCGTTAGAATAGACGCCAAGCCTTGATGCGTGCTTGCCTATTAGACAGTGCCCTGTGATGGCACCTATGACAGAGCTAATATGCAGTCGGTTAAGTGAGATCAAACTCAGAGAGCGTCGCAGGTCCAGCTTTGGCCAGATATGCTTGGTCGCTAGACACGTATCACTACCTGTCCACCTGAGGTTTGTACTCTCGACTGCGGCTAGCTTAAGCATGAGTTTACAAGTAGCGATGGGCATACCTAAGAAACCTTTATCAGGTAGAAGAGGTAATGCTGTTCCTTTTTTGGCGAGTTCGTCTGCCCTACAGTTCCCTGGGATGTCTCTGTGCCCTGGCACCCAAAAGAGGTGAAAGTTGAACTGCTCTGCCATCTCCTCAAGAGACGAGCGGCAGTCTATGGCTACGATGGAGTTTGAAGAGACTGAATCCAAGGATTTCAGCGCGGCTTGACTATCCGAGAATATGCGGATGTCCTTAGCGGATATCACGTTTCTCTTCAGCCACGACAAGACTTCCTTAATCGCCATGATTTCCGCCTGGAACACGCTACAATGATCAGGAAGACGGAAAGAGAGACTGATATTAAGTCTTTCTGAGAAAACACCACCTCCGACCCCATCACTAGTTTTTGATCCGTCGGTGTAAAAGTGGATCGAATTATCTTCCATGCAATCAGCCTCCTCCCAGAATGATCTGGAGGGGATAGTGATTTGGAAGTTCTTTTCGAACTGTAGCTGGGGTATAGTGTAGTCGATGTTTCTTGGTAGGGACCCATGGGAGTCCAGAATGATAGAGTGGCCAATATTTGTATTGATCCACTGTGATGTGGCTTTTAAACGGACAGCGGAGCAGGCAGCTGATTGCCTGCTGAAAATATCCAGGGGTGTTAGATGCAGTAATATGTCCAGTGCAGCGGAGGGGGTCGTACGGAGTGCTCCGCAGATACACAGACAAGCTGTGCGTTGCACCTTGCTCAGCTTATCACGGTTTACCGCTTTGTCTAGAGCAGTCCACCAGACAACCACCCCGTATGTCAGGATCGGTCTAACTACCGATACGTATAGCCAGTGTGATATGCGGGGCTGTAGGCCCCACTTATTTCCGATGGCTTTTTTGCAAGAGAAAAGTGCTACTGTAGCTTTCCTTACTCTTTCTTGTACATTGGGTTTCCAGCTTAACTTCTTATCGAATATTAGACCCAGAAATTTAGCTTCGTCGGAAAAGGTTAAGCTTGTACCGTTGATAGAGGGAGGGTCGATATGAGGGACTTTATATTTCCTGGAGAAGAGGACAAGCTCGGTTTTGTGAGGGTTAACCCCCAGCCCACAGCTTCTTGCCCAAATTGAAAGCTTGTTGAGAGCGTTTTGAAGGAGTTCCTTTAGAGTGTTGAGGTATTTCCCTGAGACGGCAATAGCAATGTCATCCGCATAGGCAATCACCGTGCAACCCTCCCCTTCCAGGCATGTCAGTAGTTTATTCACCACCAAGTTCCACAGAAGGGGGGAGAGGACACCACCTTGTGGCGTGCCTCTACTGACAGACCTTCTAGCGGATGAAACGCCCAGTTTTGAATTGATAATCCTGCTTGTTAGCAAAAGACTGATCAATGCACCAAGCGATCCATCCACATTTAGTTCTGTTAGTGCATTTGCGATTGCAGATGTGTCGACGTTGTTAAAAGCGCCCTCTATGTCTAGGAAGGCAACCATAGTGTATTCCTTGTGGTGAAGGGAGTATTCTATGGTGCGTACCAAGGAGTGAAGGGCAGTTTCCACTGATTTACCCTTAATGTACGCATGTTGTGCCGCAGACAGCAGTTGCGGGCTTATATTCATGCGAAGATGGATATCAATCAGACGCTCCAGCGTTTTGAGGAGGAATGATGATAGACTGATGGGTCTGAGGTCTTTTGGACTAACATGGGAGTATTTCCCAGCCTTGGGTATGAAGACTACTTTAACTTCCCTCCAAGCCTGAGGAATGTGAGTAAGCCTTAAACAGCTATTCATAATCATCTCCAGTGTTGGTAGAATGATGTCAGAAGTCCTCTGAAGTTCGGCAGGTATTATGCCGTCAGGTCCTGCAGACTTGAAGGGCTTGAAGCTTTGTAGTGCCCAAAGAAGCTTGTCCCTAGTAATCAGATTTTGAGAATTTGTTACCTGTAAATCCATAGGTGACCTGTTTGGGTTACTATGGCCGGTAATGTTGGAGCTACCAGGGAAGTGTGTGTCAAGTAGCAGATTGAGCGATTCCTCGCTGGATGTAGTCCACGAGCCATCTGCTTTCTTTAGGCAGCTAGGCATAGTTGGATTTGAAGCAAGGATTTTTCTTAGCCTTGATGCCTCTGAGGTTTCTTCTATTTTGCCACAGAAGAGTCTCCACGAAGATCTTTTGGCCTTCCTTAATTCTTTTTTGTATGATTTGAGGGGTACTTTATAGGAGTCCCAGTCAGTATTGGATCTTGAGCTTTTAGCTCGATTGAAGAGTCTCCTGCAATCATTTCTCAGTGGTCCTAATTCAGGTATCCACCAATGTGGCTTCTTTTTCCCCCTGGGACGAACGAGTGGGCAGGAAACAGCCATCGCTTCCTTAAAAGCCATCGTGAGCTTGTTGACTTTGCTGTCAAGCTCGCTAGGATTGCGTGGGGGACTTAAGAGTTCAGAGGTTATATGTCTGCGCATAGTATCTCTGTATTTGGGCCAGTCTGTTTTCCGAGGGTTACGGAATGTGGATTGGCAGGGGATGTCAACGTTTAGGTTGAAGGTAAGATATCGGTGGTCGGAGAAGGAATGGTCAGACGAAACCCTCCAACTCGATATGAATTTGTGGATGTTATTGGAGACAAGAGTAATGTCTAAGACTTCTTGTCGATTCTTGGTGATGAAGGTGGGCTCATTACCCATGTTGCACACAATGAGGTTAGTACTTAAAATGTAATCGAAAAGTGACTCACCTCTGCTGTTGATATCAGTGCTTCCCCATACGGTGTGATGCGCATTAGCGTCACATCCGATGATGAGTGCAGCTTTCCGCCTCTCTACTTCCGCAATAAAACTCTCCAGGTTAACACCAGGAAGAGGTCCCAGGTTGTCATGGGCAAGATACGCTGATGCCAACCAGTATGTGCTACCAGCAGTCTCCAGTTTGGCAGCCGTCGTATCTCGATCGCTGAAATTAGGGAGTAAATAAGCATTAAGGCTACTCTTCACTAGTATGCACGATCTAGGTTTACCTTTGTCGGACACATATAGTGGGTAGTATCCAGGGGTCTTCAGTCCACGAACCAGGTTATTGACGACCCAGGGCTCCTGGACCAAGACTACGTCTTCTCCGGTTTTTGCTAGACGGAGAATAAGGGCGGCCGAGGCCTTAATCGAGTGTTGGAGGTTAATCTGAATGATCTGCAGCATTGCTACGATCTTGTGGAGAAGCCTCCATCACTGTTTTATTGAGGTCCTCCAAATCAGAGGACGAACTGAGAAGTTCATCCTCACTCAGAGGATCCTTGTTGGACAAGCCTTCCAATACAGAGGATGAGCTAAGGAGCTCGTCTTCCCTCAGAAGGTCATTGTCATTGGTGTCGTGTGTGTCCATAACCGACTGGGAGTCGATCACAGGGGGTAGAGACATGGTTGGTTCCTTAGAGGGCTCTAAAATGTCATCCTCTAGGGAGGGGAAGGTGACTGATGCGCTTGCATCCGACACAACAGATTCGGAGGGATGATGGGGTCGCTTATCAGCGTCCAAATCATCCTTCTTGTAGACCTTCAGCGTGATGTCGTTCCACCCGAACCGAATCATGCCTGCGGTCGCTGCCAGATGAGCAAGGGATTCCTGATTGATGATGATAACAGCGCATCGGTAGGAACCCTTTTGTTCTTCCAGTTTTGCGACTTTCCAGTCGTGAGTCGGAAGGGATGGGTTGCTGATTTTGAGGAGGTGCAGTATCCTTTCAGGGGAGGAAGGGCTAATTGGGATCCAGGCACGCGATCTCGGTCGGCAAGGGATGTCCTCCCTTGCAACAACATCAAGCTTAGCCCCTGGCCAAAGCTCACCAAGCTTGTTGATCGCGACCTTGTAGAGGTCCAATGATCGCTGATCATCGCACGCGATAAGTTTAACTCGTCCTTGATGCCAGCCACCATCATGGATTATTGGCGGTGGTCCGGGGATATCCTTGTAGAAATCCTCGAAGTTTTCCAATAGGGAGAGCATAATGAGATCCCACCGTTCAGGTGAGATCCTACCATCGGCGTCGCTGCGGTCTATAACTGCGACCACAATACCTTTTTTTAGGACGTCGCTAAAAGACCTATGAGATTTGACGGTGGACGCGCTAGGAGGAATACTGGTGTTGTGCATCCTCAGGCGCTTGGAGACCGAACTGACCTCCTCCACCGATCTCTGTCGCTTTGACGCAATGTCTCCGCTGGTCTTGTCCTTTCCTGTGAGTACGTTCTGAGCCCAGGTCAGTTTACTGATCTGAGCAGGGGTTCTATCCAACTCAGGGATAGTGCCGATAGAGCCAATAATGCGATTTGCATTGCGTTTATCCTTGTAGTGCGACGTCGAGGTGTTACGACGACGCCTACAAGACGCGCTGGTGGAAGTAGGACCATGTTGCACAGTCCCACTCCCCCCAGGGGGGTGATTGTGACTGGTAGTAGCATCCAAGCGTTTACTGCCAGCGGAAGGACCATGAGTTTGCACAGTCTTACCCCTGACTAGTGTAGCAGGAGTTTTACCAGGGGGCAGCTTTGGGACACTGCCTGAGGGGTTGCTGCCAGCAGAGGTGGGACCATTTTGCACAGTCCCACTTTTGCTGGGAAATTTATTTTTATGCTCGCAATCACTGACGGAGGAACCACGGTTATCCACAGTTCCGCTGCCAGCTGCCATAAGAGCATTGCCGGTAGACAGCTTTGTCGCCGTACTACCGTCCGGTTTCAAAGGGATACCGGCCTTAAAAATTTGTTTTTGTTTTTGATTAGGTTTCATAATAGTTCCCACGAGTAGCGGAGAAGGGAAGGTCCGTCTGTACAGAGATCCGCATTGTACAGATAAGGCTAGCTGTTCCGGAGGTCGCCAGGTATCCGGATACTCCGCTTGCGACTGAGCTATTTTTTAAACCTGGGCCCTCAGCCAGGCTGACTATCGGCACGGGTCTCCATTAGTCCAGCCCAGGGGATAAAGGAGGGAGAGAGAAGGGAAGGGGAGAGTAAGGAATAGAGGAGTGGGAGAAGATTGGGGGAGAGTGGGATCAGGACGGAGTGTCCTGTGGGCAGTTCTTAGTAGATGCTGAAAAACAGCACCCTTAAGCCTCCACACCGGCACCAACAAAGAGAGGTGCGCTCGACAAGGTGACTGACCCTTCGTGGAGGTAGACCCCTAAAAGTTACTATATTTATGATCAGCATCGATAGTAATGTCGATTTAGCCATGTCCGTCTGTCCGTCCGTCCGTCGGCAAAAATTAGGCCTTTAAACTGGGCCTAGAGCGCTGAAATTTTAACCATATACTCTCTAGGGTCCCGAAATAATCAAGTTTACGAATTTTTGAAATCCGCCCACAGACACCCCCACAAACTCAAAAAACAAAATTTTGGAAAAAATCGAATTTTGAGCTAGAAAGCTGAATTTTTTTATATATGATCTATGACTCATAAAACTGCTCGGGATACAATTTTTTCAAAATCCGCCCACTGACACGCCCACAAATAAATAATTTTTTTTTTTTGAAAATCCAAAGTTTGAGCTAGGGAGCTGAAATTTATAATATATACTCTCTATGGGCCCTTTATACTCATGTGTAAATATTTTCAAAATCCGCCCATTGGCACGCCCACATTTTTTTTTTTTTTTTTTTTTTTTTTTTTTTTTTGAAAATTCAAAGTGAGCTACGGAGCTGAAATTTATAATATATACTCTCTAGGGGCCCTTTATGCTCATGTGTTAATTTTTTTTAAATCCGCCTACTGACATGCCCACAATTAAATAAAACAATTTTATTGAAACACCCAAGTTTGAGCTAGGGAGCGTTTTTTTTTTTTGATAAAATCCTTTAAATGTTATATAACAAAATATGTAGAGCGTTCTTAACAATTCAACCATACTTAGACTTTTGTCACGCCCACTTATGAGGGATAGGTATAAGAATAGGGTATCCAACAGTTCGCCCAAGCGGACTGTAGCCCGTCCCTATGTTTTTTTTCTATTTTTGTGTGAAAATCTTAATGCGGTTCACAGAATATATCTAATTACCAAGTTTCAACAGCATAGTTCTTATAGTTTCGGAAAAAAATGACTGTGAAATACGGACGGACAGACAGACGGACAGACAGACATGACGAATCCATAAGGGTCAATAATAGATTCAAATAACTTTTTTTTAACCAACTTATTCAATTTTTTTTATTGTGTAGAAAATTCAATTTTATTTTATATAACTATATAATTGTTTTTGAAGATGATAGACCGTAAATGACATCCATGCTCATTTATGCATATGCGACACCTAATCAGAAAATTATTCATTGCGGCCTGAAAGTTTGAAGTCGGGATCGCCTTAATTATTGTTTTAATGGACTGCTTCATTTCAGTCAAATTCCTTGGTTTCGTTTTGTACACCTCTTGCTTGACATAACCCCATAAAAAAAACATCGTGACGGGCTACACTCCGCTTGGGCGAACTGTTGGATACCCTATTCTTATTCCTATCCCTTATAAGTTAAGTACGCTCTACATATTTTGTTATATAATATTTAAAGGATTTTAACCAACAAAAATAGGAGCTTTTGTAATCCCTAGCTACAAACTTTGGTTTTTCAATAAAATTGTTTTATTTAATTGTAGGCGTGTCAGTGGGCGGATTTTAAAATTTGTTCTCCCTAGCAGTTTTAGGAGTCATAGATCATATAAAAACAATTTCAGCTTTCTAGCTCAAAATTCGATTTTTTCGAAAAATTTGTTTTTTTGAGTTTGTGGGCGTGTCTGTGGGCGGATTTCAAAAATTCGTAAACTTGATTATTTCGGGACCCTAGAGAGTATATGGTTAAAATTTCAGCGCTCTAGGCCCAGTTTAAAGGCCTTTTTTGCCAACAGACGGACGGACGGACGGACGGATCGATGCTGATCATAAATATAGTAACTTTTAGGGGTCTAAGGTATATTACAAACTATGCGTCAAAATTAATATACGCTTAGAATAGGGTAAAAAAAAGTCTGGTGCAGTCATGTCAGGTGACCATGAGGGCCAACGGAATGTGGAGTTTCTGGATATTAATTTGTTTGGGAATTTTCGTTGGAGCTCCGCCATAACCGGTCTGGCTATGTGTGCAGTGTGTGCTCGATCTTGCTGGAACCAAATGCTGTTGAAACGGATCCAACCTAGGCACAGTTCTGGGCAAAAAAAAAGTGCATCAACATCCTTAAAAAACGGTACCCATTGACAGTTACTGTTTCTCCCTTTTCTTCAAAGAGATATGGCCCAACAATGCACCTTGATGAAACTGCCCACCACACAGTGGCTCGTTCTGGGTGCAGAACCGTCTCATGGAATATTTCTGGATTAGATTCACTTTATATACGGCAATTTTGCTTATTTACATAGAAGTTTAGATCAAAATGGGCCTCATCAAACATAAACAAGCAATTTATCAAGCTGTTGCCTTCTTCGGTCATTTCAATATTTTGTTGGCAAAATTCCAAGCGAATAGGCAAATCCAGAGGCTTTAACTTGCCTGCAATTTGGAATTTGTATGGAGACAAGTTTAAGTCATCATGAATTATCCGTTGTAATGACCGTCTGCTAACTCCGATTCGCGCCGATAACTTTCGAGTCGAAACGCTTGGATTTGTGTGAATTGACGATGCTAGAGCCGCGATTTTGTTTTGATCCAGAACATAGGGATCTTGATGCCACGGTCTTCGTGCGATGCTTCCAGATTCGGCAAACATGTTTACCAGCCTCATAATATTTTATGGTTTTAAAATATATTTTAATTATGTTTTTATACATTGATAATGAGTATGCCCGCCATTTTTCGATATGACCTTTATAAGAAGGTTTGGAATAGAATCATAGACGAATAGCTTCGATTAAAGTGTCCTTGTCTTCAAATTGTCTGACGCCTTCATACATTTTACGAGATAACCATGCCAAACAATTTTCGATTATGTTTAAGTCCGGTGAATAGGGCGGCCATGGCAAAAGTTCCGCGTCTTCTGATTGAATTCGACTTCTAACAACCCTGGAAGTGTGAATATGGGCATTGTCTTGTTGGAATATCCAAGACAGGGGTCCGAACATGTTGTTCACTTTTGGAAATGACCATTCCAGCAAACATTTGTAGTTGTTTCTGTTCATTATGGTGGACAACGATTCCAACTCGATTATGCCATAGTGGGTAATATCTCCCGACTCCATTACACCCGATGTCCGGCTGTGATATCTTGCCAGAATAAGCTCCTCCTTTCTTAGATCATGGAAATAAATGTTGTAACCATCGGGGCCGTCAAGGTTAAACTTTTTTTCATCCGAAAAGACAACGCGTATCCATTCACTACTCCAAGCGACATGTTCTCTTGCAAAATTCCTTCGATGCTCCTTGTATACTTTCCTCAAAGCAGGTTTCTTTTTAGTTTTCTTCTCTGTATAGTGCCACTTTTTCGTATTATCCTACGGACCGTTGCTATGATGGCTGATACTCCGCTGTTGGCCCTTATTTTAGTCACTGGTAGAGTAGGCCGTAGAATAACTCGCTTTTCTCGCTGTGTTGGGTCTTCTGCCTTGCGTAGTTTTTGATTTTTCCCATATTGTTGTTGATCCGCGAGATAACTGTTTACAACATAGTCTTACTTCTATTTAGTCTCCTTGCAATTTCTCGGACTGAGAGTCCTAACTCCTTGAAAGCATCTATTCCTATTCCTCTTTCTGTCGCTGTCAAAGTCTTTTCGGAACCTATTTTTTTAACTAACTAAAAACAGTTCTTTTCAACGCTTTTTTAAATATTCTTAACAAAACTTTGAAAAAAATCTGATGTGAACTCCTGCAACGATATATTCGCAATGGCCGCATCCTAGTGGCGCATCTTTTTATACGCATATCAAGTAGTTCATTGTTTGATCTTGGGAAATTCCAGTGGTCGTTTCTTACTTACCCTTTAGTTTGATGACTTATTGTTCGAAAAATATGTACCTCATCCGTCTGATCGCCAGTGTATTATGCACAGCCATGGGGAAAGCATAGAAATCCGTTAGGAAGATGGTAGCATTTACCAAAAGAGGTATATAACCTGACGTTACCACACTCTACAAAAGCACCAGCGCCTGCACCGCCAAAGATCCGAAAATGATTTCTGTCAAATGTGACCAAAAATTTGCCCGAATTGCTTACAGATTATTCAAAGCTTAATTATATCAAGCCATATTAGGCAAACCTAGCTTCTCCAACCACGTTTATGCGAAGTTTAGGGGACCTACAGCTTTATACGACGGCAGTCGCAAATGGCAAAAGAAGTTGCATATCGATAACCCTAGGGGGGGGGGGGGGGGGTAAAACTTCTTTTGTTTTGTTTTCTAGTGAGAGTAGATGGAGTTTGGAGTGGGTATTTATTGTTTTTTTCTAATCCCAAAGAGTGAGTTAATACTGAGTTGCAGGAAACAAACGAATTGTGCGAATATATGCCACTTTTCTTGAGTGTGACCTTTTCGGTGCATTTGGAAATATTTATCTGGCAGAAATTCTTTAATCCTGTTTTTCTTTTTTCAGAAAGGCCACTCGTCATTCACAATACCAAATTTGACATACGCCAATGGTTCTTGATAACAAATGTTCAACCCTTAGTTCTATGGATGTACAAAGAGAGTTATGTGCGGTTTAGCTCTCAAGAGTACAGCCTCAGTAATCACCACGAATCGGTTCACCTGACAAACCATGCAGTTCAGAAGAAATACACAAACGGGATACGAGACAAACGTCTACCAAGTGAGAATATGTGGGACTGCTATTCCTTCCAGGCGTATCTTCGTCAAATTGGCAAACATGAAATGTGGGCTGAACGAATTTACCCTGGCATGCGAAAGGCTATCATCGGCACAGCTTTAGCCTCTCAAGACACAATGGAGCGGCGTCAGAACACATTCGAAGTCTTCGGAGCTGATTTTATGATTTGTGAAAATTTCTATCCATGGCTTATTGAGATTAATTCGAGTCCAGACTTTGGGGCAACAACAAGCGTCACTGCAAGAATGTGTCCACAGTGCTTGGAAGATGTTGTAAGAGGTAAGAATCTTCACACATTCTCAATTAGTTCGCTGTGACCCCATCTCTATTTTTAGTTGTTGTGGATCGAAAGCATACTCCTAAGGCTGATACTGGTAACTTTGAACTGATTTATCGACAATCCATTCCTCCATCACCTGCCTACATGGGACTGAACCTGTTTATAAAAGGAAAGCAGCTGTTTCCGAAAACTGCCTACCAGCAGCAACGAATTCGCAGAGAACGCGCCGCAAGCACATCACAATTCCGACGTATTTTGCAATCCACTCCTAACGTGAATGCCCTAAGCGTCCCTGCGGCAAATCAAAAGGAAATGCCAACATTTAATGCGACGGAGAACCTCGAAAAGGTCTTACAGAATCGTGCATCTAAGAAATTCGAAGGAATCCTTATAAATAGCCCAAGAGAAAAAACGTCTGTTCAGAAGGATCGTCTTCATTTGAATCCAAGGAATACTAGCCCTCAGAAGTTTCAGGGCCAATACAACCTTGATTCGTATAGGTATTCCCTCAAATCCGGTCCAATCAGCTCCAGCCAGTGTTCGCTTACTCTTCAAAAACGGGCGGTAATTATGAAGTTTACAAGGCCTGTGCAATCCGACCTTCTCAAGAGCTCCGCACATGACGCTGACGCTTTTAACCCGCCAAGTTGCTACAACTTCATAACATCGCCTACAATAGGTGGCAGCACTAAAAAGGACGACATTCCGGGAATATTCTGCAAGTCCAGTACACCGGGCAAGCTTCGTAAGAACTCAGCAAAGTCTTCCAAAAAGTGCAGGTATTCAAGCACGCACTGCTTGACGACAAAAAAGCAGCAAATGGACTATATTGCCGCGATAAAAGTCAACGAACGGAATGCAAAAAAACGAAGAGGCTCCTTGGAACTACCGCCTTCAGAAGTGAAGTCCTTACATGCCGTAGGAAAGGGCTTCTCAACATGGAAGGGAAAGAATCGTAGTGCACCGCAATTGAAAAGTCAAAGAACTGAGAAGACATGTAAGCGATTCTCATCGCATATCTTCCCGAATGCATGATGTGAGACGATGGGATGTTGTTGTGTTTTTGTGCTAAGTAAGGCTCTATTAAGTTTGTGAATATTTGTTGTTTACGGAAAATAAATTATTCTTGTTTTTCTTTGTTAAAAAAGAATCCCTGTCAATTGATTTTTAGATCGAAATATTTGCAAACTTAAAAACAGTTCAAGTTTTGAAAGAAGTTTTTATATTTCAGTAAACTCAAATCGTAAAACGTTGATAAGTAACACTTGGCTTCCAATGCTGAGGACCTACACAGCAACCTGGCGCTCTCCACAGGGGTCGAACCGCCAACCAAACTGACCGTATGCTAAACGATGCGAGGCATGTATCCAACATCAATAACATGCACACCATCTGGTGGGCAATTGTCGATTCCGACCATTTTCTTGTCGCCCCTAATTTAAGAGCTCGATTGTCCAACGAGAAGTAGCTGAGGGCTGCTTAAGAGATGAAATTCGATGTAAGACGCCGTAGCACACCTATGGAGTAGCCATATTCCTTACAGAGGCTGTACAAGAGGCTCTCCTCTGTGAATTCAAAACCCACAAGGGCCAAAAGTACGAGGAACCGCTTTCACAACATCATCAATGGAAGCCCAGGCCACTGTAATATATCACCCATCCAAGAAAATGGTATGATGATGTATGCGTTCACCAGAAAGGGTGACAGAAGATGCACATTTAAAAACAATTCCGCGCAAAGCAAGGGCAGTGAGTGAAGGGTATTGAGCCAGACAAAATGATTAGAAGAAAATCCTGTGTAGAAAGAAAAGGGCATACGCAGTCTTCCAGCTCAAGGGAACATAAGAGTCTCGCGATCGAACCAACATCCGGAGGCTTTACAAGAAAGCAAAGCAACTGGCTGCTGGCCTTAAGACCAGAACGCAGGCTCTTCGAAGGCTCAGCGACGGAAACCTATAAACCGAAGGGCAGGCAAAAGGAGATGTGTTTAAGAATCAGTCCCAATAGCGGCTAAATGTGCATCATGTCGAGTCAGTGATGTCCAGCGGCTCTGATGCCATACTAGCGGACGTATTTAAATGCGCTGGTTATATTTTGTTAGGGAGCATGCGCAGCCTTTCTTTAGCTCCCTGAAACTGTTTCAATGTAAAACTCAAAAAGTTTTTAATTACTTTCGTCCCTGATAATAACGAATGAAGAAAAGGCGGATATATTTGCGAACTTTTTTGGGAAAAACTATAATAATCCTTTAATCAGCGGAGATAGCTCGGCTAACAACGTAGTCGAAGAGTCTATGAATGTGATCAATACCTCCAATGTCACTTTTCCAACAGACGTATTCATCTCAAGTGAAGATGTCCAATTTATTATAAAGGATATGCGTAGCAATAAATCACCAGGGTTAGATACTCTTAAAACAACCATTGGAGTAACCTTTATAACCTTTATTGTTAACGCTTGTCTCAAGTTGCATTATTTTCCAAATAAATCGAAAATAGCAAAAATTATACCAATTCTAAAGCCAGCTAAACCACCTAACAACCCAAATAGTTATCGTCCAATAAGTCTTCTGAATAGCCTAAGTAAAATATTAGAAAAAATTATCAAAATAAAACTACTTGCTTTTCTTGAGTCTCACAATGTCCTGCCAGACCAACAATTTGGATTTAGGCAAGGTCACAGCACTTCTCATCAGGTTCTTCGAATCTGCAACCACATTAAGGATTCATTTAGGGCAAAGCAATCTACTGGACTGGTACTCCTGGATGTGGAGAAAGCTTTTGACAGTATATGGCATGACGGTCTTCTTCATAAGCTGAAGTACTTTAGATGCTCATTATATCTTATAAAGGTTATACAAAGCTTTTTGTCAAATAGAACATACAAAGTATATTTAAATAACATACACTCCAGCTCAATAATTATTACTTCAGGAGTACCTCAAGGTTCAGTGTTGGGCCCGTTGCTATATATCATCTATGTCGCGGATTTTCCAAAAATTTTGGAATTGCAAAATAGCAATGTTTGCAGATGACACTGCTATTTATAGCTCAAACGATGTTGGCCATGTAATTGAAAACAACTTGCAGCATGACCTAGACAATCATTGTTGATTATTTCAAAACATGGAAAGTTAAGTTAAACGCTGACAAAACCCTGGCCATCTTTTTCAGTAGGAAAAGAAGGTCCTGTGATTTTCCTCTTGGTCAGCTACAAATTAACCACTGTCATGTCCCGTGGGTTGATTCTGTCAAATATTTAGGTGTATATCTAGACAAGACATTAACCTTCCGGGGCCATATAACAAATACGCTTAACAAAATAAGTATAGCTACTAAAATACTGTACCCTCTTATATGTAGGCAATCACCCCTGAGTAAATTCAACAAGATTACAATCTATAAAGTCATCTTTCAAGCCATTATCCTGTATGCTTGTCCGGTGTGGGGGACGTGTGCGAAATCACATATCAAAAAACTTCAAATTGCACAAAACAAAACATTAAACATAGGGACGGGCTACAGTCCGCTTGGGCGAACTGTTGGATACCCTATTCTTATTCCTATCCATCATAAGTGGGCGTGACAAAAGTCTAAGTATGGTTGAATTGTTAAGAACGCTTTACATATTTTGTTATATAACATTTAAAGGATTTTATCAAAAAAAAAAACGCTCCCTAGCTCAAACTTGGGTGTTTCAATAAAATTGTTTTATTTAATTGTAGGCGTGTCAGTAGGCGGATTTAAAAAAAATTAACACATGAGCATAAAGGGCCCCTAGAGAGTATATATTATAAATTTCAGCTCCCTAGCTCACTTTGAATTTTCAAAAAAAAAAAAAAAAAAATGTGGGCGGATTTTGAAAATATTTACACATGAGCATAAAGGGCCCATAGAGAGTATATATTATAAATTTCAGCTCCCTAGCTCAAACTTTGGATTTTCAAAAATTAATATACCCTTAGAATAGGGTATAAAAAAATTATTTTATTTATTTGTGGGCGTGTCAGTGGGCGGATTTTGAAATTTTATCCCGAGCAGTTTTAGGAGTCATAGATCATATATAAAAAATTTCAGCTTTCTAGCTCAAAATTCGATTTTTTCCAAAATTTTGTTTTTTTGAGTTTGTGGGGGTGTCTGTGGGCGGATTTCAAAAATTCGTAAACTTGATTATTTCGGGACCCTAGAGAGTATATGGTTAAAATTTCAGCTCTCTAGGTCCAGTTTAAAGGCCTAATTTTTGCCGACGGACGGACGGACGGACGGACGGACATGGCTAGATCGACATTACTATCGATGCTGATCATAAATATAGTAACTTTTAGGGGTCTACGGGCAATATTAAGGTATGTTACAAACTATGCGTCAAAATTAATATACCCCTAGAATAGGGTATAAAAATGATGGTGAACCTTCCCTGGCTTTTCTCAACCCAACTTCTACATACAGAAACACGGGTACTACAAGTGTCAAAGAAGATTGAAGTTCTCAACCAAAGATTCAGCTTAAGATGTAGCAATTCTAGTAACATGTTGATAAACAATTTAATAAGGCAGTAAGCGCTTTTTTACGTTTTATATGCCTTTAAATTATTTTATTATTTATTTTTTTATTTATTTATTGTTGTTATTATTTATTTATTTATTTAATTTATTTAGTTATTGTAGTTAAAACGAGACATCTGATCCAACATTCCAAGATCAGAACAGCCAGTCACCTGGGAATGGCTGCGTCATCACTTTCATGCACAAACATGTTCCCACAGTACCAGGGCGATGGAATCGGATTGCATGCACGCGCAGTGCAACTGACGGATATGACACCGGAGCATATTTGACTAATCAGCAATTCACATCGTGGGACCAGCGGTTTCCCAACGGGAAATAAAGATATTTAGAGTTAGTTCTATTCTGGAACTAGGAGTGTACGGGTTAAATTGTGATTATAATAAATTGAGAAATAAAGTAATTGTGTAAAACGTCGGGTTTTTTAATTGTACTTGTAAGTCGAACTAGTGGATGTGCCTTCGGGCACATGTTCGCGTTTTTTTGATATCCTCTTCAAGGATAACCATAACTGGCGCCCGAGCAGGGACCGGCATTAAACCAGTGTCCTTTACGCCTGTGGATCTATGCTAAAACAATACGCTCTATAGAGTGCACGTCACTGTTACCATGGGAACACAGTTGACCATTTTTGAATAAAAAGCATACCCGCATACCCATGAGAACATGCGGATATCCTGGAAGGCTACAGGATACGGTGGTGATGGTTGATCGTGCCATTAGTAGGTCGCTTGCAATTATAAACGCTTGCGACCAAACGGGACAAACATGACACCTCCCGTAAATGCCGGTTCCAATAAAAACCTTGACCGTATACGTGTACTAATCATTCGTTTTCCTTCTCCTCCCTACAGTGCAACGAAATGCAACTGGTAGGATTCAAATTAATGTGAGTGAAGAATTCCTTAAGAAAATTTAAATCTGTGCCGAGGTCTCGAGAACCTAGTAATTTATCACTCGCTTAAGCTAAAATAAGTGAACGGCAGTAGTACATAAAAATACTCTCACTCAATCCCGAAATATGGTTCAGTGAATCAAATAAATTAACAACGCAGTTCCTAAAAGCATTAGTGAATAAAGTAAAAGAAAATACATACTCACCTAAGTGAAAATAGCCATTGCATTGAATCAAAAGAAGGAAAAAATTATTATCAAAAGAAGCCAATAGTTCCAACCCAGTGTCTAGTAATCAATAAGTTGTTAATTGCCTAAGACAAGTGCAGTAGAATTAAACTTGAATCGAAGGCAGAAAAAAAATATTATCAAAAGAAGCCAATAGTGTCCAGCCCAGTGGCTAGTAATCAATAAATTGTTAATTGCCCAAGATAAGTGCTGTAGAATCAAATTCAAATATAAGTAAAATATAAATCCTATTTTGTGTGTGTGTGAAAAAGGAAAAATTAAAAAAAAAATGGAATAAGTTTGATTGATTAAATAAGACATAATTGGAAGCCCTTAACCCAGGTAACATCTCTTGAATATATTTATTTGAATCACTATATTAAATACGAGTACTATAAATATCTAACGAATATGGAGGAAACCAGAAAAACTCTGTTGGAACTCACAGGTGCTGTTAATGCCATATTAGAGCAAATAAGGGGTTTCGAAGGACGCCTTCAGCGCCTCGAAAGTACTGGTGAACCAAGGGACACCGCGACTAACGAACCCGTCCAGCTTTGTGGTCCTAGGACCGAAGACGAACTTAGGGAAATATGCAGGTAGCCTGACTGTGTCAAAGAACTACAGGTTTTTAATGGTGACCCCACGTGGATACATAATGTTGAGGGGATACTCAAAGATTTTGAGATAATAAAAAGTAAGCCTATGTATCGCGCAATACTTTCCCACATAAGGCAAAAAATTAGAGGAGGTGCCGATACGGCTTTGGTGTCCTATAATATATTTGATGATGATTGGTGTGCCATCAAAAAGTGTTTGTCGTTGCATTATGCCGGCAAACGGGATATAAGAACGTTGGAACACCAGCTTAATCAATTATCGCAGAGGGGTTCGAAGTTAGATGAGTTCTACGCGACAGTGAACCACCAATTTTCATTGATTACTAATAAGATCAAGACGGAATTCTACTCCGCGGAAACTGTCGATGCGCTGGTGGAAACTTACCGAAACCGCGCGCTTGACGTCTTTATTAGGGGCTTGGCCGGTGATTTATCAAGGATGCTAATAATCCAAAAGCCCAAGACTCTACCAGAAGCCTACACGGCATGTCTGGAAATTCAAAATCTGGACCTCCGGAATAAGTCTATTCACATGCCCAACGTAGTAAACAAGGTGACAACACCGTTGAACCAAGCAATTGGATTTGACCAGAGACCCAATTTTAATCAAGCGAAGTTTACTAGGAAGTTTGGTCTTAGACCCAACCAGCATCAGAATACATCCAATGACGATACTCCTCCGAGGCCCAGCGCGCCGAAGCCTCACCAGAAGATGGAGGTAGACCAACAGTCCCAATCCCGCCAGGTGAATTATATGAATCGGCCGCAAGTCAGTAACCCCTTTAAGCGGCGATCGCGTTCCGATAACTACCCGCAACAGAAACATCAGAGGATGTTTAACATCCAAACGATGGAGGAAGAGTCGACCGCTCCATATTCTGAAATGGCCGAAGAAAACGAAGAAGAAGTAAATTTTATGAGGCACGCCTATCCAGCGTACCTTATATAGAATATTTTATAGGGGATGGGACGATGCTTAAGTTTCTCGTCGATACGGGGGCAAACAAAAATTGGTCAGCGCATCTGTCCCAGGCAGGCCTACACGCCTGCCAAAACCATTTGTAGTACATTCGGCAGCTGGCAATGTTACAATTAAAGAACAATTTTGTGGACGCTTCTTTCAGAAAGTCGGAAACGACACAGTTTTGACATTCTATGTTCTGCCGGGACTAACGTCCTTTGAAGGCATCATCCGAGATGATACTCGTACATTGAAAGAACTAGAAGCGGTAATAGACAGAAAGACTAACATCCTAACCCTGAAGCCAAATATTAAGATCCCTATGAAGGGAAAATTGTCCGAACAAGTTAACATAACCCTAAATAACCTAGATGAAAGTCTCTCCGAAAACACGAAAATTCGGCTTAAGGCGCTGGTAAAAAAATACAATCATATTTTTGGCCCAATTTCTGACAGCGAAGTCATTAATACTACGGTAAAAGCAGAAATCAAAACGACCTCTGCTGAAGCTATTCACACCAAGATCTATCCTTACCCTGCATGCATGCGACAGGAAGTGGAAAAAGAGATCAGTAAGCTGTTAGAGGAAGGAATTATTCGGCCTTCAAAGAGTCCGTATAATTCACCAATTTGGGTAGTACCGAAAAAACCTAAACCAACAGGAGAAAAGCAATACCGCATGGTCATTGACTACAAACGGCTCAACGCAGTAACGATTTCGGATACTTACCCAATACCAGATATCAATTCCACTCTCGCCAGTCTTGGTAATGCCAAGTATTTCACGACGCTCGATTTAACGTCGGGATTCCATCAAATTCCGATGAAACCTTCTGATATCCCAAAGACAGCATTCTCAACCATGAACGGGAAGTATGAGTTCCTTAGGCTTCCGTTCGGTCTCAAAAACGCGCCTGCTATCTTTCAGCGCACGATTGACGGCGTACTTAAGGAGCACATAGGTAAGATCTGTTACGTCTACATCGATTACGTAATTGTCTTCGGTAACAGCGATGACGATCACCTCAGGAATATTGAGACAATCTTCTCTAGGCTGCGTGAGGTCAATCTAAAAGTGAACCTAGAAAAGACAAATTTCATGAAAACGCAGGTTGAATTCTTAGGGTATGTAATAACACCCGACGGAATTAAACCTGATATAATTACGTTCGGGGTTGAGCGTTTTGAATTAAAAAAAACACAATGGTTTTTTTCTCTTCTTTATTTATTTATTATATTATTATTCATTACAATGTGTCTATGAAAGAAGCCGCTGTCTAGGCGTGGCTGCACTTCTAGCATTGAGAGTTGAATTAGAACTGATCTTTTGTTGAACTATACACCGGTATTTATATGAAGTCTTCCTGTGGGATAGCAGTGCACTTGTTTATGAAATATTCATATTTCGTCTGGAGGTGTGAAATATGAGTACATTTAGTTGGGATTTTGTTATCGGAAAGTTTTGCAACTGTCGGCAAAAATGGTGGGAGCTTGTGTCGTAGAGTGTTATGGGATTTGTATTTGTGCCGTTAGGAGAAGAGGGATGTGGGGAATGATCTGGTAGTAGGTTCGGGTGTAGTCTGTGACGTAACTATATGAAAAAGGTTACCGCTATACAGAGAATTTTGGCACCCGTAAACCTTAAGGAACTGAAAAGCTTCCTTGGGTTGACTTCGTACTATAGGAAGTTTATACGCGACTACGCGAAGGTCGCCAAACCTCTGACGAACCTCACGAGAGCTGAAAACGCCCAAGTTAAGGCGAACGCATCCAAACGTGTTCCCATCACGCTTGACGACAAGGCGTTACAAGCCTTCAATGACTTGAAACTTCTGTTAACATCATCGGAAGTTCTTGTATTCCCTGACTTCGAAAAGGCATTCAATCTTACCACTGACGCATCTAACTATGCGATAGGAGCCGTACTATCCCAGTGAGAAGCGGGCACAGATAGGCCTATAGCCTACATTTCCCGTTCCCTCAATAAGACCGAGGAAAACTACGCAACTAATGAAAAGGAAATGTTGGCGATAGTGTGGGCTCTAGATAAGCTGCGGTCATATGTCTACGGTGCGAAAAAGACCAGGATCTTCACTGATCATCAGCCTCTGACCTATGCTTTAGGTAATAGAAACTATAACACAAAGCTTAAACGTTGGAAGGCACGCATCGAAGAATACAATTGCGAATTGATCTATAAACCAGGCAAGTCCAACATTGTGGCGGACGCCCTTTCCAGATTGAAGACGGAGATCAATGACTTGTCTGACTCTGCAAACGCAGAGCCTACACAAAGCACTAGCATGGTAAATGAAGGTTCCGCCGACGAAGGCAACTCAAGTACAGAGACCGCTCAAGACAGTAATTCACATACGGACACTGCCAGTGAGGCGGAAACTATGCATAGTGCTCAGCAAGACGGGTCTGACCTTATACCTCACGTGGAAGCGCCACTAAACGTCTTCAAAAACCAGATCATAGTCAAAGTCGGCAGGGGTTAGAAATTCATGAAGAACCTCACCCTGGGTTCTCGCGTCACTATGTCGCTGTAGAAAATCCAACGAAGGCAAGTCTGGTAAACATCCTGAAGCAAAAGTTTCAACCAAACATTATTAATGGAATTAAAATCCCTGAGTCATGCCTTGGCCTACTCCTAGAGATCTACTTGGAAAATGTTGTAAACTACAAAATAAGAGTAACTAAATTTAACAAAGAGTAGTCGAAGACGTTAAGGACGAGGAACGGATCGCTTCCCTTATCACCAATGAGCACAGTAGAGCACATCGCAATCCTAGGGAAAATAAAGAACAACTCCTTGAGAAGTATTATTTCCCCAGGATGGCAAGCCTCATAAAGAAATACACAAGCACCTGTGAGATATGTAAAGTTAACAAATACGACAGACACCCCTTCAGACCCGAATTTCAGCCTACACCCATTCCATCATATCCGTGTGAAATATTACACATAGATATGATGGAAATCCAAAACGAGAAATATATCAGCTGCATCGATAAATTCTCTAAGTTCGCCAAGCTATTCCACATCAAGAATAGATCAACGCCCCATTTAAGGGACAAAATAACAAAAATCTTGCATTATTTTACGGTCCCTAAAGCACTCGTCACAGACAATGAACGTAGCTTTCTTATCCCAATTATACTGAACTTTATCAAAGAATTAGGCATAGAAATCTACCAGACACCAGTGCATCGTAGTGAAGTGAATGGGCAAGTGGAGCGATTCCATTCAACAGTATTGGAGATTTATCGATGCCTTAAGACTGAATATAAAGGGTTACGAGTCAAGGAACTAATAAATATATCCGTGGATAGATATAATAACAGCATCCACTCCGTAACCAAGCGAAAACCTTCCGATATCTTTTTTAACAGATATCAGAGGATTAATTACCAAAACCTTGTGGATTTCCGGGTCAGAGTTGATCGGGATCTGAAGGGAGAAATCCAAAAGAAACAAAAAGCGGCAAACCTGCACCGCAATAAAAAAAAGAACAAGTCCTGAGACTTACAAAAAAGATGATGTTGTCTATAGAAGGGTTAAGGGTATCCAGGCAAAAAACAAGCCTATATTCAGGAAAGAAATAGTCGCCCGAAATAACAGGGTGACAGTGACTACTGCCGATGGGCGAAGAGTCCACAAAACACACCTGCAAAATTTGTGAGTCAAATTTGTTTGACAATGTTAGAATTAAGTATACACACAACTTAAAAAAAAAAAAGAAGAGTGTGCATACACGAGCATGTAAGCCATATTAACTAGCACAATACAATTGCACTATTACGATTTATAGATTAGTAAGTTTAAGATATTTAGCACACTCCAATTTGCACCCTTATCATTTATAGTTTAATTAGTTTAACGTCCTGTAAAATTTTAATACGTACTTCAATAAAATATTATTTATCCAATATAAATGATGCGTTCTAACCATATGAAAATGCATATCGTAGTCCACGCTTACATCACACTTGTTGCATACGCTTATACATGTCCTATCTTTAAAGCACATCTGGAATATTCGCACATATTTTTCAGAATAACTTTGCTAGCCACGGCCTACGGGTTCCAGCTATTGAATTATGAAACACCTATCGTTTCAATGAAAGACGGACAGGGCCGAATCATAGACGGATATTTCAAGTTGCTACACGTGATTGACCTGAAGAAGCTTGAACACATGGTAGAAGAAATAACGAGCGCAGTAAATGCTACCATTAAGGAATCAGAAAAGAAGGCGATAATTACATTTCATTTAACACAAATAAATGACCGCTTAAGCCTACTGAAAGGCGGGCCCCGCAAATCAAGGAGGTCTATCAACTGGATTCGCTCAGCCTGGAAGTGGGTTGCAGGAAACCCTGACGCTGGGGACTGGGACAAAATCCTCCAGAATGAACAAGGAATAACGGAAAATAACAATCACCAGTATAAGATTAATGAAAAACTGTTTGGAACTACCAAAGAGATAACTGAAAAGATTAACTGGATGATTACCAAGTTCAACAAGATCAAGGCAACCAGCACGGAAATATTCGAGCAAGATATTTTGAACCAAATACTGATGATTAAGGGAGAGGTCAACGATATAGTTCGTGCATGCCAGATGGCAAAAAGCGGAATCGTTAATACCAATCTTTTAGATAAGCGAGAAATAAGAAGGATTATCAGCGAAATCGAAACCTTGCCATACATAAATGAAATCCAGGCAATTGAATATGGAAAACCATCGGTCTTTTCCAACAACACAATATTGCTGTACGTCCTTTCTATGCCAAAGGTGAGAAAAGACGAGTTCAACCTGCTGCTTACCAGGGCATCAATCGTCAATAACAAACAGCTCGACTTGAAATTCCGCAAAATGCTGGTGAGCCACAAGGAAACGTTTGGAATAGTAGACCACTGTTTTTCGATTAACAATTCAACGATATGCGAGGAGCAGGCTCTCCAAAAAACTCCTAAAGACGACTGCATACCACGAATCCTCAAAGGAGGACACGCTAACTGTACTTTCCGAATAAACAGCAAAGAGATCGTTGAACTTGTCAAAGATGATGCAATTTTCCTAACAAACTTTAAGGGCGAAATGTTCTCAAATAATATTTCATACCCCTTGACAGGTACATATGTTATCAGGATGATCAACGAAATCATCCGCCTGAAAGATAAGCTGTTCTCGAGCAGCACTAGTACAACCATACAAGTTTTATCTTCGGTACTTGCGAATATCACTACTCAATCTGACAAGATTGACCTGGAGTATGTGCACAACCTCAGCGCCGCCAACATTGAACGCCTTGACGACCTTACGGAGAAAACGAGGATATCCTCTGTGACGGATGCTGTAATTTTCTTGATGGTCATACTTACCGTATGTTTTATTTAGCGGAAAATCTATGGAAAAGTACGACTCCCAACGGTGAACTTACCGGTTGCAAGGACAAGGGCTTCGGACATTGAGCATCGACCACGGGTGTCCTTTCCACATCTGACACAGACCCCGTTGCCCGTCTCTGTCTCCGCATACGATCTACAGGACGTAGATTTTTGAAAGGGGAGGAGTTAACACGAGACATCTGATCCAACATTCCAAGATCAGAACAAGATCAGGGAATGGCTGCGTCATCACTTTCATGAACAAACATGTTCCCACAGTACCAGGGCGATGGAATCGGATTGCATGCACGCGCAGTGCAACTGACGGATATGCCACCGGAGCATATTTGACTAATCAGCAATTCATATCGTGGGACCAGCGGCTTCCCAACGGGAAATAAAGATATTTGGAGTTAGTTCTATTCTGGATCTAGGAGTGTACGGGTTAAATTGTGATTATAATAAATTGAGAAATAAAGTAATTGTGTACAACGTCGGGTTTTTTAATTGTACTTGTAAGTCGAACTAGTGGATGTGCCTTCGGGCACATGTTCGCGTTTTTTTTTTTGATATCCTCTTCAAGGATAACCATAACTTTGTTTTTATTATTTATTTATTTATTTATTGTATTTTTTTTATTTATGTTTGTTTTTTTATTTATATATTGATATTATTATTTATTTAATTCTTTTTGTAATTATTTATTGATTTGTTTAATTTATTTAGTTCAGTAATCCTGGCAGTTCCCTAGTTTTAAGTTAAAAAAAAAATATTAAATGAAGGTTTTAATCATAGTTTCCTTCAAACTTTTTTTATCCCAATTGGTAATTATTTTCATAAAATCTTTAAAATTTTACAGTTGTAAGATATAATATATCAAATTTCTGAGCAAGCTGCGTATTTATCAAATTTTGTAAAGCCTTAATCTATGAATAAAAATTATATCTAAGTATCTACCTAATTACTTTCGTCTTTTTATTTGATACCAATACAAACCACCCAGGTGAACTTATAACCCACCCGGGTGGCGGTGGGCCATAAGTCCACAATTGTTCCTTCTTTCTTTGTCAAAATCTTAATTTAAAATTCTGTTTGAAAGTTGATCCAATTGAAATGCACAATAGAGCTAACATAGTCGCCTGTCCTACAACTAGCACCTACCCTCAGCAGAGCAACGAACGGGGCTAAGCCATGCGGAAGAAAGAATTTTATCAGTTTTTGTATAAAAAGACCAACGAACATGGTATAGTTAGTAGAAGTTTATTTTGCCGCTCTAATTAAAAAAAAACAAAATTAACATTACTGCAGAGAAATACGTGATCTAACTCGCAAGGTAAGGAAAATTTGTTTTAGCTCGACCGTCAGTGTAATTAAATATTGATATTTTTAAATTATTTGTTTTTTACTTATTTATTTAAAGTTCGTGATTCTGCGTTGTTTTCCGCCGACCATGTTTTTCAGCGGGAAGAGCACTCCATTTCATACCAAGAAGCATATCCCCGCAATGCGAGAAAAACATCGAGTAGTCACAGACAAGGCAACCAATCTCAAGGCAATGAGAAAGATACTGGCTTGTACAGGCCAACGAGAGCAATAATAACGACACCAACCGCTAGGCTGCAGACAATTTTTAATTTGCTACCCCTGGATGTATACATGCAAGAAGCAGCTGCCAAGTACAAGAAGATACATACAGTTTTTGAAAAAGTTTTAATGGAACGACCTTAGCCCTGACTACACGTCTCCGTACCTAGATTTTGACGAACTTTTTTCTTGCACCTTTCCGAGCAGGAAAGAATGGGAGATGGGACACAAACGAACCCGAACGAAATATAAAATCTATTCAAAACTGAACTAAGAAGAACTAAACATGCAACGCTAGATAAGGCTGCCTGTTCATAGCAGTGCTTTCCAAGCTAAAGTCCTGGCAATCGCAGAAGCTGCCTACATGCTGTCAATGATGACAATACCACGGAATGATATACCGTTCGGCGCTGTCGCGAAGATCTCATGGCTATTGTCACATAGCACAATATCGACCACTTGTGGGTTCATGGACACCGGGACGTAACCGGCAATGAGAAAAAACGAATTGGCAAGGAAAGGTGTCGCAATGGATCAATATCGGGCATTTCAGTCGATCAAAGCACCATTCTGCAACCTCAGAGAACGGTTCGAACATATGATCCGTATGAAGGCCAACAGCAGGTGGAAATCACGAACCATTTGTGACAAATCATGGAAACTATGACCAAAGTATAATGAGAGTACGACAGTACGACAGACAATCACTGTCTAAGCTGGTCTGTGCACTTATTGGCCTGTGAGGAATGCCAGTGTTCGTTTTAGTCCCCATTCCCATTTTTATTGTTAATCGTTTACTTCCTAAATATTCGATCACCGCATTAACGATCCTACATAACTCAAAGCGTTTAACAACCCATTAAAAATAACATGACCCATTAAAATATCGTAACTCGAGTAGGCTGGCACAAGCCACCACGCTTCGGACGATCAACTCTTTGCAAATCAAACAATAGCCAACACATGCACTGCTTGCTATGCACACAAACCCCGCATGCACTGCTATGAGAAGTATATCTATATCATATAGCACCCAAGCACGGTGCAGCCGGCTAGCAACCTCGCATAGTGTATTTCAAGTGCACTGGGCATTTATCAACGAGTTGGAGATCGGATTACCGAGACCCGAAATGTTGTGGATGCATGAATGCATTTACAGCACAAAGGGGAGCGAAGTACAGTTCAAAGTACTGGTGCGCTGACCAAGCTTAATTCTGAGTTATGAATTAATGACTATGGGGACATTGCCCTCGGGAATATACTAGGGTTATAAAGTTATGTAGATCGTGCGTAGTATATGATGACGCTGCGGTTATCCAATATTCAAGGGAGGGAACTGAATTATCGAATGGGGATCGATACAAACATTTCTGTATAAATAGAATGAAAATTATGAATAAAATGTCTTTTTGCTACCTGACCTACTACGAGTAATATCTTTTTAATTTAGTCCACTGACGGAGCATTGGCTTCAAGGACAAATAGAAATTTATCTCTCGTCTTCGACCACATCCACTTACCTAGTTTAGCAGCTCTGCTGCTGGTGAGTATAGACGTTGGCTCTATAGCCGAGTCTAAGGATGGGTAAGCTTCGACCTAATTAGCTAAGACCATATTTCAGGTACATACTTGCTAGACCGCGAACCATTACAGGCCATTACTTCCTTAGGAACCAAAAAATGAGATTAAATCTAAGTTATGATGACATAGTGTAGTAGGAAGACCGAAGAGGATCCGCCTTACTTTCTGTATCGTTGCTAGAGTCTCCGTCAGCTGAGGAACAGAACACTTGAACGATACTTCTTTAAAGAATTTAAAGAATTTTCTGATGCCTTGCGGTATAATCTTAACAGGTTTCTTATGATATCTGGATGCCTGGAGCCTGGACAACGTACAGTAAGGAGAGAGTGTTGTGATCCATGCGGTGCAGGTTCAATCCCCGTGGCGAACAACAACATACGCCACGCATTAATGGAGAGAAACGAATTACATCTTGTTTTCTCCAACCTCTACAGCAAAAATAGTTCTGTCCGATAGTACAATGTACCATTACAGAGTCTGAGTGCTCTGGGATTTGAATTTCGTCTTAAATTTATAAAAAAAAACATAGGGGCGGGCTACAGTCCGCTTGGGCGAACTGTTGGATACCCTATTCTTATTCCTCTCCCTCATAAGTGGGCGTGACAAAAGTCTAAGTATGGTTGAATTGTTAAGAACGCTGTACATATCAGTGGCGTGGCGTCCATATAACACGATTCCTACCGTCTTCCCTTTTAAAAATCCACCAAAAGTAAGCACTATCTGCCAAATAAATATATGAAAAATGAAACCCATCCCGTATTTTAATTATAAAATAAAATCTACACACACACTCACACATAAGCTATCGAATAAGTTTAATATTTTCATTCTACCTCTCGTCTGTATCTTCATACTTCATTCAAGAATCAAGATTCAACCACATTCCACAATCCACAAATCACAAACAACAAACCAACGAAGAGTCACAAAAATACTCTTAGTAAAATGTTTTCAACTACCGCTGCTCTCTATAATAGAATAAAAAATATTTTTCCGTCTTATTTACTTGTTTTATATCCCTTTCTTCTACAAGCATTGCGGTTCCAATCCTCTTTGTTCAACACCCGCTTTTATATTCAAAGAAAAAGACGCTACATTTCGTCTTATAAACCAAATCTCACGCTGAATACTTGGAATTGTTTCATTTCATTCTCCCTTTTGCGATTAGCATTGCGTTTCAATCGGAAGATATCAACATGTTGCAGGAATGCAGGTGCTACGTTTGACTCGTTTTTTTTGCAACATTGTGTCTAATAACACGGTGTTCTTTGACTTATTTCTTTTTTCTTATGACATAATATCTAAATGTTCTATGTGGGTTGATTCTTGATTTTGAATTTGATGTTGATATTGATATGCGTGTTGATGTAAGAAGTTGAGCTTTAATTTTTCTCTCTTGTGATAGTTAATGCTTCGATGTTTTTACAAATTTATTGTTATACTTTTGTCTTATGAAATAAAATATGGTAGAATATTATGGCAATTTGTCAGCAGAGTAAATTCAGCATATCGCTTAAGAGAAGTTCATGTCAAATAAAATACCGACACTTGTTTTTTTTTTAAGCAGGAATTCAAATTTTAATTTAGAATCAGTTGGAATTTATTGACAGACTGCGTTGCACAAGTGCAATAACTTGAAAAAATCTAGTGTTTTGTAAAGCCAATTTGATAAAATCTTAAATTAAAACATAGGGGCGGGCTACAGTCCGCTTGGGCGAACTGTTGGATACCCTATTCTTATTCCTATATCTCATAAGTGGGCGTGACAAAAATTTAAAGGATTCTATCGAAAAAACTAAGCTTTTGTAAATAAAAACGCTCCCTAGCTCAAACTTTGGTTTTTCAATAAAATTGTTTTATTTAATTGTGGGCGTGTCAGTAGGCGGATTTAAAAAAAAATTAAGTATGAGCATAAAGGGCACCTAGAGAGTATATACTATAAATTTCAGCTCCCTAGCTCAAACTTTGGACTTTCAAAAATAAAAAAAAAAAAATTGTGGGCGTGTCAGTAGGCGGATTTTGAAAATATTTACACATGAGCATAAAGGGCCCCTAGAGAGTATATATTAAAAATTTCAGCTCCCTAGCTCAAATTTTGGTTTTTCAAAAAAAATATTTTATTTAATTGTGGGCGTGTCAGTGGGCGGATTTTGAAAATTTTACGTCCCAAGCAGTTTTATGGGCCAAAGATCATATATAAAAAATTTCAGCTTTCTAGCTCAAAATTCAATTTTTCCCAAAATTTGTTTTATTTAATTGTGGGCGTGTCAGTGGGCGGATTTTGAAAATTTTATGTCCCAAGCAGTTTTATGGGCCAAAGATCATATATAAAAAATTTCAGCTCTCTAGCTCAAAATTCGATTTTTTCCAAAATTTTGTTTTTTTGAGTTTGTGGGGGTGTCTGTGGACGGATTTCAAAAATTCGTAAACTTGATTATTTCGGGACCCTAGAGATTATATGGTTAAAATTTCAGCTCTCTAGGTCCAGTTTAAAGGCCTAATTTTTGCCGACGGACGGACATGGCTAGATCGACATTACTATCGATGCTGATCATAAATATAGTAACTTTTAGGGGTCTACGGGCAATATTAATGTATGTTACAAACTATGCGTCAAAATTAATATACCCTTAGAATAGGGTATAAAAAGGGGAGAGAAGAACATGAAGGAGGGCCAAAGCCAGAACAACGGGCCAAACGCCGCACAAGAGGTAATCACAATGGGACCACAAGGAGAAATGGAAGATGGGGGGTTATGATCCATTAAGTCCATATCATAACCTAGTCGTTCAAGAAGAAAAAGAACTGGGAATTCCCGCACCTGTCAACGTCAGCAATGTATGGCAGATTTCTTCCTCCTAAAAATAATTGAACATTCGGAGCTACTTTAGATATACGAGTTAAATATAAGTCGGCTAAAGATTAGTGAATACAAATCTACTCTAAATAAAATTAACGGTTTGACATACATAAATTATTAAATTTGACCTGAGAAATTTCCGTTGACTTGGAGTTGAATTTCTTATGAAAATTTTATCTTGGACATAAACTTGAAAAGAAGAACTATAGGTATGCGTAGCCAAGGGCACTGAACCTCTCAACAAAGCATTAAATTCGGTAGCCCCTTAATTGGCGCAGAAAAAACATTAAATGAATTCAAATGAGACTCTTCAATCCGTATGCGGTTGACACGTCCCATGGTGTGGTGATATAAAACTCTCGAAGCGGCACCAGTCAAAACAGACTTCAAACAACTCTGTTAAAATTTATCAATCATAACTAAACAAATAAAATCAACATGTTAAAATATGTAAGTTACATTCAAGATCAAATGAAAGGTTGCTTTAATACGAGTAGATTCGTCTGTTTCTATATTTTGCAGATTGTCGTCATCCTTGCCATCACCGCTGCCAAGCCATGTGTACTTGCTTCACTCACATATTATGCTCCTGTTACACCGTGACTCCACGAGCAATATTTCATTGCTTACCATCTGTCACTTTTCATAGAAAAAAGAAAGATTTCAACGTCATATCGTCATGACAATGTCACGGGTGGCGCACCAATTGTGCTACAATAAGGAATTTATATAACTTTTTTTTTAATCAACACATTTCATTTATTTATTTTTTATTGTATAGAAAATTCAATTTTATTGTATATAACTAATTGTTTTTCAAGATCATAGACCGTAAATGACCTCCACGCATATGCGACACCTGATCAAAAAATTATTCATTGCGGCCTAAAGGGTTGAAGTCGGGATCGCCTCAACTATTGTTTTAATGGACTGCTTCTTTTCAGTCAAATTCCTTGGTTTCGTTTTGTGCACCTTGACATAACCCCATAAAAAAAATTCTGGTGCAGTCAGGTCAGGTCTCCTTAGCGGCCAGCGGAAAGTGGAGTTTCTGGACATGAATTTGCTTGGGAATTTTCGTTGGAGCTCCGCCATAACCGGTCTTTTTTTGATCGTCCGTCACTTTGATTTAGTTCTAATAAAAATAGATCGCATGAAGTAGAATGAGACTAGTATTTTTTATTGCCTTTGGAACAATATCTGAGCCAGATCCATTTATCGCAGTGGCTCCAGTTGTAGCTGCTGCCCCATTTGCTACTCCATTGGCCGTCCCCTTAGCTTATTCTGCCACAGTAGCTGCTTCTTCTTCCAGCTTAGACTGCATCACTGGCTGCTGCTCCTTTGACTTACTCCGCACTCTGCCGCTCTTCTAGGATATTCTTTTCCCCTAAGACATGTCTCGGCTTCTCTCATTTTGTAAAAAGTGAAAGATGGCAATCCATATAATATTATAAATGCGAAAATAACTCTGTCTGTCTGTCTCGCTTTAACGCCAAAACTACTGAACCGATTTAAATGAAATTTGGTACACAGATAGTTTAGAGAATGGACATAGGCTACTTTTTACCGCGGGAAAATGCTTCATCCGCCGTCCGGAAGCGGAGATCTAAGCTGATATCTAAGAAAATTTGTAACTCTCGAATGCTTTCTGGCTCCTAGCTTTGGAATGACTCCTCCAAATGAAATAGGATTTCTTTAAATATAAAGTTCAATTATGTTCTTTTTTTTTATAATTCGTTATTATTTCTGTATATGTACAGTACCCTTACAGTGTTAAACACAGCGCATGCATTTTTTGTTGAACAGTAAGCTGCACCGAGCAATGTAGTATTGTATTGCATGATTTTAGGTGCTACTTACTATTCGAAAGAATAGGAGGATAGGAAAGAAGTACAAAGATTTTAAGATATAAATCATCTTTGTAGGTTATCCTGAAGTTGAACAATAAGCATTAAACTATAAATTTTATACAATTCAAAAAAGTAAAATGTTCGATCGTTGGATTTTCCCAGCGTTCAGTGGAGGAAAATTTGTGTGTGTGTCCGGCACAAATCGGTTTCTCTACCTGTACCTTTTGTGCAATGTGCTTTTTCTTGTTTGAATTGATGAACCCTTTCGACTGATTTTCTTATCCATTCTTATTCTAAAAATTAGTCAGAATCCAATAGTGTCAGGTTAGCACAGATTCCACAAATGTGAAAATACTTCTTGCTTTTCAGTTTTCGCTCAAAATGTTGGTACGAGATTTGTGTACAGATATAAATGTTGTCCTCCCTAATACGTGTGCATTTAAAAATATACATCAACAAATTGGTTGTGGCAACCAACTTTTTAAAATGGAGCTTTGTTTTGCCACTGGTGGCACGACATATTTTTTTCCGCGGCAGCGCTGTGTATAAGAATTTGGATTTATCTTTTAAGAAGCACTTTAGAACAATATTTTAAATTATGTTGACTTTTTAATATTAAATACACTGCAATTCCAGATTTCAGCCATGCAACCAATTGCACAACCAGCTCAGTTTGCCAGGGAACTTTACTTATTTCAACGCCAATTATAACAAATGTTAAGATCTACTACATCTTCAAGTACAAAACTAAGTTTTTGGCCACAGACACAGTGCACTTCTTTTTATCACTTACCTATAGTGTTCATTTTGTGCCGAAGCGATCGCAAAAGCTGAACGGCTATACAGTGTCTCAAGCACGGGCTCTATAGGGGTCGGAAGAAAGCTTATATACGGAAGTATGTAATTCATTTAAGTTGAAATATACGAGTATTTGATAATTGCTGAGGCGAAGGTACCAACAGACGATCTTTCCAAGATGTCGACAGGAAGAGAAATACGACAACTTTTCGATTTTCTCATAAGAAAACCCCTGCTTAGAGAACTTTCATCGACTGGTTCGAGTGTTTGAAACAAATTTGGCCCATGTTCATCAAAATGGGAGGAAGAAGTTGTGAATTCAGCTGACTGGATGAAACGCCAATACCACTTATCCAGCAATCTTCTGTCACTAGACATTGGGTCCGACGTGTTTTTCCACCATGACAGCATTGGGATTGGACATTGTCCGAAGTTTAAAATCGATTGGGAAAGTCCTAATAGAAACCTGTTTTGTTGGGAAAGATATCCGTAGTGAAGTGGGTATTCACACAACTCCCATCCGCATCAGCGTGGTTTTTATATTTGTAATTTAGTAATCTTACTACGACAACAGCTTGGCGTTGTCGGAATAATTTGCAGAAAAAACTAGTAAACTAGGTAATTAGGAAAGAAAAATATGTTTTACAACATAATCACACGAACAAAGTTATAATGAATTAAAAAAACATAGGGACGGGCTACAGTCCGCTTGGGCGAACTGTTGGATACCATATTCTTATTCCTATCCCTCATAAGTGGGCGTGACAAAAGTCTAAGTATGGTTGAATTGTTAAGAACGCTCTACGTATTTTGTTATATAACATTTAAAGGATTTTATCAAAAAAAAACGCTCCCTAGCTCAAACTTAGGTGTTTCAATAAAATTGTTTTATATAATTGTGGGCGTGTCAGTAGGCGGATTTAAAAAAAAAATAACACATGAGAATAAAGGGCCCCTAGTGAGTATATATTATAAATTTCGGCTCCCTAGCTCAAACTTTGAATTTTCAAAAAAAAAAAAAAAAAAGAAATTGTGGGCGTGTCAGTGGGCGGATTTTAAAAATATTTACACATGAGCATAAAGGGCCCATAGAGAGTATATATTATAAATTTCAGCTCCCTAGCTCAAACTTTGGATTTTCAAAAATTAATATACCCTTAGAATAGGGTATAACAAAATTGTTTTATTTATTTGTGGGCGTGTCAGTGGGCGGATTTTGAAATTTTTTTATCCCGAGCAGTTTTAGGAGTCATACATCATATATACAAAATTTCAGCTTTCTAGCTCAAAATTCGATTTTTTCCAAAATTTTGTTTTTTTGAGTTTGTGGGCGTGTCTGTAGGCGGATTTCAAAAATTCGTAAACTTGATTATTTCGGGACCCTAGAGAGTATATGGTTAAAATTTCAGCTCTCTAGGTCCAGTTTAAAGGCCTAATTTTTGGCTACAGACGGACGGACGGACGGACGGACGGACGGACATGGCTAGATCGACATTACTATCGATGCTGATCATAAATATAGTAACTTTTAGGGGTCTACGGGCAATATTAAGGTATGTTACAAACTATGCGTCAAAATTAATATACCCTTAGAATAGGGTATAAACATAGGGACGGGCTACAGTCCGCTTGGGCGAACTGTTGGATACCCTATTCTTATTCCTATCCCTCATAAGTGGGCGTGACAGAAGTCTAAGTATGGTTGAATTGTTAAGAACGCTCTACATATTTTGTTATATAACATTTAGAGGATTTTATCAAAAAAAAAAAAAAACGAAGCTTTTGTAAAAAAAAACGCTCCCTAGCTCAAAATTTGGGTTTTCAATAAAATTATTTTTTTAAATTGTAGGCGTGTCAGTAAGCGGATTTAAAAAAAAGTAACACATGAGCATAGTATATGTTATAAATTTCAGCTCCCTAGCTCAAACTTTGGATTTTCAATAGTTTTTTTTTTTTAATTGTGGGAGTGTCAGTAGGCGGATTTTGAAAATATTTACACATGAGCTTAAAGGGCCCCTAGAGAGTATATATTATCTAAAATTTTGGTTTTTCAATAAAATTGTTTCATTTAATTGTGGGCGTGTCAGTGGGCGGATTTTGAAAATTTTATATCCCGAGCAGTTTTAGGAGTCATAGATCATATATTTTTCCGAAATTTTTTTGTTTTTTTGAGTTTGTGGGCGTGTCGTGGGCGGATTTCAAAAATTCGTAAACTTGATTATTTCGGGACCCTAGAGAGTATATGGTTCAAATTTCAGCTCTCTAGGCCCAGTTTAAAGGCCTAATTTTTGCCGACGGACGGACGGACGAACGGACATGGCTAGATCGACATTACTATCGATGCTGATCATAAATATAGTAACTTTTAGGGGTCTACGGGCAATATTAAGGTATGTTACAAACTATGCTTCAAAATGAATATACCCTTAGAATAGGGTATAATTAGCAAATGAAAGAAATAGTCTTTCATTAAGGACTTGACAACCTCTTTTTTAAATAAAATTCAAACTACTTGAGATATCTCAAAAAAAAATTATTGACTTGAATTACTATCAAAACATTAACAAACATACGGCCTCTATTTCTCGTTCAATATTGTCTCTGAGCTCCTCTAACGTCGCCAGCTTGTTGGCATAGAAACCTGCAATCGTACGATCTCGGCGGCCAACAGACGGGTCCGTTTCTCGAGATAACACGTTCACCGAACTGAGACTTCAATAACTCGATTGTTGCACCCGCTGTGTGGCTTGTGGCAACCATCTTGTTGGTACCACATATCACGAAAAAGAACGACAGAATGACACCGGCATGAAAACCGCACCTAACAGTGATTTTTTGCGGATGAAGTGCTGTTTCATGAAGCACATGAGGGTTCTCATCTGTTCAATTATGCATACTTTGCTTATTGACGAAGCTGCTTAACCAAAAATGCTCTTCATCGCTGAAGATGATTTTGGGATGAAATTCTTCATTTTCTCCATCATGTCCAGAGCCCAATTCGAGAACGTACATCGCTTCATATGATCAAGTGGCTATAGCTCTTGAGTCAGCTTGAGTTTGTTGTGGTGTAGGCCAAGATCCTTATGCAAAATTCGACATAAAGTGGTCTATGAGAGGCCCAATTCTCGAAAGCGCCGTGAAATTGACTGATTTGGCTGGTTTGTGACTTGCCTCTACGGCAGCATTATTCTCCACACTTCGGGCAAAACGTAGTCTCACTGGCACGGCAATATCAAGCAGCGAATATTCTTACTCAAATTTGCTCACTAGACTATAAATTGCTTGTCGACTGGGACGAGAATTACGGCAGAAAATTGGCGTTAACGCTCTTAAAGTTGCGACCACCAACTCAGAATTTCGGTAGTAAATTTTAATTATGTGTAAACGTTGTTCCTTCGTGTACTTCACCATGATGATAATTTTGATTTTACTGAATATTTTTGGCATTGACAGTTCGGTAATCGGTTTAAGGGTGCGTTTACACTGAAAGTTTGAACGAAGTATAAAATGTATCAATCGTACCAACATAATAAGAGCGAACCAACCAAAAGTTCATTCAAGTTCATTCAATGTTCATTTATTTATGCGCAGCAGGATTAAACTTCTGCGTTTATCGTCAATGATCTGCAGTTGGATCTTGTATTTGTAATACGTTTTTCAGTACGGATATATTTCCCAACAAAAGAGGGGTAGAGTTACGAAAGATATCACGGCCACGGATATCACTTTTCAGATACATAAAACTCCGAGATCAAAACCGAAAATCGTACCCGCCGACTGACTAAGCAGATAAAGGGGGAATAATTTGCAAACATGGGAGTCGCTTTACTGAGTCGAACAAGCCTAAGAGTTACAACACTTAAGCAATTCGCTTCTTTATATAGTGTGGAAAAGCAGAGGTAAGCGTTAAGAAGCTACCCAATAAAATTGATGCATTAAGGTTTGAATATTAATCATCTTGGGAGATGGTGAAGGAACTGTATCTACAGGGTCATGCAACAAGGGAAGTCATTTTTAAGCAATAGCCAAAGTACGGCGTAGTCTGCTGGCTGCAATTCTCGTGTCAACTGGACAATCAAGTAGGCCAAGATCTTTATGCAAACTGCCGTGTAACTGTTTCGGATAGGACCAATTCTTTTGATCGTCTTGACATGGACACATCTGGGCTTTCAATCACGTTCTCAGCTACAGCGGCGATATTTTCATTCAATATAGACGTGGGAGAAGGCGCTTGATGTTCATCAAAAGCAGTACGAACTTTACGAAACGTTCCTACAATATTTTCACTATTTCGTCACATCCTTCGAGTGTGAATCGTTCCATAGTTATAAACCTCTTAGTTTTAACTTCCCAAAAGTCGGCGCAATAATTTTACATGTTGAGTTTTCAATAATGGCGCTAGATTTAAAATAGCACCTCTAGCTGGATGATCCTATACATCTACATATCCACAATACGTATTTACTCCGATATGAAAGAAATAGGGTCAATTAATGTAAATATAAACAGTGTAAATGTAAAAATGGCTTCTAATGTACACATCTTAAGTCTTATTAACGGGTTCAATGATCGAAATGCATTTGAGGGTGTAGCGATTTCAGTTGTTCGGGACATTTTTCATGAGAGGTTCCTTTTAAAGTTTTGTGCAAGTCGGGAGGACTTAAGAAATAGTACATTTTTGTGAAAATATATCTTATTGAACATACTTTTTAGTTTTAGAACTTCAACTATATTATTTATGAAATATTTAAGTAAATTAGTTAATTAGGACTGTTATTATTTGTCTGTGCTTACATTTACCCCAGAAAGCAATTTGATATGGGGAAATGTAAACATGACATTGGGCGTAAATGTTACTATACAATGCTTGCTGTATTTAAAAAATCAAGTTAGATAATTACTTTTGATTTTCTATAACACCTCGTAGGTAAATACATATTGAAAAGTGTAAATCCGTCATATTCATTAGATGACGTTGTCAAGGCAACGCTAGATGTAAAAAAACAAAAACATGACTTATAGAGAAGCCAAGGACTCGTTTGAAGAACCAGTATCTGATATTTAAAATACGATAAATGGCTTAAAAAACTATTTGCATAAAACGGGTCGAGTGGTTATCCTACGACAAAGAGGATTTGCAACATTAAATAGCCCAATGCGTTGTTACCAGAAACTTGAAGATTCCGTTCCATAGCTCTCAGCCCGGTGGAGAATGGTTCATCCATCAAGAAACCACAAGGGTCTACCATTGAAAAAGGCATTAGGCGATGACGGTATTTTTTTTTTTTTTATTCATTTTTATTTTTGGTAAACTTAAAACTAACTTATAGCTAGACAAAAACTCATAAAACTAGCATGTATGGAATAATTTTTAAACTACCTTACTGTCCCTATGCGGGTGCTCTACGGTAAGATATAAAATGATACCTAGTGCCTTTCGGCTTAAAAGTAAAGTTATTTTTAGTTAATTTTTTTTTTTTTTAAAGTGTTGGTCACCAAGAAAGTACAAAATTGAGAAACTCGGTTTCTTTGCATCTTTTTTTCCTACAAACTACCTTAACTACTTACAACCTACTCTTAAAGCAAGAACAGCTATTTTTTTTTAAACAAATTAAAACTACCTAGCACCCACCTACAAATTTTATAAACTACATACTTACAAAACTAGACTAGCAATTTTTTTTTTTTAAACAAACTAAAACTATTACAAACTACAAATTATTAACTATAAAATACATACTACTTACAAAAATAAAATAGCTACCAATATTTTTTTTTGCTGTACCTGGCTAATACACCTAAACCTAAACCTATGTAAGTCGGCCATAACATTATGTAAGTAAGCAAATTCCCGACCCACCAAAATTGTGTCTCCTGTTTTTGTCTATCTAGTCGATCCCGATCGGACACAGCCCTACTAAACCGAAGGCGCTCCGTTCCCATTTGTGAGACGACGTCCCGATCATAAAGAAGCCGCCTATCCACAGCTCTGCGACCAAAGTGGTAGATGAGCGGCACAGCCAATTTATCCTGTACAAGCCCCCGGCTGTCTAAAAAGAGAAATGCATCGGGCGGTATGAAGCCGCTTAGACGCACGCTTTCATAATATTCGTTGTTTGGGTAGTAAGCCCCACAAATAAGGCCATCAGTCGAGGACATCGCTCTTGCAATGTGACCCCGAATCAGCTTTATCAAAAAGTTATATATCCTGTTTATTTGGGCTCCGTTGTATAGGACCTTATTGGAATAATACCGTGTGTACTCCGACTGTGGTATTCTGTGCAATCCAAGGCAGTTTCTCAGACACTGCCTCTCAAACACTCGAATCTTTTCCATTTGAGATGGTGCAACGTTAAACCACACCGGACATCCATAGGCAATCATCGGCCTGATGAGGGCCATGTAGCAAATCACTTTAACCCTGCTATCCAGCCGGCTGCTATAAAACAACCGTTTCGTGTGGGCAAAGGCTCCCCTAGCCCTGGTCAAAGCAGCCTCTATATGTTTATTGAAATATACGTACTGATCCAGCCAGATACCAAGATACTTTACGACATTTTTACTCGTTAGGGGCTGTCCATGTGGCCCAACGATCATTAGCTTGCGCCAGTTCTTTCTTGTATGACGGTACTCGTATATTCCATTACACATTCCACAAATTTGTCCCAGTCAAAGACCAGTGCATCCATGTAGTGCATCCATCTCTTTAACTATTCTTTGTCCCTTTTATTAAAAAAAACGTTTCATAGTAAATCATAAGATAAGATCAGATTACAAAAGAGATCACCGCGCCGCAACTGCGCCTACTGAGATGTCTTCGTTTTTAGAGTTCGCTCTTAGAGCCGGATTTTTTCAAAAAATTAGCTAAGTCTTTCGCGAAGTGGAATTAGTTCCCATATAAAGTGGGAACTAAGTCCACTTTCTTATGGGAACTTAGTACACATTCAAAACTAAGAAGAGAGAACTAACATCCGACACAAAAAACTGTAAAGTGCAGTTAGTTATCACACTCTTTAACCCGCCAATGGTGACGCAAATTTGACTTTGATCAATGGTGACGCCGGTCTCACGCACCGGGGTTTTCAACTGAAGATTTTTCGAAACGAGTTACTAATAATTCATGTTTTTTTTCTTAATTTATGCTCTTTGACAATAAAACAAAGATATTTTATCAATTTAAGCTCTTTTATTTTATAATTAAATTAACAAATTTTTTTTACTAGAGCATTAAAAATAACAAAGTTTTTAGTAATACATTTTTTAAAATTAAGAAAAAAATAAAAGATCACATGTCCATTAAGGAAAATAACGTTTTTAGTCTCTCGACATTCGGAACTTTTACAAAATAAACAAAAATTGGTATCCTTCCAAACAAAAAAAACATCTCAAAAACTAAATTTCTACAGGTAAACAGCTGCTGCAATACGGCACTACGTGTTCAAGACACAAATATTTTTGACATTTGTGGCAAGAGTACTTGGTTTTTCTGTTTTTTTCCATCAACACTCATAGCACCGACCAATTCTTGAAGGACCGGATTTCCCAAGTACATCATCTATATGTAAAATACGCGAATAATAAAAAAATATTTTACTTACATACACGGTGACATACGGTCTCACCCACCGGATAGTAAAAAAAAATACACAACGTGTGTTTACTAAGCAGGTTCGACGTGAACGGCTGGTTTGGGACGTGCAATGCGGCAGCTACTCGAAATTGCAACAAAAAACATTAACGGAGAATAAAGTTATTCGATTTTTTTAACACACCCGGTCTCACAGACCAATAGGTCACCATTGGCGGGTTAAGCAAAATCTGGTGACATAAAGCCAAATTTTCAAAACCGTACCTCGCACCTACTCCAAATCAAACAGTGACCCCAACCCCCCTGTTGTAGGGATTTGGCCTTATGACGCTTGGGCTTATGTCACGGTACCTCAGAGTTTTCGGAATTTATTTCCCACTTTACATGGGAACTAAGTCCACTTCGCGAAAGTGGTTTTATTTCCCACTATGTGGAAACTAAGTCCCTCAGTGGACGAACAAGACAAAGTATATGCTATCATCAAGAAATGACACCCAACACCGACGTCTCGGACAGAATGTCACTATAGATAGATATAACTTTGAGGTGGTTCAGGACTTTGTCTACATAGGCTCCGCAATGAACTCAGACAATGACACCAGCGCTGAGATTAAACGAAGAATAACTCTTGCCAATCGCTGTTTCTTTGGGCTAAGAAAGCAATTGAGTAGCAAAGCCCTATCTCGACCAACTAAAATCACTCTTAGTCGTTTTGAGAGGAAAATTCTTCGGGTAATTTTTGGTCCCGGCTGCATAGACGGTGAATGGAGGAGGAGATACAACGACGAACTACACGGGCTGTACAGCGAGATTGACTTAGTCAGAAGTGTGAAGGTCCAACGACTGAGGTGGCTGGGTAGACCGAATGGACGTGAATGCTCCGGCCCGGAAGATCTTCGAATCCACACCTTAGGGACGGCGCAGTAGAGGAAGACCGCGACTCAGGTGGCGCACGCAAGTGGAAGGGGACCTTAACCAACTTAGAGTGCGAAACTGGAGACAGCTGGCCAAAGATCGTGCTGGCTGGCGACGCTTGTTGGTTGAGGCCCAGGTCCACTCCGGACTGTTGCGCCACCCTAAGTAAGTAAGTATGTATTGGGAGATATTTGGATGTAGGGCTTAAGCCACGAAGTCACCATCGACTTTTGAAACAATCCCATTTGTTTGAGAATGCAAACTAAAATTTTTTTTTAAATTTACTCTGAGATTCTTAATCTCAACATATTCAACCAGAGAATATTGTTAAGAAAAAATGTAAACAGTGCTTTTATTCGCTTTTCTCGAAATCAAGTATTAAAACTTCGTTCCTGTTTCCATTAAATCCAACAGATCTCGAATACGTACCAAAATCGACGTTTAGAATTACCTCAGGATTTACAAAAGAAATTTAAAAAAAAATTGCTGGGTGAATGTTAACACACTATAATTCACCTTATCCATAATTTTTCGAAAGAAATGTTCCTATTAAGAAATTCCAAAACTTTCATAATTGTATTTATAAATGTTCGTTTACTCTACTAGTAAACAAATAACAATATTGTAAAGTCAATATTTGTCAAAAAGTTTACCCCAACTGGACATCCAACAACTACCTGCCTACACTTGTTTCGTAATCCAGCTTTCGTCACCAGGGTTATTTACATATTTCCGATAGTTCAAGTCCAAAAAATCTGCAAGAATCAAAAGTAGGTGATCGAGAAAGTCCTTGTCTTACTTACGTCGTGGAACATATGCAAATTATTTCGTATAACGTATAACGCACAACTCATTTATTTTGATCGCATTCAACTTGCAACTCATTTGTATGCAACTCGCGCCATGTAAACAAATCGCGTTAAGAAAATTGACATTGAAAACACCAAACGAATTCATTAAGCCTAAAGCCAGCAGCTAGTGGTGGCCATTTGGCCATTTCTTGCAATCGCCATGTGTACTCGTATTTCGGAAATAGGGATTCCCCCACAAATCGGATTGCTTTAGATGCTGCTAAGGAGCATGTGTAAAATGTGTTTTAACTGTATTTCAAAGCTGGTGTTTATTACTGTCTACACACAGGGTACATAAAAATCAATTCACTTATATGCACATCTGTTATGCGCACACAATCCGTTCCGTACCATACCTCCCTACATATAATACCACGCAAAGACAGATGACCCATTTTTCGGTGGTGCAGAGAAGCAGCAAAAAAAATACATGTTCGTTGAATGTGTATTTGGCACACGCATCTAGCACCGTGTCGCTGATGGCTGCAATTTAAAATGCATTTGGAAATTCGTATCTGTTGTGCTGGCGCACGAGTACTTGCGATATATGGTTTTGTTGGACACGTTTGTGAACTGCAATTGGGGGAGATATGTACGTGTCCTCATTTTGCTTTCATAGACGATACTTTATACGTTTCATGTACCTACACGGAATGAATTTTTTTTTATTATTTTAAATTTAATTTTAAGTGAAGTAGTTGAGATGTACACTTTTAGTGGGAGAGCAGGAGGAAAATATTAAATGTGAATTTGGTTGAGGAGTCACATTTTATCCAAGAGATACGCTTGCTGAGTTTAAGATTTCAATAAACGAGAATAGTTACTGCTTTTGGGGGAAACATATAGATATGTTATGTAGGTACCTATAAGGTACAAATATGTCAAGTCTAACTTCTATTATTCGAACTTTACCAACCGTAAACTTTTCCATAAGTTGAACGAGTTGTTGTTTCCGTTCATCGAAATGAAATACAAGGAAAAGCTCTCATAAACAGGACTTTCCCTAAAGTGAACTATGAACGTCTTTCACTTAAACTATTTCTGAGAACATGTAGTTTGCGCATGCAGGGCAGACATATGTGACGATTTTTAGCCCCGTTGACGATTTTGAGTAGCCATTTGCCGTTTTTCAGGCCTCTATGAAAGGACCACTATTAAATCTACGATTTTTGTGTTGGCATTAGTCACATTGTGGGCGCTGTGATCAGCGAGGGTTCGAGGTTCCAATCCAGGGTTGGCCGATTTAACTACAGTACATTTTCAACATCGTTAACTACGCGTAGTAAATTGAATAAAGTACAAGCCTAATTTATTACAAATTGCTACGTAGGCTACATACGTGGTAAATACAGACAAAAATAGAATTTCAAGACACAAGGTCGAAGAATTTTGATAGCCTTGATGCCTTCGAGGATTCTTCTATTTTGCCACAGAAGAGTCTCCACGATGATCTTTTGGCCCTCCTAAGTTCTTTTTTATATGATTTGAGGGATGCCTTATAGGAGTCCCAGTCAGTGTTGGATCTTGAGCTTTTGGCACGATTAGGAAGTCTCCTGCAATCATTTCTCAGTGGTCTTAACTCAGGTATCCACCAGTGTGGCTTCTTTTTCCCCCTGGGTTGTATGAGGGGGCAGGAAGCAGCCATCGCTAGATTGAAAGCCCTGGTGAGCTTGTTAACCTTGTCGTCAAGCTCGCTAGGATTGCAAGGGGAACTTAATAGTTCAGAGGTAATAAGTCCACGCATAATATCTCTGTATTTGGGCCAGTCTCTTTTCCGAGGATTTCGGAATGTGGATTAGCGAGGGGTGTCAGCGTTAAGGTTGAAAGTGAGATATCGGTAGTCGGAGAAAGAATGGTCAGCCGAAACTTTCCAACTCGATATCATTTTGTGGATGTTTACGGAGACAAGAGTAATGTCTAAGAGTTCTTGTCGGTTTTTGGTTATGAAGGTGGGTTCATTACCCGTGTTGCACACAATGAGGTTAGTACTTAAAATATATTATTATTATAATTATAGAGGGCTCGGGAATGTCAACCTCTAAGGAGAGGAAAGTGACAGGTGCGCTAACACCCGACACATCAGTTTCAGAGGGATGATGAGGTCGCTTGTCAGCGTCTACATCGTCCTTCTTGTAAACTCTCAGCGTGATGTCGTTCCATCCGAACCGAATCACGCCTGCAGTCGCTGCCAGATGAGCAAGGGATTCCTGATTGATGACAATGACAGCACATCGGTAGAAACCCCTTTGTTCTTCCAGTTTAGCGACCTTCCAGTCATGAGACGGAAGGGATGGATTGCTGATTTTAATCAGATGGAGTGTTTTCTCAGGGGATGAAGGGCTCACTGGGATCCAGGCACGCGATCTCGGTCGGCAGGGGATATCCTCCCTCGCAACAACCTCAAGCTTAGCCCCTGGCCATAGCTCACCAAGCTTATTGATCGCGAGCTTGTAAAGATCCAATGATCGTTGATCATCGCAGGCGATGAGTTTCACGCGGCCCTGATGCCAGCCGCCATCATGAATTATTGTCGGTGGTCCGGGGATGTCCCTGTAGAAGTCGGCGAAGTTATCGAGTAGGGTGAGCATGATGAGATCCCACCGTTCAAGTGACATCCTGCCATCGGCGTTACTGCGGTCGATGACTGCGACCACAATTCCTTTTTTGAGGACATCGCTGAAAGACCTGTGAGGTTTTACGGTGGACGCGTTAGGAGGAATGCTGGTGTTGTGCATCCTCAGGCGCTTGGAGGCCGAAGCGACCTCATCCACCGATCTCTGTCGCTTTGACGCAATGTCTCCGCTGGTCTTGTCCTTGCCTGAAATAATATTTTGTGCCCAGGCCAGTCTACTGATCTGTGCAGGGGATCTATCTATCTCAGTGATAGCGCCTATAGAGCCAATTATTCGATTGGCATTGCGTCTGTTTTTGTAATGCAGCTTCGAGGGGTTGCGGTGAGGCGCCCCTCCACTGCAAGACGTGCTAGTGGAAGCCGGACCATGTTGCACAGTCCCACTACGACTAGGGAGGTGTTTGTGTTTGGTAGCATCCATGCGTATACTGCCAGTGGAAGGACCATGAATTTCCACAGCCTTGCCCCTGACAAGTGTAGCAGGAGTGATACCAGGGGGCAGCTTTGGAGCACTGCCTGGGGGGGTGCTGCCAGCAGATGTGGGACCATTATGCGCACAGTCCCGCTTTTGCTGGAAAATTTTTTGCCTTTCTCGCAAGTACTGGTATACCTACCTACAGACCGACAGAATTATAGGAATAACTTTTTCGTCTTCCCTATCATCTCATTGTCATGTTTAATTAAAGTAAAGAGTTTGATTTTTACTTGCTATTGCATACATATTCGCCATTGTTGTACTGGGGGTAAACGGATGATCCATATGGAACTTCTCTAATAATAGCTTAGGTTAAAAAAGGGGTATGCAATCGCATACAGCACTAGGAACCAAGAAAAAAATCCCATCGCGAAACCTTGGGAACCGATTGAATCAAAACTTCAAAAGGAGGAACCTAAACACTTTCCCTTGCAAACAATCTCCCTGCAGAATTTGACCACCTTCTTGTAGTCTGTGCCGCTCAACTCCCCTATTTCCTCAAAGAAGTACTCTCACAGAAACCTCCTATGAGTCCGTGCTTTTCCCTCGCACTCACACAACGTGCGTTATGTCTTCCTCGGCATGCGGGCCCTCAAAGAAACTGCATGTATCCACGTCTACCAGTGTAGGACCTAGTATGCCTCCTTAGCAGACAGTGTCACGACATAATCCCAACCAGTGTTCTAAGCTGTTCCCTACTCGATTTGAGAATTTCCCTAAATCTTTTTTTGTTCAAATGCGTCCAAAGCGCCTCTAGATGTTCCCATCTAAGGTCAGCTTTTTTTTAAATGAGCTCATTAATTATTCCCTTGATAACGCCAAGGGGTGGTTTGATGTCCACACCTTCACTGCTCTCCAGTCCCCCACCCCCTCTATACCGCTGTTCTGGTACATAGCACAGTCTAAGTGCCGACTGACTGTCTATGTAGATGGCGATATCCCTTCTGGACATTGATCCCATCTGCATTATCTCTGCCGTCCTTAGAAAAGCCAAAACTTCTGATTGGAAACCACTGCTTGTTTCCGGCATTCTTATAGACTCTTTCAGGTCTCGATCAACAAAGAAGATACCAGAAGGAGAACCCGTTCCCTCCCTTGTCTTAGAACTATCAGTGTAAATCGCAACCTCATTTGATATTGTGATTGTATATCTTGACATCCCGTATGATGGATGTCGAAGTCGTAAAAAAGGAACATCTCGTATGTTAGTATAATATTTCCGAGTAGCAAATCAGTTAAGATCGTGCAATGCCCGAAACTGCATATATCCAGTGCACCATGGAGGGTTTCAGACCCCAGGTTTAGCCTATTGTTCTTTTACAAATAAAGAGAGCGTTATACGCCTTCTTAATTCTTTCTCTTATGTTGGGATTCCAATTTAATTTCCTATCCAGGATTACGCCCGGATACCTCGCACTGTCCGTAAAGAACAGTTCCACTCCGCCAAGTTTCGGCAGAAAAAATCGGTATTTTGTGTCTTCTCGTAAACAGGACTAATTCCATTTTCGAGGGGTTGACATTGACTCTGCAGCTCTGTGACCTCACTTAAAGTATTTAAATATTTGCCCTACACTAGTATAACCACGTAAGTCATATGCATTTGTCCATGACTAATGCTGTTTTGCCTTTTCACAGCAGATAAATTTATTAAAAATAAAAAAAAATGCGTCGACCAAAGTATGTGCCTCTTTCAATTTCGTAACACGTGAAGTTTAATTTTAGAATGTGTGAACTTAAATTTTTGAATGTCGCTATATGTTGACGGAGAGAAAAGTAAAAAGTAAAACTACTTTATCTGTCGACATTCACGGATCCGTTGAAGGAATTGTTCAAAACGACTTACATACTTTCCGAATGATTTCCCCAATGAAACGTTGTGGGGTGTCTGTGGACGGATTTTAAAAATATTTAAACATGAGCTTTAAGAGCCCCTAAAGAGTATATATTTCACATTTCAGATTCCTAGTTCAAAATTAGATTTTTCAATAAAACGGTTTTTTAAATTGTAAGCGGATTTCAAAATTTCCAACGCCCTAGCATTTTGTGGGCCTTAAAACAATATAATAATTCAATATTCGATGAATTTGTGTTTTGTTGAGATTATGGTCGTGTCAGTGGGTGGATTTTAACAATTCTTAAACCTGATTATTTCGCGCCCCTAATAGAAAGTATGTATGTATATGGTTAGAATTTCAGCTTTCTAGCTAGAGCTTAAAAGCCTAATTTTTGCCGACGGACATGACTAGACCGAAATTACTGTTGATGCTGTTCACGAATATAGTAACTTTTAGGGGTCTACGGGCAATATAAAAATATTTTACAAGTTATAAGTCAAAATTAATATACCCTTACAATTGGGTATACACATTAAGAGTAAGAGGATGAATAGCTTTGAAAAAGAAAATATGCATGCATTTTTTTGAAGTTATACCTCTTTTGACGCATTGAGGGTAACATTTTATTTGTAACGGAAGCAATGTAGCGGAAGCAACCGGATATCGGAACCGACATCGCAGCCCAATTAGTTCGTCGCTATTTGCCGCATTGTAGAATTTTGAAATTTCCGTTGTAGCGATTTACCTAATTTCCGAACCCACTTGCATCCGTTATCGAAATGAAATGAAGTTTGTTGATTAACCAGGATTGTATATGAAAATTGATAGAATAAAATTATATTTTGTATTGATTGGAATTGAATTGTTCGTTATATTAAGCGTGAAAATAAAATGAAAAGATGATGGACGGGCAAATTTTCACGCTTAACATGACATATAACGAACAATTCAGTTCTAATCAATACAAAATATAATTTTATTCTATCGATTTTCATATACAATTCTGGTTAATCAACAAACTTCATTACATTTCGATAACGGAAGCAAGTGGGTTCGGACTGACTTTAACCAGACACCCAAATACAACGAACTACCAAACGCCGTATGCCGGCAAGGCAAGAAAGTGCTTAAGTTACAGGAAAAAAACTCGAGAAAACTTGGAAGAGTGAATTGTAATAAATAGTCACCTGAAGAGTATTAAATCAAGCTTGAAAAGCCTTAATAAGCTTACACAATAACCAACTAATATTACGATTTACGATGGCGGCGATATGAAGCGTATCGACTTCGTAATAAAAACACTAACAGGAAAAAAACCGCCCAAAATTGATTGACTCAATAAATTACCCATAGAGCATTTGGCGATGGGATATTTATTTGAACCCAATTTAAAAAAAACCTCTCCTAGCGATCACAGCGCCGCGTTGACTGCAGAAGCGCGTAGCGGATATTAGCTGAAATGCCAGTTATATTTGGTTGTAAGTCTTACTGCCAAAAAAACGATAATTTTAATTTCACCATTTTAACTTTAGCTAATGCAAAAAAAGGAGTTGTTTTCGTGGTGAAAAATGGTAAAAATCTGTATCAGAAAAATAAAACAGGTGAACATTTTGCGATGTTAAATGCACCCAATTTAAAAACCTGCCAGCCCCGTTGACTGCAGAGGCGCAATGTGGATGTTAGCTGAAGTGCCAATTATATTTGGTTGTAGCTCTTACTGAAAAAACTAACAATTTCAATTTCAGCAGTCCATGGTGAAAAAAAATGGTGAAAATCTTTACTGTGTCTTTGTATGCGATGTATAAATGTGACAAAATGTATCGAAATCCAATTTTTGTTCAAAAAAAGGTATCTGCAACCTTTTTTTAAGAAAACAGTATTCCGGAATTTTAAGTTTTTGTTATTTGGATTTTTTCGGATTTAAAAAGGAAAAAATTGAAGTTAATGGATTGTGACCAGAACAAATTAGTTTTTATAAATCTTTCTCAGAAATTCTAGACTCTAGACTAGTTCAATCTTTTTGTTTCAACAAAAAAAAACGGACCGAATTCAGTGTAATTTTGTTTCAGTTCATATTTAGGTTAATAGGGGAAGGCGGGGCATAACGGTCCCTTTAAGGATTATTGTTAATAAAAACTCCAAAAATAGTCTGGGGATATCAGAAGAACTGTTATTTGAAAGAAAGTTTATTAAGGAATACGAATAAATAATACAGTTTGTTAAAAATAAATAATTTAGTATTTTTTTTGTACTTAAAATAAATCATTCAATTTGGCCATTGTGCCCCGTTGCTGGGGCACAATGGGCATAGGTGGGGCATGAAGGGCACGGACCTAAATTGGATTGCAACGCGAGCATATGTGTGTAGATTCATCATCAATATCATCCTCTCCAGCACAAGAACAATGAGCCCACTTGCCACAAGTTCTACAGGAAACCCATCCCTCTGTGGACTGGGAGTATAAATACCCGCAATACAAGCACTCCTCGTCTTCTTCGCTCTCTGAACTTTCTTCCTTCCTGTGTTTTAATTTGATGATTTTTTTTTTCTTTTTCACAGTGGGGGGCTTGGACTTGGTGATTTCGGCCTCTAACTGCTTTTTGTATGGAGAGCTCGTTATGACTGCTGTTTTTCCTCGGCGTTTAGAATTTCTTTTCTTTTGCGGTGCTTTGCGAACTGCTACGATCTGAGATGGTGAAAAATTATGGAAAGAAGTTGAGGGCGTTGGCGCATCGTTAGTTGCCAAAACAGGGTCTGGAGATGCATACATTGGCGTCGGTATAACGGATTTGGGAGAAGATGATGGCGTGGATGGATCATTCATTGCCGTCATTGCTGTTATTGGAGCTTCTGTTATCATCAAGGGATCAGTGGTTGATGAGTCTATTGGTGGCACTTGTGAAGTCTGTGAACATGGGCCATCAAAAGTTGTTTCTTCCAGAACGGTGGGTTGCTCCTCTTATGGCATGTCCGTGGTTTCGCAAGGCAAAAAGTCACGGTCTTGGAATATATCTGAGTTTATCGGCCATATTCCGGTCTTCAGAAAGCCGTTTATCGCAACTGGCATTGTAGCAGATCTTAAATAGGCTTTACTAAACAATTGTCCTACCTGATAGTGTGTTACCGTTCTTCCAGGGTGTTATCTGAGCCATTTCTTTACTTCGTCTCCATAATATGAGCTCAAAGGCTTCATAAAGCTCACATCCGAGGGTTGCAATCGATGAGTACAGTGTGGTGGAAAACAGAGCATAACAACACCACAAGCCCTTGCAAAATCGATGACTTCAATGCTTTTTACATGACTTGCATGACCATCCAAAAGTAACAAAACAGGTTGTTCTTTGGTTGCGCGTGACCATTCAACAAATCTTTTGAACCATTTCAAAAACAGATCCTTTGTTATCCATCCATTTTTGTTACATTCTCCCCATGAATTGGGCGGTGTTCCATCCATCAGCTCCGCCTTCATTCTTTTTCGAGGGAAAATAAACATTGGTGGCATATATGACCCATCGGCGCTCATACAAATTTCCACGGTTAAGAGTTGCCCTCGCTCTGAAGAAGATAACGATCCCACTTGTTTCCTCCCTTTAGTTGCCAAAATTTTTCCCAGGCTCTTTGCAACGGTAGTGATCCCAGTTTCGTCTACGTTAAATATCTTGTTTGACAAAAATCCATATTTTTCGATGCACTCCTCTAGTAAATTAAAAAAAATTTCGACAGCGACGCGGTTAAACCCCATAGCCCGAGCCGCAGATGTTGCTTCCGGTTTTCTTAATGAAATTGTTGCATTTCGTTTTAAAAAATTGTTTGCCCAGTCTTTTCCAGCAATGCACCCCACAGCATCAAAGTTATTGGTCAACCCATTTTTTTCCGCCAGCTCATACGCCAGTTCACGAAATTCTTTCATCGAAAAGCCAAATAAGCGCCCTTCCATGTCTTTAAGATATTCTGCCAACTCTTTTTCTTGGTCCTCTGAAAAAACGGGCTTAAAATTTCCCATTTTTGTAACAAGAAGTGGACGGTCGGGGTTTTGATCCGCTTTTTTTATAAATCTTTGCAATGTGCTTCGAGGAATTTCATAATTCCTAGCAGCAGCCTTACAGCTCATTTTTTTCGACTTCACATCTTGAAAAGCTCGTAGCATACTGTCTTTGCTCCATTCTTGCCTCTTGGTCTTCCTCACGTAATTTCGAACCATCTAAAACAATATAAAATACTGATAGAAACGAATAGAAATGCAAATTACATTAGTAGAAAGTAAATGGGGCATAATGGGCACATATGCCTATTATGCCTCGCCCATTCTGCCCCAAAACTCTTATTAAATACAAATTGAAAAAATAAGTTAAAAATGTAACCTTAATGAAAAAACAAATTAATTTATATAAACTATATTCACTTACCTTGATATGAAATAAAAACAATCAATTATTCACTTGACCAGTTTCCCAAAAAATACACTTTAAATCACCTCAAAATAATATAAACTCTATGCAAAAACTTGTTTTGCTCAAATCACAAAGCAACTGCCACTTTAATTAAAAAAAGGGTTTTCCCCAAATAGCGAGTGAAATATCAGAGCAGTTAGGTTGTTTTTCAAAGTTGCCACTTTACTCAATATAAAAATACAAAGGGGGCCCTTTTTGCCCCGGGTGATCATTATGCCCCGCCTTCCCCTACGCTTCGATTAAGATGAGAACGAAATCGATATATTTTTCCCTCGAGAGAAAATGTGAACATAAATTTGTTCACGCCCGTACGTGCGTACACACGAAAGCTCACACATACATCTTCTTAAAAACATTTCAAAAACCTATTGTGAAACTTTAAATTTAAAAATATGTTATAAATCACGATTTTCTTATAGGGCCTAAGACCTAACTTCTCCAACCATTTACTTGTGCGAAGTGGAAGGGACCTACAATTTTAAGCCAAGCGAACGGCAGTTTAAAAGCTTCTCATGACGATAGATACTCTTGGATGTTAGTCAGACGTTTGACATTGGAAAAAAACTCTGTTACTTGGCCCGGCGGGATTCGATCCGGGTACCTTTCGATTAGTATACCAACCACTGAGTCACTGCGCCCGTTTTTTTGGTTGGTAAATATTATTCCGTATCCAAACTTTTCAAAGACGAAATACCAGATTTATTTACTATGCACATGTGCCACACTTTTCACATTGTTGCTAGTATATTGCCGAGATGTATGTTGCCGAGAAATATATTCACATTTTAATAGCAGCGTAAAGCGTCAATATCTTTTTACAAAATGCCAAGTAGGTACTTGCTTAACCCTCAAGATTAACAGCGCAAACGATTCTGGAAAACATCAACCACTTTTTACCTATCCACTTTTCGGTCAGTTCCTTGCCGAAAGCTCTATTTGCTAAAGTTATACCAACAAATAAGAGTAATAGCGAAGGGTTTTAAAACGAAAAATCCTTTTCCACTATATTTCATTTCGCGCGTCCTCTAATTAACAAAAAATAAAGAGAAAAGAAAATATTTTTACGCTATCGGCGATGGCTGCGAAAATTTTAATCGGGACTCTCCAAATTCCTAACAGCGACAACGAAAAATTACAAAATTTTTAAATAATGAAAAGACCATAATAAAAAATTCCAACTATAAAAGTGGAAGGAGAGTATCCAGATCCAGCGATTTGGAATAATGAGGAAATTCAGGCGGCGCGGGGGGTCCTTCCGCAAAATTCATATCAGCACATGTAACGAAGGTACCTACCAACCAACTTAAATACAGACCTACAAAGCTTGTTAAATGAGCTACTGCAGTGGAATATGCTAGTCACAAATTCTTAAAAGGGACTTTTAGCTATCGGCGTTTTTAGGGATTAAAAAGCAACGCTTCTCTGCGGGGCGGGAGATTGTGGATTAACTGTGATAATATCACCACCACCCAAAGGACTATTGTTAATGTGGTCTTCTGTGAAGTAGCCACCATAACTGTCGCGTCGACAAATTTGTAATTTTCGAGAAAACTTACAGTGTTAGCTCGAGGCTCATCCCTACAGCTATGCAGTGTTCCCTCATAATCTGCGGAGTAAATATTTCGTCTTATCTGCCTATATCGCATGCGGCTGTTCATATCCTTGTTGACTTTCGCCATACAAGTGGGTTTGCATTCGCGGAATTACTTCCGTTCTCTGTTTAAGTATGTGTAATTAGAACTTGTCTACCGAAGGTGAATGACTTCTCATTCGAGCGGAAATGTTAATATATATAACCGAGGCTCAAGTCTGAGATTATAATTACTGCGCTCGTAGAAAACACCTTTTTAATTGTTTTTTTTTATTTCTTTTTGTGGTGAGAGAAGGGGATATCCGGTTGTGCGAATGAGGTAATGTGTGTACTTGGTAGGAAAGTTTGTGAGAAAAGCTTCCGGTTGTGGATTTTTGGTATTAGGATTCCTAAATGCACATAGGTACAACAATTTGCCAACTTAAAGTGCAAAACATACTTATTGGCGGAGGGAGGGCGGAATAGATGCTGGAAGACGTAAGGCATATTTTTCAGTAGGAAATATTCTTACAACAGAACTAAAGCTGAAGCAACTTCGCTCCAAAGCCTTATGCGAAAGCGAAGAAAGCAGTCGGAAATTAAGCATTCAAAGGAGCATGACAAAGTCAGGTGGGTGCAAGAGGTAGAGCAGAGCACTCCACTTTCAGAAAGTCGAATGAGTTTCACAAGAATGTAGGTATACGTCACCCGCAAAGTTTAAAACTCAATGATTCTGTATAATGCCAAGTTGATGTTCGGAAAAGCGTAAAATGAAAAGGAGCGCCAAAAAATGGATAGATTTATTTATTCACTTCCCTTTGCAATTTTGGCAATTGCTAAATTTGGCCTTTTCAAATTTGACGTAAAATGACGATCATAGTACGAGTAATTATATAAAAGTTCATAGAATCGCAACAGTCCATTTTGGCGCTCTGGTGGTTGGGTGGAATTAGGCTAAGCATTGATAGGCTTAGACATGGCTAATTTTACCTCCAAGTGCAAAACCTGGAGGTGAAAAGATGCGTACCTATAGAAGATCTTCGAAATAAGCGCGATGATAAAGTTCAACATAAAAAGCGGCAACAATTTTGGTAAAAAAGTAACAAGCAACTAATTCTCAAGAAATTAATGGTGACTTATTTATCTTCTTCAGGCGAAAGTTAAACGTTAAATTTTTGGCGGAATCTACTAAGGTTCCAGAAGTTTCAAAGCCGATATCCAATCTTAATATCAAAGATGATAAATTCACTACAGTTAGTGCTTCTGCGTGTGTCGTTAAGTTTCTCCGACGACAGAAAAACACGCAACGCTTTGTTGAACCTCTAATTAAGGACAAAACATTGCTTTTGAGGCAGAACAAATTGTCAATTTTACCAGCCCCTGAACAGGCACTTCTTCGGCAGAAGCAAATTAATTTTTCCCCTTGGGAAAGGAGGTTTCGACGATTTTTCAATGTTTGTTGATTTTTGGTCTCAAATTGAAAAAGGTGATTAAAAATTAACGATAGCCTGTTATATTAAGTCCGTTCGCGTACTTTTATGTGTAGAAAAATTGATGAACTTTCAAATCTTCAATATCGAGAGAGAATCCTGTCATTTCAAAGAAAAGGAAATGACTGGGATGAACACAATTTGTATAAAAACTGCACTAGGCCAAGTAAAGGAATATGACAAATGTTATGATTTGACAAATATTTTCATTTGACAGTTTTCATTTTCTTACCAGCCGAAATTCTGTGAGAAAAAAAATGAGCGAAAATACATTTTACGTTCAGCTTTTTACAATTTTCTCAGTACACGAACGGGTTTGTGTAGTTTCGCACGAAAGTTTATATAAATTAACGTTTGCATAGGTATCAGTACGCGAACGGACTTATTGTAACATATAATGACTATTCATCAGGTCCTGATGCCATTGCCCCGATAGTTCTTAAAAAATGTAGTCATGCAATTGCTCCACATCTTAAGTATCTGTTTGAATTGTCCATTAATACTGGTAAATTCCCTAAGCTATGGAAAAGTGCTTTTATCACACCTGTATTTAAAAAAGGCGAACATGGTGATATCACTAATTATAGGCCTATTTCAAAGCTTTCGTGTATCCCTAAGCTTTTAAAAAAAAATGGTTTTTGAAAAGTTAATATTTCTTTGTCGCAATATAATTTGTAGTGAACAGCATTGATTTGTAAAAAACAGATCCACTGTCACTAATCTGTTAAGTTTCTTGCATGATTGTTCTAATGCCTTAGAGAATAAGGACGAAATGGATTGCATATACACTGACTTCTCTAAGGCTTTCGACCAGCTGTCCCATGAATTAATCGAATTTAAGTTAAGGGCTTTTATTTTCCCACCATCTTTCATAAAATGGGTTAATTCATACCTTACATCAAGGGCTTACCAAGTCAAATTTAGAGGATCACTATCTGTATCTTTCACAGCTCAGTCTGGAGTTCCCCAAGGAAGTCACCTCGCACCGATTCTATTTATACTAGGCATCAATGATGTTAAGGCATGTATAAATCACAGTAATATCCTGATCTACGCGGATGATATGAAAATATATAAATCTATCACTAGTCAGCAAGACAGAATTTTACTTCAATCTGACATAAACAGCTTCGCCAATTGGTGTGTGAAAAACGGCTTATGCTTAAACCCTACTAAATATCAACATATGACATTCTCTAGGAAGAATATCCCTTCCACCTTTCAATATTCTTTGTCTCAACATATTCTTTGTAAAGTTGATAACTTTAAGGATCTTAGGGTTTATTTCGATCCCAAACTGGTTTTTGCTAAGCATATCAATTTTATTGTTAATAAATCTAATTCCATGCTGGGCTTCGCAAAAAGGTGGGCCAAAGAATTTAATGACCCTTACGTTTCTATGTCATTGTACAATTGTTTTGTCCGTCCGATTCTAGAGTATGCCTCTCAAGTTTGGACACCGTTCTACAACATTCATTCAAATCGAATAGAGTCCATTCAACGTAAATTTATTCGATTTGCACTTAGAGGACTCGCATGGGATGATCCATTTAACCTCCCTCCTTACAGTTAACGCATCAAGCTTTTTCAAATGTTACCCCTTTCTCAACGAAGGCTTAATAGCGATATTATTTTTTTACAGCAGCTTATATCCGGTCAAATAGATGCACCTGACTTGCTGTCGTCTATTGGCTTTAATTTTCGTGCTGGTGCCCATAATTTACGCAGTGTTGAATAATTGTTTAGCCCCAATCATAGAACGAATTATGGGAGGCATGAGCCTATTAGTCGCATGAGTAGAATCTATAATCTAAATGATCATGGGATTGACTTGCATGTTAGTAAAACTAAGCTTAAAAATATTTTGCGTAATAATGCCTTAATGTTTTAAATTATTTGCATGATTTGTGTCTGTGTTAGTATTTTATAGGTACATAATTATTGTGTTTTTAATTGTTATGTCCTTACTAACACCTGCACTAAATGATGAGCCTGTGGGAGCACTTTTAGTGCCGGCTAATTTCTGCTCGTGATAGTTGCTTGCTTTAAGCACTCCACGACACACAGCTGATAGTGTAATTAAAAAAAATAAAAAAATATAAGCATACACTTCAAACACGAGCCAACAGAAATAAATATCTTGTTTTGTTAGAAAAGATTGAAATCAATAAACTGTTAGGGTGGCTAAACCTCCTTCTACCCTATAAGTTCCTAATTTCAGGTTTATATCTCGGCCTTAAAATTGATGATGGCCGGGCGGACAGACGGCAAGATCGACAGTAACTTTTAGCGGACTACAAGCAATATTAAGGCATGTTTCAAACAATAGGCGTGTTTTATTTGTTAGTGTATAGGTACCCAGCTCAGAGAAATTTAACATCCTAAACAATAAAAAACTAAAAGTGAAGATAAATTGGTCAGCACCAGTGTAAACATATGAATTGAAGATAAAGGTTTTGGAGCCCCTGGAATGAAATAACAAATAATCGAGCATCAGAACCTTAACTCAGATTTTCAATGTCTAAGCTAAGTTGCGGAAATGACACAAAAGCGGATGTCCGAACCTTAACAAAGATTTTCAATATCTAAGCTAAGTTGCAGAAATTAAACAATGGAAAGGAAAATTGATTTGGAAAGTAAAAATTAGATTAAATATCCGCGAATAATACATTTAAGACTTGCTTTCGTGAACATACGTCTAAAATCACATTTTAATTTCACTGAAAATAAGCTTTTTCACAATAGAGTAGAAATAACGCCACCTATAGTTAAGCATTCCATGTATTCCAAATGCGACATTTGACCTAAAGGTGAGTATAAACATAGGGGCGGGCTACAGTCCGCTTGATCGAACTGTTGGATACCCTATTCTTATTCCTATTCCTTCTAAGTGGGCGTGACAAAAGTCTAAGTATGGTTGAATTGTTAAGAACGCTCTACATATTTTTTTTTTTTTTTTTTTATAATAAGCGCACACTAAAGGGATTTGTTGGGACCCTTATAATGTATTAGCTACACAGCGCGGACGTTAAGGAAATTAGGGTGCGACGAAAAGGAGAGATGCCGATGCACGTTGGTTTTGAATGTTTGTAGGTTATAATGTGTAGGAAAAATGGAGCGCGGAAGAGCATTCCACATTCGTGTTGTACGGCTCAGGAAAGATTCTTTGAACTTCACTGTACGTCCGAAGACAGGCTTGAGGGTAAACTGATGAGCATTACTTGCATGACGGGTATTGCGGTTGAAATGTTCAAGGGGAGGAATGCAACTGGCTATTTCGTTTGAGCACTTATGGTGGAAATAACGATAAAACAACGAAAGGCAGGAGACATGACTAAGAGAGTCAATCGATCTCGCGATGTCTCGGTCGCCAATGAGATTTATCGCGCGTTGTTGGATCCTGTCAAGTAACTCCAAATAAGTTATTTGTGCACCGGACCAGATATGAGCGTTGTACTCGAGTTTCGGGCGAATAAACGCCTTATAAATTGTAGCCAGATTGGAAGGGGTGAAATATTTACTCACAACGCTTCAGGAAGCCTAGACATTTCGCGGGATTCTTGGCGACACCGAATATGTGGTCATTCCAACGAAGGTTGTCATTTACACACATACCGAGAATGGAAAGTCTTTGGGTTTCAGCGATGCAAGTGCCATTCATAGATAATGGCAGTGTGTGTGGGTTTTGCTTTAATGACAGGAGACAGCACTGTGTTTTCGAAGCATTAAATTCCACTCTATTGGATTTACCCCACTGAGTTATGCTGTTTAGATCGGAATTTAATGAGCTTAACATACGTTGCCATTCCAGTTCCACACCCGAAGATGAGGGGCGTGACTCAAGAAACGAATATGAGAAGCTGAGTGTACTGTCATCAGCAAAGGAATGGATTGGATTAGAAGTTACAGACAGGAGATCATTTATGAAAATGAGAAAGAGAGTCGGGGACAGAACAGAGCCTTGGGGGACACCAGCATTTATTTGGTGAGTTGCAGACTTGAAGCCGTCCAAAACAACTTGAATTGAACCGTCCGATAGGTAATTTCTAATTCATTGAAGAAGAGTATCATCGATTCCAAATGCACGCGTTTTCGACAAGAGAGCTTGATGCCAAACTCTGTCAAATGCCTTTGAAATATCAAGCGCAACAATCTTATTTTCACCACCCTGATGAAGAGATTGGTTCCACTTTTCGGTTAGATATGTCATCAAATCACTAGTGGACCTGTTGCTGCGAAAACCATACTGCCGGTCATTATGAAGTTTTCGCGATTCAAGATATTTCATTAGCTGACGGTTTATCAGCGTTTCCATGACCCTAGAAAGAAGGAACGTAAGTGCAATTGGTCGGTAGGAGGAGGGTAAAGAAGATTCGCCTTTTTTGGTACAGGCTGGACAAATGCTGTTTTCCATCTTCCCGGGAAGAGTCCTGAAGAATAAGACAGATGGAAAAGCTTACGCAATGGTTTTGCCAGCGAAGAAGAACACCATGTCAGAACGATAGGGGAAATACCATCTGGACCAGCGGATTTGTGAACGTCAAGATCTTGAAGTACTCTAGCCACTGTACGAGTGCGAAAGTGGATTGGTCCCATAGAGAATGCTACGCGCTCGACTACAGGGGAACACAAAGCACAATCTGGGAGCGTTGAGCTGACTGCAAAGTGAGCAGCAAGCACATTGGCCTTATCTGTAGAGCTGACAACTGGAATGTCGTTGTAAATGAGTGTCGGGATAGATGACGAGGCCGAATTCTTGATGTTTTTAACAAATGACCAAAAGTTGTTACTACCAGTGGGACTTTGTAGTATTTGTTGCCTCAACTTTTGGTCATAGGAGAATTTGACACGATTAATGTGGGCATTGCAGTCATTTCTGGCTCATTTAAACTTTTTACGGCTTTCCTCAGATGGGTTGGCTTTGAATAGCCGAAAACTTACCTCTTTGAACCTGATAGCCTCTTTGCAGCTCGAGTCACACCACGCGTTAACCTTGGGTTTGATACTTTTAATCCTGTTAGGGATAAAAGACTTCATACCCAGGTGAATTATGTTTCTGATCATATATCAGCAGCAGCATCCACGTCGCTGTCGAGGAAGCACAGCGACCAGTTAAAACTCTTAAAGAAAGCGTTTAGTTTTTCCCAATAATGGCACTAAGTTGTACCCGTAGACTAAACTCTGTTAAATCAGAGCCAACACTAACCTGGGTTTCACTAAGTGGCAAAACAGCTGGTTTGTTGTGAAAAACATGGGCGTATAATGAAAAAAAAATTGTTCTCAACCCACGAATGTTGCTGACATCCACAACGAAATTCCTACACATTACAAAAAACAAACATAAAAAAACACAACTCCGACGCTAACTAAGAATAGGCCGTGAATTGAAAATATACGTTAGATTTCCAAAACAATTTACCGCAGGTGTTATGCCCGTACGGTAATTTGTTTTGGTCCACCAACAAGATCAACAACTCACGACCCGCTATTCGCCCGATGCTTCCTTTACCCAAGCATTGCAAGTGCACAAACGATAAACGAACGACACATGCAATAGTCAAGAAAGAGCAACAGCGATGAAGTGGGATGGGGGACGGAAGGAAAACCCTACGCTGTTGCTTTTTTTTACGCTTTTTTTGTTAAGAGCACTGACACCGGCCACCGGCACTGGCTCTATGTGGATTTTTTTTCCTTTTTTCACACACGCACACACGCACACACGCGATTTTGTATTTTTTCGCGAAACGTTTTGGCGAGCCGGTAGGTATATGTTTGTGGGTTTAGTGACACACGAAATTGCATTAAATAAACATTTAAAGGATTTTATCAAACAAAAACGAAGCTTTTGTAAAAAAAAACGCTCCCTAGCTCAAACTTTGGTTTTTCAATAAAATTATTTTATTTAATTGTGGGCGTGTCAGTAAGCCGATTTAAAAAAAAATAACACATGAGCATAGAGGGCCCCTAGAGAGTATATATTATAAATTTCAGTTCCCGAGCTCTAACTTTGGATTTTCAAAAAAAGTTTTTTTTTAAATTGTGGGCGTGTCAGTAGGCGGATTTTGAAAATATTTACACATGAGCTTAAAGGGCCCCTAGAGAGTATATATTATAAATTTCAGCTCCCTAGCCCAAATTTTGGTTTTTCAATAAAATTGTTTTATTTAATTGTGGGCGTGTTAGTGGGCGGATTTTGAAAATTTTATCTCCCGAGCAGTTTTAGGAGTCATAGATCAATATATAAAAAATTTCAGCTTTCTAGTTCAAAATTCGATTTGTTTTCGAAAATTTTGTTTTTTTGAGTTTGTGGGCGTTTCTGTGGACGGATTTCAAAAATTCGTAAACTTAATTATTTCGGGACCCTAGAGAGTATATGGTTAAAATTTCAGCTCTCTAGGCCCAGTTTAAAGGCCTAATTTTTGCCGACGGACGAACGGACGGACGGACATGGCTAGATCGACATTACTATAGATGCTGATCATAAATATAGTAACTTTTAGGGGTCTACGGGCAATATTAAGGTATGTTACAAACTATGCGTCAAAATTAATATACCCCTAGAATAGGGTATAAAAACATGAGGAAAGGCTACCTACTACTTCGGCGAACTGGTGGAAATCCTATTCCTATTCTTAGCCCCTATAAAGTGGGCGTGGCAAAAATCTAAATATTAATTGTTAAGAAGGATGTGTTCTACCTTTTTAATTAAACATATCTGTTTTGTTCGCTTTTTAAAGGATTTTAACGAAAACCGTTTTTGTATGAAAACGCCCCTTTAATAGTGGGCATGGCAGAAAACTTCGCATGAAGAAATTGTTCAAAACGACTTTATTTGAATACTTTGCAACGAATAAGACTTTCATTTCAAATGATTTCGTCAACAAAACGTTTTTTTTTTTAAATAGTGAGCGCGTCGGGATGCGCATTTTAAAAATCGGTATTATGTACATGAGCATTTCAGCTTTCTATCTCGAGTTGTAGGACCTAATTTGTACCAACGGACGGACAGAAATGGCTAGATCGACAAAAATATAGATGCTGATCACAAATACAAGGTGGCGCAAAAATAACCTTCCGATGTTTTTTGGCTGTAATTTAATTATTGCTCAAATAAATAGTCACCAATATTCCGCGTTCTGGAGCAGTGTAGCGGAACATTGTTTATTAACGTGTATTTCGCATGTGTTTACTACACAAATGTCAAAACAGAACTGACATTAGGGGCCAATCGCAAAATTTATAGCATTTTCTGATAGGAGGATTACTTTTGCGCCACCTTGTATAGTAACTTTTAGGGGTCTAGTCCACGGGCAACATTAGTGTAGGTATGTTACAATTAATAAGTGCCGAACTCTGGCGACCTCTCCCTGTTGAAATATGCCGATTAACGACGAGGTAGGTCCTATCCGTTCAGAAAAACTGTTTTCCGATTTGGACGAAATCTGAGAATTTCCATTTGAGGATCTTTCCGATTAATTTATCGAACACCCCATGAAACGCAACGCGCATTTCCGCATTGCGATATCATGAGGCGATCAACTATTTTTGACAGATAGCTACCCAAATTTATTCGAAAGCTCTCTAACATGGAACGACTGAAATTTTTTTTAAATGAAATGTTCCAAGTTGAAAGCAATTTTTGATTGGTAAAGTTCTTCTGCGATACCTGGTTAGCACAACCATCAAATAAAGGACGTTACCCTTCAAGCAAGAGACTCCGTTTTACGTCCGCAAACGGAGTCAATGACATATGGAGTACTCCGCATACGGCTCCGCATACGGGTCCGAAAAACGAGGTTTTTCGGATCCAATTAGTATGGAAATTGTAATAGCCGCGGACTCACATGTGTATGTATTGTGACAGATTGAGTCCGCTGTGCTCAGCAAAAAACGAATCCAAAACTGATCCAAAAAAAGGTACAAATCGAGGCTAGATAAGAAGAGAAACGAGAATCGATTATCGCTAAAATAAAAATCATAAATGTTTGTTCATGTTTATTTTATTTCTTAAAAACAATACATTTTTCCATTTGAAATACCTGCTACCATTTCTCCTTCTCCTGCAAAATAAATGAATCAAATAAATGTGTATGTTATCTATACATATGTATGTTACTTACTTTCAGCATGAATTTGTGCCGGTAGCATTAAAATCGTCGAAATTTGGTCCACGATTGGTAGACTCGCCTTCATCGGTTGCTATTTTTTTCTTTGATTTTGATAAATCTAAATTCAAACAAAGTTTAATTAAGCAAATAATTGTGTGCAATAATAAATTCAATTTTAGTTTACCTTTTAAAGAAAATTATATCTGCAGCTGCAGCCAGAGACTGTGTCAGTGACAGATGAACGAATCGTCATTCCAAATAACTATTCTCGACTCTCGCTCTTCTTCTTATTGGCAATGTAGCTACAGTCAATTTACAAATGTGTGCGTGGAACGCCTCATATATCGCGGATCCAAAAATTACGGGAAAAGTTGGGTCAGTGTTTTTGCTTGAAGGGTATGAGCTGTCAAACCTCATAGCAAATACTTCTGCGATACCTGGTGGCGAGCATAACCAACACATAGAGGACGCAGGCAACGCAGGTATAAAAAGCCATTTTCCAATTCTCAATAAAACAAAAAAAAAATACACACCTACCTATGCTAAAGTTAATATGCCGAAACGGATGCTTCGAGCGGCAATCTGTGTTCCGAACGGATTTGACTTTTGTTTCGGAATTTCTGTCAAACGGATAGGTGCCTCACAAGAACTGATATTCCCAGCAAACTTGAAAAAATTCCCAGTTCACCATCGAGTTTCACTAACGCGTCCTTCAGAGATCTTCGTTTCCAAGATATGTTCTTCCGTTCTATTTAAATCAAACATTGAAGTCCGTCTTATTTATAATTATTTTTTTAAAGAACAGGACCATTTATTGCACACATTAATTTCTCTATTGGTAAGGCCGCATGTGTCTACCACGTCAAAAATATCTTATTTGAAAGCTGTAAATCGACGCCAAACAAAGATTTTCAAAAATATACAAGTCCAACATATCACTGAACGAACACTTTAATAGCCTCAAGAAATTCAATTAAACAATGACCATTATAGAAAAAGAAATAACTTTAATCTTACAGAAAGCCTCAATTAATACTTTCCTGATGAGCGATCCCAAAGAATCATAGCCGATGAACCAAAAACGTGAATGTTGTTTACTATAGTCCTTCTACCTCGCACAGCTACCTCGTTCGATCCAAACACAATTTCGTATTCAACCTTATGCCCACGAAAGTAACCTTTAACATTTTGGAATTCAACAAATTTTCGAAGCGCCTCCTCCACCATTTGCAACGTCATATTAGATACGTTAACCAGTACCAGCTTCGACGAATTCTTAGAAATCATCACACGCATTTTTGTCAATCCATTGCGACTAAGTAATTCTGGAAGCCTGCAATCAAACATACATTAAAGAAAAATCAAATACCTATACGGCGAATTTATCTATGCTTACCGTTGAACAGCCAAATACATCAGACTAGGATTAACATATTGAATGTATGCAAATCCTCTCGAATTCCCAGCAAAATTCACCTTGAATCTTAGTTGGTAAACTTCTCCTAACTCGGATGCAATACTTACAATTTCTTCGGCAGAAACTTTTTCTGGAATGCCGATCAGGTAAATCTGAAAATGAAAACTCCAATCCTTAACCGGTCAATGAAATTAAAATAAAACCTACTTCTCCGGCACATTTTTGTAAATTTTGTAAATTGGTTAGCGGCAGCGACCGAACGTTTTTCAAAAACTTCGTGCCGTTCTCCTGAAAAATTTCATAAAAAGTCTCCTTAATTTTTTCCAGAAAACTCATTATCAATTTTAAACTGGAACTTTTCCTGCAGCAATTTAATTTTAAGGGGATATCTTGATGAGTGCAGCAATAACAAATGACTGACGCGACGCCGTGATTTTAGTATCGGAGAATTCTGCGAATTTGTTTCTTAGATGGCGTAGGTATGTGCGTGTATGTGTGATGTGAGGCTTGTACCATTGAATGGTGCAGTAGGGTGGTCATGGTCAGTTTATAAATTTGTATAAAGCAAACAGAAATAAATTTGAAAAAGACATCTATTCTTCGTAGAAATGGAACCTTAATGAGAAAGCATTTAGGGTTTCTCCATTGCACTTTAAACGATTGAATATAGATGCTAGTTAATCAACTGCATGAGACACCAAACTTTAATAATAATCTATGAATTTTACTTATTAATTATTTTACTACAAAGTAAAAACGTACATTCTTAAACTATTCACTAGGTTTGGTATAGGTATAGTAGACAACTTGATGAATTACATAGTATATGCAATGCAAAATGTTTAAGAGCACTATAATATAGCTGTATAGGCTTTTGGTACATATATTTTACATGTACCTTGTGTCCTTGTGACACATTTTTATACAATTGCAATTTATACTTAACAAAGAAGTTCCATTTTGATAATGTAAATGAGAAACTTTTAGTTGACAACAGTCCAGGAATAAATATCTTTTTTAGTTAATGATTTATATAATTCATTGTAACTGGTCCGGTTCTAAGGTTCGCCGGTCACTTCTTTATTAACGCGAATCAAATGCTAGTGTTTTTGCATTTTCGAATTCGACTCGTGCATGCTCATGTTATTGATTGTTGTTTGATCGTTGTTTTACGACACCGGTGATCACCAGTTATGTAAACCCTTGGATTCGCATATACTCACCGTGGGATAGTTTCAATATGTTAAATGCGTCGCTAGGCTCACCTGAAAGTTAAAATGCCTAAATATATGTACATATACCTATACTTCATAATTTATTTAACTTTTTACGAAATAAAAAAAAATACGCAACTAATATTCACACCACCCTAATATACAGCATTCACAGAAAGCGTGATTTTCTTATTCGAAGCTATTATTGGCCGACGTGTGTTTCTTGTTGTGTGGTAGATTTAGGAAACTAACGGGATACTCTTTTCTTGATGGGATTCCCCGCACACAAAGTGTAGGTACAATGAATAACTGCGGCTCGCCCGCTCATCGGTGAAAATGCCTTATATGGTATCTAGGCAAGGCAGTGTGGAATTGTGTGGGCTGAAATATGCGCCGCAGTAATACTAACTGCATTCAATGAAAATTAAGAAAACCAGGAGAATTTTTGTTTAGGTTGTGAAAATAACAGAATATTTCGAATAAACATCTAACGTACTTTTGTTACCCTATTATAAGGGTATTATATATTTTGTACATAGTTTGTTACATATTTTAAAATTGGTCGTAGATCCCTAAAAGTTATTTTATTCGTTATCAGAATCAAGTTATGTCGGTTTAGCCAGTCCGCTCGTCCGTCCGTTGTCAATTTGTAGGCCCTTAAATTCAAATTTAAAATCCACATTTTATTGAAAAAATCAATGATGTCATATTCTTCACAAAGTACCTATGTAGATAAAGATGGTCTTAACAATTCCATTATACAAAGTTTCTGTCACACTTACTTTAAAGGGCCAAGTAAGATCTAAAAGTTTTTTTTTCCACTGCCCCACCTCTTGCGAACGTCTGACAAACAACCAAAGTATCAATTGTGATGAGAAGCTTCTCAAATTTGCCGTTTTGATTCGGATTAAAATTGTAGCTCCTTTCCATTTCGCAGAATCAAATGGTTGGAGAAACAAGGTTTTAGGACCTGTACGGTTAATGCCTAAAACTTCAATTATTTTATTTTTTACTGTTAAGAAGATAGGAATCGGAACAAGCTATCCAACAGTTCGCCCAAGCGGACTGCAGCCTTTCCTTCTGCTTTTCTGTATTTTTTTTTATCCAAAATTATGTTGGTTAGGATCAGCGCGAGGTAAATTAGAATAAGACGATAGGGAGAGATGCCGATATAGGTACATTGGTTTTGAATGTTTGTAAACAATATTCTTGTTGAAGATAGGTACACTGGCGACCACAAGGATGAGGCCAAACATTTTGCAATCGATATTCAATCTTTACTTGTAGATACCTGTTGGAAATTGTATACCGGGAAACTTTTACTACCTGTGAACAGGCCCACATATTTTCCCAACAGTAAGTCATAAAACTAAATTGTAAATAAGAAACGACTGCTATAATTTCCCAAGATCAAACAATGAACTTCTTGATAAGCGTATAAAAAGATGCGCCACTAGGATGAGGCCATTGCGAATATTTCGATGCGGGAGTTCATATCAGCGACTTTTTTTCAAAGTTTTGGTTAGAATATTTAAAAAGCGTTGAAAAGAACGGTTTTTATTCAGTTAAAAAAAATGTGTTCCGGAAAGATTTTGACAGCGACAGAAAGAGGAATAGGAATGGATGCTTTCAAGGAGTTAAGACTCTCAGGCCGAGAAATTGCAAGGAGGCTAAATAGAAGTAAGACTGTTGTAAAAAGTTATCTTTCCGATTCACAACACTATGGGAAAAATCAAAAAGGACGCACTGCAGAAGCAACAACATTGCGACAAAAGCGGGTTATTCTACGGCATGCCTCAAATTCTACTCTACCGGTGACTAAAATACCTAAGGGCCAACAGCGGAGTTTCAGCCAGCATAGCAACGGGGTCCGAAGGATAATACGAAAAAGTGGTACTATACAGAAGAAAACTTAAAAAGAAAGCCGTTTTGAGGCAAGTATACAAGCAGCATCGAATGAATTTTGCAAGAGAACATGTCGCTTGGAGCAGTGAATGGAAACGCGTTGTCTTTTCGGATGAAAAAAAGTTTAACCTTGACGGCCCCGATGGTTACAACTTTTATTTCCATGATCTAAGAAAGGAGGAGCTTATTTTGGCAAGACATCACAGCCGTACATCAGGTGTAATGGTGTGGGGAGCTTGAGCTATTACCCACTATTGCACAATCGAGTTGGAGTTTTTGTCCCCAACAAGGAACGGAAACAACTACAAATGTTTACTGGAACGGTCATTTTCAAAAGTGAAAAAATTGTCGGACCTCTGTCTTGGATATTGCAACAAGACAATGCCCCTATCCACACTTTCAGGGTTGTTAGAAGTTGGATTCAATCAGAAGACGTGGAACTTTTTCAATGGCCGCCCTATTCACCGGACTTAGACATAATCGAAAATGTTTGGGCATGGTTATCTCGTAAAGTGTATGAGGGCAAGAGACAATTTGAAGACAAGGATACTTTAGTCGAAGCTATTGGTGATGCCTGGGCCCAAATTTCTCTTAATTATTTAAAAAAAATGAGAAAAAGTGGTCTAAATGCGACCTGCAAGGTCCACACGACTAACTTCCCAGGGGGATCAATATGATTTATGCGACTAGTGGAACATTTTGAAATGTGGTTAACCATAAGATATGGTTAAGAATTATTTGATATTAAAAAATGCTCTTTAATATTGTTCATGGAAATTAAATGTTGTTAATAACAGCGAAGTGTGATATATATTAATGCAACCATTGTTATCAACACGGAGACCTATAAATGTATATGTATACGAAATAACGGAGCACAATGTAATTATGACTTGCTCAATGACAAATGACAATAAATAGTACAAATAAAGGCAAATTAGTTTAGTTATTTATTTACTAACAAAAGACGGCTGGACCGATTTCGCTGAATACTTAATCAGTTCTGAGCTACGTAATTACGCTTCGATTAAACCCGGTCCCATGTCAATATCATCTTTGGTTCTCGAGATAATCGTAGCGAAAGATAATTCCGAACGGACACACGTACATACGCACATACGTATGTACATACACACGGACAGACATCTCAATAAAAACGTTGAGTTTGGATTCTGGCGACCTTGAAACGTGGAGATATGTCAAAATTTACTATTCACAAAATCGGCCCCATTACAAGAACTTCCACTAGGAAGTTAAAAATATATGATTCTATTCCAAACCGTCTTATAGAGGTCATATCGAAAAATGGCGGACATCCTCATTGTTATCTAATGTAGAAAAATATTATAAATAAATGTTCTAAAACCATAAAATGTAAACATTTTATGCATTTTTTCCTTTCTTTCGAAGATTTTGCATGTGGCCTCATCCTAGTGTCGCATCTTTTTATACGCTTTTCAAGTAGTTCATTGTTTGATCTTGGGAAATTATAGCGGTCGTTTCTTATTAACCCTTTAATTTTATGACTTACTGTTGGGAAAATATGTACCTGTTCACAGGTAGTAAAAGTTTCTGGGTATAAAATTTCCAACAGATATAAAGACTGAAAATCGATTGCGAAATGTATGGCCTCATCCTTGTGATCGCCAGTGTATGATTTGAGCATGTGTACAAAGTACATCAGTTAACAAATTTAATAAATGGCAAAGAACAGATATTTTCTATCCAAACGGAGTGCCGACCAACCTTTAAAAACGCTCTGGAGCAATTTACGCTCTATCGGACTACCGACGTTGATCAACTTAATTGCGCTTTTTTCTCCAATCCAAGTAGCAACTCCTCTTTTGTTTCGAATTATTATCTCTTTTTTGGTTCACCTCTTGGTTTGCATTTGTAAGTTGTCACGGAAAGGGATGCGATACATCATATTCAATATCTTAAGTCGATTCAATTGGTGAGGATGGATTTCATCTGCGCTTCGTTAAAATTTTACTTCATATTGTAAGTTATGTCGCACATTTGATTAATGTACAACTTCTTCTACTTTCCCTGATTGTTGGAAAAGAGCTTAAATTATACCGGAGCCAAAAAAATCCAGAGCCTTATCGACTTCTGATTTCCGTCCCATAAGCATTTTGTCATGCCTGTCTAAGGTTTTCGAAAAAAACATTACCAAGCACATTTCTTGTCACCTTAATCGTTTCAATCTATTGACGCCTGTGCAGCTGGTTTCCGTGCCCAACATACCTGCTCCACGGCTTTGGTTAAAGTTCTTGACGATATCAGAGAAGAATATGATAAGGACTATCTTACGCTGCTCAGCTTGTGCAAGACGTCTTTGGAATAAGAAGATATGAACACATAGCCACTAGCCAGTTACCTCAAACTTGTCCTTGGCTGTTCTCCTCAGATTTTTTTGTGAAATAAGATGTTGTGTGATTATACGTAACCATTCACCGATCTATCTTTTCCAGAAATTGCAATTTGGTCAGTCGCAGCGAATATTCAATCTTTCTAGTCCACCCTTCCAGACTTTGGAACTCTCTGCCTTTCGCCATCAAACAGATAATAGGAACTGAACAATTTAAAAGAGCTCTATTTGCACACTTCGCTTAATCGTAATCACTGTATGCGTATATTCTTCTTTTCTCGCTTACCTCATTATTCTTTATTTATTCTAATTTGCTCCTCTTTTCTTTTCTATTGTCAAACCAGTCCCTCCTTTCCTTTCGCAAAGTATGTATTTGAATTTCTTGAATTGTATCTATAATCATTTAATATTCATTTAATATTGGAAATTTTATACCCAGTAACTTTTACTACATACCAGAGTTGTGAATGAATGCATTACTTTTGTACTGCGTTCAGATAAGTCTTAGTCATATGACTGAAAAAATTGAATGTAAATTAAACTTAACCATAATACTTAAACTTACAAAACAACATTCAGCAGTCATTTTGAAGATTGTGAATGGGCAGTTAAAAAAAGCAGTCAATTGACTGTAAGTTAAAAGAATGCAGTACTTTTTGACTTGTTGCATTCTTTAAGTTAGTTGTACTCGTAAGTCTTTTAAAGTCTTTTTTTGCAGTCAGTAAGTATTTTGACTGCATTCATTTAACTGTAAGTCTTTTGACTGCTTTAAGTCTTCTATAATATTGGATTCTTGCAAGTCCCTATTTTATATATGTATGTACATATAATGTATGTATATATGTTCTTTGACTAAGAGGTCCTTGCAACAACAAAAATGGTCCTTTAATCCTGAAAAAAGGATTTTTTTCCAAAATGTAATTAGAAACCGCACGGTATAATTGTGATGAACGTTATTTTGCTGAGAGGTCCTTGCAACAACAAACATGGTTCTTTAATCCTGGAAAAAGAATTTTTTTCCAAAATGTAATTAGAAACCGCACGGTATAAATGTGTTAAACGTTATTTTATTGAGAGGTCCTTACAATAACAGAAAAGGTCCTTCAAACCTGGAAAAATTATATTTTTCCAAAATTTTATTAGAAAGCGCATAGTCTTTCTGTGTTCAAGGTTATGTTACAGGGAGATCCTTGGAACCCCCAAAACCCCCAAAAAAGATGTTTTCTCAAAATGTCGTAAGAAATCGCGCACTATTTTTGGTTTCAATATTATTTTGCAAAGAGGTCCTTGGATCATTGAATGGACCGTTGACAGACGGAAACACGAACGAACAGAATAACTCCGTACTGAAAGAAAACAAGTAGTCATTTTCTTGAGTGGGATTGTTATATTTCATAAAACAAAGATAACAAAATAACTTAAAACAATGTCTTCGATTTCGAAAGAATAACAAATACATATTAAACTATTGAAAATAAAAATAATAAAATAAATAAAACAAATAAATCGTTGAATGTTAGACTTTGTCACTGTTCACTTTCAACATCAACAAATTTCCAAAATTGGAGTCTGAAAGAGCTCCACGCTTAGGAGTGTTTAATAAACCAGCGCAGCGATAGAAAAAAGCCGCTCTGCAGATGCTTCATCAGGTGTGTTGTACCTTAAAAATGTTTTTTTAATGTTGGGGTACTTGTATAATCCGTCAAGAGATGGTGATGATTGGGCATACAAATTAAAACTTTCGTTCTCCTCAGACATTCTAGATGCACTTCCTATATCTTCTGAAAATTGTCATTAGATAGGTACTTGATTTTATTTTTGTTAAACCAAAAAGTGTATACTGACAATAAAATATAGCTCAGAGGTTTTACCTGACACGAAAAAGTCGAAATATTCACTCTCTGGTGCTGCTTGCATTGCTGATACATCAGGCGCATTACTGCATCCGTTAATTTTGGATCTTACCAAAGAGCTTATCTCACAAACTTTACCTTCCCTAAAATTTGGGTTAAGTGCTGAGATCCACTTCAGCTTGACAGAGGGACAGAGCACAAAATTAGTATTAAACTAATAAAGCTTCTTATTTCTAATCATCATACACAAGGTGTTTTGTCCTTGAAAATTCATATTTCAGGGGATGATTTCTTTGCATGTTATAGAAAATTAGGGTTTAAGGGTAGATTCTGATCAAAAATCCACCAAGGTTTGGAAAACGAAAGAAAAATCGAGGTAATTTATTATTTTGATGACAAACATCTATGAGTATAAACATTGTCAGAGAAGCTTCTCAACTCGAATTCGGAGTTCTAAGTCCCTTCCATGCGAGCCAAAAATCATAACCTGTATATAGATATAGATCGATAGATATATATAATTGTTTATTTTCATATACATATATAACAGATAAGTACAGACAATAACATTATTCATAAAACAATGTTAAAAAGTTAACAAACATCTGCATATTGTATGAACATTATGAATCATTCTATATTTTTGTTACAATTGTTGTTGCCCATGCTCCTCTCCGCTTAACAGCAGCGGAAATATTTACAACCGGCATTTTTAAATGTTAAACCATCGCCATCTTACCATTAGCTCATGTCAAACGAGGAAGAAAGCTTTCTTTCTTGATTTAATCTCATCATCGACTGGATGACTCTGCGCAAAGACTTGGTAAAGCAAAGGATAAACTTATTTTGTAACCTTCATTCAGATCAAAATAAATCTCTGAATTTAAATATAATAAATTGGATTTTACCGAGTTTTATTTTGTCTGACGTTTTAGCAAAACTGTTCCCAACAATTGTAATACAATTGTTTTGAATTCTACTTTAAGGAGCATATAGAAATTCAATTTAATTTTGAAATGTGGTGGCCATAAACACGAAACAACGAAAAAAATGTCCCTGAATTATAATAGATGGTGTATGTAAATATACTCGTATATATATACAAAAATATAAAATAATAAATTTGATTATGAAAAAAAGGGCACAAAGAGCAAAAATCCCACACAAATGGTTGGAGAAATTCAGGGCTATCGGCCATTCCGAGGGGAAAAAATTCCCCCCGCTATTTCTTACGACATTTTGAGAAAACATCTTTTTTGGGGGTTTTGGGGGTTCCAAAGATCTCCCTGTAACATAACCTTGAACACAGAAAGACTATGCGCTTTCTAATAAAATTTTGGAAAAATATCCTTTTTCCAGGTTTGAAGGACCGTTTTTGTTGTTGCAAGGACCTCTCAGCAAAATGACGTTCATCACAATTATACCGTGCGGTTTCTAATTACATTTTGAAAAAAAAATTTCCAGGATTAAAGGACCATTTTTGTTGTTGCAGGACCTCCTATTGAGAGAACATGTATACATATACATATGTACATACATATATAAAATAGGGACTTGCAAGAATCCAATATTATAGAAGACTTAAAGCAGTCGAACGACTTAAAATCAGACAAAAGACTTAAATCATTCAAAAGACTTAAAAGCAGGCAAAAGTTAAATGAATGCAGTCAAAAGACTTACAACTACCTTAAAGAATGCAACAAGTCAAAAAGTACTGCATTCTTTTAACTTACAGTCAATTGACTGCTTTTTTTAACTGCCCATTCACAATCTTCAAAATGACTGCTGAATGTTGTTTTGCAGTTAAATTCTTTAAGTAAGTTAATAGACTTACATAATAAGTCTTTAAGTTCATTTAACTGCAGTACTAACTTAACTGCTTTTTTTACAACTCTACTACATACCTACCTGTGAACAGGTATAAAAAACATAGGGACGGGCTACAGTCCACTTGAGCGAACTTTTGGATACCCTATTCTTATTCCTATCCCTTATGAGTGGGCGTGACAAAAGTCTAAGTATGGTTGTTATTAACTTCCCAGTGGAAGTTCTTGTAACGGGGCCGATTTTGTGAATCGCGGATTTTGACATATCTCCACGTTTCAAGGCCACCAGAACCCAAATTCAACGTTTTTATAGAGATGTCTACCCGTGTGTATGTACGTATGTGCGTATGTACGTATATGCGTATGTACGTATGTACGTTCGGAATTATCTTTCGCGAGGATTACATGGAGAACAAAAGATGATATTGGCATGGGACCGGATTTATTCGAAGCGTGATTACGTAACTCAGAACTGATTAAGTTTCCATCGAAATCGGTCCAGCCGTTTTTTGTTAGTAAATAAATATCTAAAATAATTTGCCTTTATTTGTACTATTTATTGTCATTTGTCATTGAGCAAATCATTATTATATTGTGCTCCGTTATTTCGTATACATGTAAATTTACAGGTCTCCGTGTTCATAACAATGGTTGCGTCAATATATATATATCACACTTCGCTGTTATTAACTGCATTTAATTCCATGAACAATATTACAGAGCATTTTTTAATATTAAATAATTTTAACCATATCTTATGGTTAACCACATTTCAAAATTTCCCACTAATCGCATAAATCATATTGATCCCACTGGGAAGTTAGTCGTGTGGACCTTGCGGGTCGCACCTAGACCACTTTTTATTATTTTGTTATTTCTATAACATTTAAAGGCTTTTATCAAAAAAAACGAAGCTTTTGTAAAAAAAACGCTCCCTAGCTCAAACTTTGGTTTTTCAATAAAATTATTTGATAATTGTGGGCGTGTCAGTAAGCGGATTTCAAAAAATTAACACATTAGCATAAATGGCCCCTAGCGAGTATATATTATATAAATTTCAGCTCCCTAGCTCAAACTTTGGATTTTCAAAAAAAGTATTTTTAAATTGTGGGCGTGTCAGTAGGCGGATTTTGAAAATATTTACACATGAGCTTAAAGGGCCCCTAGAGAGTGTATATTATAAATTTCAGCTCCATATCTCAAATTTTGGTTTTTCAATAAAATTGTTTTATTTAATTGTGGGCGTGTCAGTGGGCGGATTTTGAAATTTTTATCTCCCGGGCAGTTTTAGGAGTCATAGATGATATATAAAAAATTTCAGGTTCCTAGCTCAAAATTCGATTTTTTCCAAAATTTTGTTTTTTTGAGTTTGTGGGCGTGTCTGTGGGCGGATTTCAAAAATTCGTAAACTTGATTATTTCGGGATCTTAGAGAGTATATGGTTAAAATTTCAGCTCTCTAGGCCCAGTTTAAGGGCCTAATTTTTGCCGAGACGGACGGACGGACATGGCTAGATCGACATTACTATCGATGCTGATCATAAATATAGTAACTTTTAGGTGTCTACGGGCAATATTAAGGTATGTTACAAACTATGCGTCAAAATTAATTTACCCTTAGAATGGGGTATAAATATTAAGCATTAACGGCCCGTAGAGGGCCTAAAACCTAGCTTCTCCAACCACTTTCTATGCGAAGTGAAAGGGACCTATGTACAATTTTACGCCGAATCCGAAGGGCAAATTTGAGAAGCTTCTCATGACAATTGATACTCTTGGATGTTGGTCAGACATTAGCAAGAGGTGGGGCAGTGGAATAAAAACTCAAGATGTTACTTGGCCCCGGCGGGAATTGAACCGGGGACCTTTCGATTATAACCATTGAGCCACTGCGCCCGACAGGTATATATATTTAAAAAAGAATGTTTTCATTTTATTAATTTTTTCCTAGTGACGCATCTTTTTATACGCTTTTCAAGTAGTTCATTGTTTCTTATTTACCCTTTAATTTTATGACTTACTGTTAGGAAAATATATACCTTGTTGCTGCAACGCTTTTCCAAATAATAAATATTGGTTTCCCAAAATCGTGGTGATCAAATAAAACGCACCCTTTGACAAGTAGTTGGGAAGAAAATTCAATTTTATTTCCTGTGGAAATTTAAAGGTTAATTAATATTCAAGGGGATTCAATCACAAAATGAACAGACTCACAATTGGTATTAACAATACGCTGAGCAACGAAATTAAAATTAAATCTAATTTGCTTTCGTGATCTATATAATACATCAATCTGAAAGTTAACAATAAGTACTTCAAATAATTTGCAAAAGCCAAAAAAAAGTTAAATTTTACCTCCTTGCTGACTGACAAAAACTTTGATCACGAAGCACGATGAGAATTCAAGAGGATATGAGAATTTAAAGCCATAGATAAATACTTAACGTATACTCTTCTCTTTCATAAAAAAGGAGACGAAAATATTATAAATTAAAAATGAATGTTGCCTTTTTTCTCCAAAGGGCTGAAATATATTTAAACAAAAAAAATGAGGATTGATGACATACCTGTTCAAAGGTAGTAACAGTTTATGGGTATAAAGTTTCCAACAGGTATAAAGACTGAAAATCGATTGTAAAATGTATGGCCTCATCCTTGTGAGCGTCAGTGTACGAACTCTCTGTCGAAAATTAAGGAGAGGTGTCTTAAAATTGCAATATTTGAATTCGAAATATCTCAAAACTGGTGTTTTGAACACGCAACCATGTAATTCTCAACTGACGATTTGTGTATGGATTTACAATGTATGTTTCAGAAAATCAAAGGGTATCTATCACGGTTTACGGTCCGTTAAAATTCAATTTGAAAACCGCTTGGGTGCACTCAGTACACCAAACACGAAGTAAGGGTTAAAATAAAACAAAGGGCATTCATTGTCTTATCAAATTTATTTATTTGTCCATAATGCGTAATGAAATTTTACCACGCAAGTGGCGCAGAAGCGTAGTTAAGTGGTGAAGCATATCCCAAAGGAGCAGCAGCCAATGGGGCAGCAAGTGGACCGGAATAAGCCAAAGGAGCTCTCAATGGAGCGGAATAAGCCAATGGTGCAGCGAAAGGTGAGACTGCATATCTAGCTGCCAAAGGAGCAGCAGCCAGTGGAGCGGAGTAAGCCAAAGGAGCAGCTAAGACTGGAGCAGAAACAATTCCATTGTGATTCCTTGCGATCAATTGGCTGCTGGTAGCAGTTACAATTCCTGGAGCAGCAACAACTGGAGCAGAGTATGCGAGAGGTGCAAGAACTCCTGGCTTGGCAACAGCGCCGGCAATAACAGCGAGGATAACAACGGTCTAAGGAGGAGAAAGGGAATCGTGATTACGAAAATGCTCCTTTTCAAACTTAATCTCTTTTACTTACGTATTTGAACATATTGATTTGATTTTTGGTATATTTGGGATCGATGTACTCGAAGAGATACAATTTTCTTGTCTGCTTTGATTATGGACAGCTCACCGCTTTTATATCAACGCAGCGGCTATACGTGATGTGAATGCTAGGGCGAGCCATAAAAATGATTTTTTTTTTGACGCAGATGCACAGGTGTGGAATGTCAGTTACTTGATTTCGAAAAATTGTCACCGAAGAATAAAAACGGTTGATCACTTGGAAATTGGAACTCGGAGGTGTTATGCCCTTGGCCTTGGATTGTTTACTTCACTTGATGGACAAATTAACACTTGACGATGTCACACTTTCCAAATTAGCTGCACGATTTGTTTGTGTGTCGTCTTTTGCGGCACATTAAAAAGTTTGATTTTATGTATGCAATGCAAATGTCTCATGTAGATTATGACTTTTTTATGCTCCTTTGATTTCTTAATTTTTCATGGTGGCGTTACAGTCTACTGTTTAGCTATTAGGTCAACGACATAAGGGTATACCTATCAGCTGCTCGTCTCCTAATGCATAAGAAGGTACCTCACTCTAAACAATGCAGCTAAATTGATAGCACAGAGCGAATAAATGAATTATTGATAAATCATCTTCGAAGGCGAAATCATTTCAGCGACCACCACACCACTAATTCACTTTCAATGCAACAAAAACAGTATCTGAATATATAATATGCATCTACAGCCTACCGAAGTCACGTATTTTATGTAGTCTACCAACCTATATAAGTTTACAACAAGCGATACTGAAAATATAACCAAATTTTCCTTCTCTTTGAACACATCGATCCAAAAGGAAAAATAAATTCAACATGTTCAAATACGTAAGTTTAATTTAAAAATGTTTATCCGACCAGAACGATTCTTTAAAAAACCCTGCTTATCCTTTTTATAGACCATTGTCATCTTTGCCTTCATTGCATGTGCCACTGCTAAGCCAGGAGTACTTGCACCACTCGCATACTCAGCTCCAGTTGTTGCTGGTCCAGGAGTTGTAACTGCAACCAGTAGCCAGGTGATTTTAAGGAACCACAATGGAATTGCTGCCGCTCCAGTTCTAGCTGCTGTTCCTTTAGCTGCCGCTCCATTGGCAGCTCCTCTCTCATATTCCGCTTCCTTGGCGTACTCTGCTCCCTTGGGATATGCTTCTCCTCTAACTTATGCTTCTGCACCACTTCTTTGGTAATATGTAACAATGCGGCAATGATTGAAATAAATGTACCTGATAAATAAATGACATTTTGCCTACAAAAAAACTAAAATTTATTTTTTGACACTTAATTATATTAAGACCTTGTGACATTTAAGTTGTAAACCGAAGCTGTCAGAAATAATTACGGTCAAAGGCATTGGAGAACCCACCTGTTCCTCACAGCATAGTCCATAGCCATTAGGATAGCATAAGTCTCCGTTTGGAAGACCTCTCCAAAACACCAGAACCAGATCCGTGACCGGTTTTGGAGCCATCCGTGACGATTCAACTGCATTCATTTCCAGGCTCTTAGTCTGGCCAGAGCTAGTCCTGAACACGAGGAAAGTCGACTTCGAAATTGCGCCTCAGCCGAAGTTGTCATTGCATCGGATGGCATATCCATAAGACAGGAGTCGAAGGACAAGCGTCGCGCAAGTTCCGCAAAACTCCAGTGCGAGTTATACCAAAAGCTACCTCTTCTTAAACCAACGACCATACCACGTCGAGTTAATCGTTTCTCGTCAGATCACCGTAATTAAACGACGTTGGGCGCGGTTAGTACGTAGATGGGGGACCGTTTGAGAACAACCGCGGTCTAAGTGTGTCGGCTTTTGCCGACAGCCACATAAACCTAACCTAACCTACCTCTTCTTAAACGTGAGATAGCTTTGATTGTGCAAGCCATGATATAAACATCAAGGGGCGGGCGGCTTAATAGCCAGGGCTTGCTGGGGAAGGCCCCTGTGCACCTGAGACATACCTTCCTTTGGAGTTTGGCGAATGCAGCAATAACATATTTACGCGAAAACTTATTACACCAAACAACCGATGCATATGCTACAAATGGTCTTATCGTAGCCGTGTAGATCAATAGAGGTTCTCCCTGCTACAACCAGTACAAAATAAATCGTGCCATAATATCTCATCGATATCGAACCTGTTGGGAGAAGTCGCTTGCAGAGGTTTTTCCTTATATACATGTGGTCTGTCTGAAAGAGGGGAGCAATCATTATGATTGCTACATATATGAAGCAAAATGTAAGAAGGTAGAAACACAGCTGAATGTAGATATAGAAATTAAGGGAGGATTAATTTAGTAGAAAGGTATTATAGGAAGAAGAAATTAAAGCGCAGAGGATTAAAGTAAAGGTATGATCAGATGTTATTGACCTAGCGATGACCGAAAGGGGATCTCTTTCTTTGGTTCATCGTTCATCGGCTGTCTGGAAGATTCAATGCTAAAGCTTTAAGTTTTAAAAAAATATTATCAACCAAAAACCGGCAAAATGCGGGGTCGAAAATTTGCACAACTTGAAAAAAAAAAAAACATTTTAGATATTTCTGATTCTTTTTATTACAAAAATACTCGTAACTTAAATTTAAGATAATTGGAGTATTTTACATTGAAATTTTTTTTTTTAATAGTGTGTTGAGCCACCTGTCTGTTCCAAAACTTCACACCTCCGGTTTGGAAGGGATGTATACAAATTAGCCAAATAATTCAGTGAAATCGAGCTCCAAGCCAATTCGATGGCTTGGGTTAGTTCGGGTATCCGCGAATGTTGTTGTCCTGATTCGTATACTTGACGTGTCGACCATCCCCAAACAATTTCAATGATATTTAAATCCGGAGAATAGGACGGCCAGCTTAATAGCTCCACATTTTGGCTCTGTATATAGGTTTAAACTACCCGAGCTGATAAATCCACGGCAGAGGTCTAAAAAGGGTATAAAAGTATGGAAAGGCCTTTTCCAATATGCCATTGTAAGACAACGTATTCATTGTGGTTGACATAAATTGTAGTTGGCAGGTTCCATAATAGGAAATGGCCCTCCACACCATCACACATCCAACTCTGCTATGCAGCCGGTCCAAATAATGTGTTTCTTGCGGAGGTCATAGAAATAGTAGCTATATAGCCATCGGGCCTTTCCAAATTAATTATTTTTCATCGGAGAAGACTACTCTATGCCACTCCGAAGTTCAGTTCACATGTCACACGACAAAAACTGAGGCGTTGCTCTTTTCGAACCGGGTTAAGAGGTGATTCTTGATTTTCAGTCTTTTTAGACGTTTAGCTTTCGAAATAACACAACGCATAGTTGTAACTTGTAAGACTTGCCTTGACACCGCATTTATCCCTGATTTTTGCCAAAGAGTCGTGAGAATTTGACGCTTTTCTTAAAATAAGTCGCCTTTTCGCATTAGTAAGCACGTTGTGTGTCCGGCCTTTCATGTTTTTTTCCATATTCATACTCATTACTTAAAAATGTGGATATAAACTGTCGGCTCCTGTCGATGTTTTTTTTAGCTATTTTGGCAATAGATAACCCAGCGTCCTTGTAAGCTATGATTTGTCCTTTTTCCGCCTCGGTTAATGCTTTTCTTCGAACCATATTAGGTTTTTTTTTAATTAAATAGTCGAAATTAACAAAAAAAATCGATCAACGAAGAATATGATTCCGCGTGCCAAAGATAACGATCAAACTAAATGCATGTTCTATTCAAGTGGCGCAAAAATGTTGTTGTAATTCCAAAGAATGTTAACATAAAATGGGGAAAAAACTTATAACGGCTCTTTTCCAGAACTTGCAATTTTGTCACAGAGAAAGAAGTAGAGTTAGACAAAGATAGAACCAACGACCATACCACGTCGAGTTAATCGGTTCTCGTCAGATCACCGTAATTAAACGACGTTGGGCGCGGTTAGTACGTAGATGGGGGACCGTTTGAGAACAACCGCGTGTCGTTGGCCAGTCCCATCTACAGAGTTAAGGTAGATAATATACGTGGCATCACAATGGACCTAAATTGGTCTAAGTGTGTCGGCTTCTGCCGGCAGCCACATAAACCTAACCTAACCTAACCTAGACAAAGATAACGGGCATAATATCATTATTTTATCATTCCGTTTTTGAGTTATGAGCAATTGCAAATGGAGTGTACAGGGTGTCCTATTCAAGTGGCGATGAGTGTATATAGCGGTTTGAAAAATTTGGGATTAGATGTGCAATTGTATGTTCTTTATAGGCATTACCTGGGTTTCGCTTACAAGAAAGATAAAATGCTAAATGTTTAGCAAAGGGGTAATATTAAATGGAAAAAAAAATTAAAACTAACTTTGACAACAATTTTACAGTTGAGGCAATACTTAGGAACACACAAGCATACACATAATGTCCGACTTCGTCCTGGCTCCGGCTGAACGATGCGCTCGGTCGCGTGGTCGCTTTACGGTGATGCCTATCTCCCATCTGACTATCCTTAGGTATCAGGGCACCGCCATATGCTCTCCTAGATATCTTGTGGTTGGTGTTAGTACAGCGAAAGACCGTAGATTTTGTGCAGCGAACTCTCAATGGTAAGGAAATCGCTTCGAGTCCTACATGATGCGGTAAGTTCACGGCCGGTTCTCGTTATCAATCGACGAATATGTATTAAATGCCTTTAGGCGAAGTTTATCTCGATGATCAGCACTGGATTGAAATCCACGTGTGCGGGTGAAAAAAATAAAATGGTCATAGAATACGCCGGGCGCATGCAATGCAAGTTCAAACTTAGAAAGGTTCTGGAGCACCCAATATTTCGATGGTTCGTCAGCACAATTTTGGTGAGGCAGGGATGGGACTTTTTGAAAAAATGTCCGCAGTAGATTTGAAAAAAAAAAACACAATAGATTCAACTGTTTCGCAGTAGATTTTTATATTTTCAAAATATAAGTAAGACATAACATATGATCGATGATCTAATAATTTATCATTCCCGCAAATCTAAAAATTCAAACTTAAATACCTTATTCTCACAAAAAGAAAAAAATGAAAATAAAAGAGTGTCAATGCATTTTGTCACAGAAATAACTAACAAATTGAAAACTAAGTTTAAAGAACATGGCTACGATATTGTTTACAAAAACAGCAATAAACTTAGCAATTATCTTGGCTCGACAAAGGACAAAATAGACGATTTAGAAAAATCGGGTATCTATGCTGTGCAATGTAACGCCTGCGAAGGAGAATATTTTGGTCAAACCAAAAGAAGCATTAAAAAGAGATTCAACGACCATCGCACTTGCATTCGTTTAAAACAGAGGTTCCCAAACTTTTTTTTCTCGTAGACCACTTTCAAAATTAACCTGGTTTCGGTGGACCCCCTGCTGCTACATGTTTAATATGGAAATTTACGTCGCGGCTGAGTTCCAGCCCTAAATTCGGAGCGGTAAAAATAAAAAGAAAAATAGTATATTTTCTTATGTTTTATTTATTAAAATAATACAATTCGTATCGTAACTTCAACAATGCAAAAACAATAAAAAGTCATAATTTTAATGGGAGGGATATACTTGATAGATTGAGAGCAAATTATCAATATTTGTCTTCAGTTTTTTAAGGAATAACCGCAAATCTCCCCGTTCTGTGATGTTCATTCTGCTTCTTTTTTTTGATAATAAGTTTGTAACGACACTAAAACTTTTTTCGACAAGGTATGACGGGGGAAACGCTATCAAAAGTTTTCGCGCAATTTCCCACAGCCCAGGACATTTTCTTAATATTTCTGCCTGCAGCCAAAATGTTTGATAGCCTGTTTTAAATTTCACCTTCAGCTCCTCATTGGTGGTAAGCTCGAGTAGCTCCTCTTATAATACCACATTCGACACTTCCGTTTCATCAAATGGATTTATGATCAATGGCGGTATTTCCATCGTGAGAATATCTTCAAATTTATTTTTAAAGTCATCATGCAGGGCATTTAAATGCTGAACGTAAGTCTGAATATCCTCATCAAGACATTCTGACTGTGATAAGTTTGAAAACTGGGAGAATTCGCGCCGACTAATATTTTGCTTCATAAATTTCAATTTTCCAAGCAAAGCCGAAATTACACTCATTGTTTTAATTAAATTTAAGATGTCCCTTTGTAACTGCAAGTTAATGTCATTGAATTTTTGGAACAGATCTGTCAAATACGCGATGTCTGCTTTCAATTTGATCAGGATTTCTTTTAAATCTGGATCTTTACTTTCCAGAAACTCTAAAACTGATTTAAAAAGTGAGTAAAATCTCGTTAAACATGCACCTTTCGACAACCAGCGTACTTTGGTATATAAGAGCAATCGTTGGAAGTGTTCATCATTTTCGTCGCACAATTGTGCAAATAATCGGATATTCAACGCATTGCTTCTTATTTTGTTAACTGTTTAATCACAAATTGAAGCGATTGGTGCAATCTATCACTCAAATGTTTCGCTATCAGGTCTTGTCGGTGGATGACACAGTGAATTGCAGTTACTTCTGGTATAATTCTTTTAAGATGGCTTATAAGTCCACGATATCGCCCGAACATCGCAGGAGCTCCATCTGCTGCCACATCATCATCATCAAATTCCGCCCAGAACGCCTCATTTTGGAGGTCTATGGGAGGCGGCCGTAAAGTCGGCAAAAAATCATCTTGTTCATACTGTCAGTGAAGCTTATCTGACCTTTGAAGAGCTGTCATTTTAAATTCTCGGCCGATGTATTCAATGTCCAGTGACCCGAGTGATGAGCAAGTGCTTACTCCTGGTCATTTTCTAATTGGCGCACCTTTGAATTCAGTTGTCGAACCAATGGTAACTGATTACAAGATGTCGGCGTTGAAGAGATGGCGACGGTTGTCACTGATAAAGCAACACTTTTGGAATCGCTGGTCCAAGGAGTACCTCGTTAGTCTACAGAAGCGTGTAAAATGGCAAACGACAGCGGAAAATATCAAAACCAACACACTTGTCTTAGTTTGGGATGATAACTCACCTCCGCAACAGTGGCTTCTGGGAAGGGTTACAAACTTGGTTGTATCCTCAGATGGTAAGGTGCGCGTCGTTGATGTAAAAACTAAAAAAGCAGTCATTCGCAGAGCAGTTCATCGATTGGCAGCACTTCCTATAGATAATTGAAGACATCCTTCAGATACTTCAAGGTGGGCAGAATGTTAATGCCATTTTAAATATTGTATGTTAATGTAATGTTAATGCCATTTTAAATATTGTATTGAAATCCTATCTATTATTATCTTTATTTTTATACCCAAATTGTTGTATTAATATAAGAGAATAATAATGAATTAAATTAGTCTTGCAAAGATAAATGTAAACCCTTAATATACGCTGAATTACGATCGTAACTTAACGAATAAACCTTCAAGCACCAATGTTTAATGTGATAGTTTTCGCGCAAACATAAATCTCTTCCACCTCTTCGCGAAAAGCCTCATTAGCCCTTTCATCGTCAGGATTATTAAACCTCTCAATAGATGTTTGAACATTTAAACTCTGCTTAAAGTACGATTCTAATATTCCTAATCGACACTCCAGTTCAGGTTCCGACAACGTACTTCCCTTCTGCATGATAAGATTTCTCGTCCGGCTCAAATTTCCCTTCGAAGATGATCGCAAAGCTTTCAAATCAGCTAAAGTTTTTCCCAAACTACTCTCACTTTGCGATGCTTCATCTTTATTTTTAGCATCGTCCACCGGGTTGCCTAGATGTGCCATAGCTTTAATTTCTGACAAAAGCTTTTATGCAATGCAGGAGAAATCCAACGATCAATAAATCAACAAAATAATAATGCCACAAATTGCTTCTGAAATTCTCAACGAATTGTTTCTACTCGTATCTTCAATAATACTTATTCAAAGTTTTCGAATGAAGATTTAAATTAAAATTGCAGTCACCAATATGCCCAGGTAATTTAACAGCAACAACGAAATTAATCTGTATACCTTCCTAGCAACATTAGTATGGACTGTCAAAAGCTTTCGCAACAATGTTCGCTTTCTAATTTTACCACAGTACTCTAGCAGCAACTTATAAACTTATTCTTGCAACAACTTTCAATCAGCAACAAGTAAAATCAAGCAACAAATTTTTGACAGCAATTGCAAATTACAGGGGCTTACGTGTTTCCAATGAACAATGTTAGAGATGATCTTCGATACATTCCACACTGCAACTTCGATCAAAGCTTTCTCCGTTTGAATTGAGTAACTATTACTTGGTCTGCGTGAGAGCTTTATTTTCCATGTGTGTCCGCGTCGCCGACCTTCACCAATTTGAAAGCCACGGCACTGTAGAAGATGATGACCAAAAAAGCTTTCTTGTAGATGGCGATGACGATCACTCAGAATTTCCTCCTCTCGATTGCACTGCAATTGAATTTATAAATTAAACTGTGGATACAATTAATTTACCACGATCGCCGTCTTTAGGGTTTTTTTTTCTTAGACCGAATTCTTGTTCGTCCAAGAGATTTGTTGAAAACGATCTCGTTTGTTGAAATTTATGTAGGAAGTTGTCTGTAACAGCTCCTAAGGTATAACTTTATGTTTGGAATACAAATTATTCAAGGGTTTCGGCACCAATGTTTAATGTGATAGTTTTCACACTTCAAATTTCTTTTAAATAAAATATAATTATTTCCTTTCTATTTGAACTTTTCTTTATTTCTTATTAATCAATTTGTCTTGTCTGCACTGTGGTTCTTATTCAACTATGCCACTCTGTACTCGATACAATTTGATTTAGCAAAAAAGTGCTTGAAGGTTTATTCGTTAAGTTACGATCGTAATTCAGCGTATATTAAGGGTTTACATTTATCTTTGCAAGACTAATTCAATTCATTATTATTCTCTTATATTAATACAACAATTTGGGTATAAAAATAAAGATAATAATAGATAGGATTTCAATACAATATTTAAAATGGCATTAACATTACATTAACATACAATATTTAAAATGGCATTAACAGATGTTTGTAAATGGAATCGATTTTTCCTTAAAAAAATCACTCAGTCATTGCTCAAAACTTTGTTGCATAAAAGGCATTATGGGCAATCGTTTGTCTGCCTTTGATGGAAGCACACCAAATTTCAAATAATCAGCACTGTATTGTCGACATTTTTTCTTAGATTCAGCCATGTTTCATATCAGTTACCTACCTGTAAACAAAAACTTGGCCAATCTACTGCGCAGGTCTCTTAAATTTTGACGAATTTCGGCGCACTTATAATAAAAAATTAATCTTTTGCACAACGCAATGTGGTTGGTTATGGTTAAGCATATAGCTACCTGTGACTTAGGACTTGAGTTTGATTCTATGTTTTTATGTTTCAATAGTTTGTGGTCTAGCCAGTACCTGGGGCGACGTGTTTTCTATTTTTATACATATTTGTTTACCTGTTGGTTTTTGGAAAAACATTAACCCTCTAGCGGGGCAATTTTTTTTGTTCAATTAAAAAATTATGTTGGATTAATACTGATATGTTGAACACGAAAATGAATCTAAAAACAAAATCTGATTATTTGTTTGAGTTGTATGTGATAAAATAGGCAGCCCGCCAAAAGGCGGGCAATCCAGGAACACAGTTGTTCTTGTTGGGTAAACAAATTATGATTTTATTTCGGATTTATTTTTTTATTAGAAAGAAATAAAGAAAAGTTATAATAATAAATACAGATTATTGAAAGAAATACATAAATAAGTTATTATGGTTTTGTGTGATAAATTTGGAAACATTTTTTGGACGATGACAAGCACAAACTAACATTGCACTTCAGGCAAAACATTTGGGTTTCCGATTTACACCCAGCCATCTTACAGGTTCGCTTTCCGGAACGATCTAATTGATCAGGCATATGGCCAAAGCCATCGTAGCGAGCATCCAATCCCAATCCGTAGGACTTTTTAGCAGCAGATGGTCCTGGTTTTGGAGCTTCTTTGGAAGGTATTCCAACACTTTTTTTCCCCCTTTCTGTTGAAAATAGCACAAAGAACTAGCAACTTGACCACGGAACTTCGGTAGCTCGGCTGTTTCTCCTCCACCATGAATACGTCTATGGAGAAGATAACTATTTACCATTGTCAAATCAAGAAAATCATAAAACAATTTTAATGAAGCACTTTTTGTTTTCAAGCGGATATGTTATCGTCCTATAAGACCATCCATAAGATCAACGCCTCCCATATGGTAGTTGTACTCTCTGATTATTCGTGGACAACCTCCATAAATTGTTTATTTATGCGATCATATCGAGCAATTTTTTCGGGCCGAACCTGAAGATTCGCTGTTAGAAATGGTTTAGTACCCACGTACGTTGATGCCAGGCGAACATTTTTTGTATCTTTCCATAAGACAGTCGTTAAATCCACACCGTAAGCTGTACCCATATACTCTTCCATGTATCCTCTTTTTTTGCCGTGCTCTTGTATTGCCTTGTCAGATAATAATTTGCAATTATTGATTCGAGTTGCACGAATTGTGCCCAACGAAGAGATGCCTCTACCTCTGAGGTAAACCAAAAGAGGGAGCGATGTATAAAAATTATCAAAATACAATGTGTGGTTTTTAAAGTTTTCAACCGTTTGTGTGAGACGGATGACAACATTAGCGGTTGCTCCTAAGTTTGGAGTATTCGGGAATACCACATTATCGTTTTTGCCGCAGTATATTTCAAAGCGATATGAAAAACCGGTCGAATCACATAGCACAAATAACTTCATGCCACATTTATGGGGTTTGTTCAGCATATACTGCCTGAAGGAACTCCTCATTTTGGTAGCGACCATCTGTTCATCGACGCACAACCGCGCAAGCTTAGGCACTGAATCGAACCTAGCATTTAAATAGTCCTGAATAGGTCTGATTTTAAATCGCGGATCGTGTTCAGGATCTTTACGGTCTTTCATAAGACTAAAGTCATTGAATCGAATGTATTTTCGAATAAGACAAAACTGCTTCGATGTCATGGTTCTTCGAATTGCTTCAAATGAATGCTCACCCCAGTATTCTTCTAGGCTTGGATATCGATATAGCGACATGTATATAAGAGTCCCTATGTACCGCCGTATGTCCACGGTATCCACATTGAATTTGCTGTTAACATCCTGCTGGCGAGCATTCAAATTTGTGAAATGACAGATCTTATCCAGCAGCTCATCAGTCAAGAAGTATTGAAAACATTGAAATGGGGTTTTTAACTCCTTAAACCGTTCTGGTAATCTGGCATCTCCGTTGAAAACAACCTCGTTTCCATGCAGTTGCAGGTGTTTCTTTTTCCAAGTTATTTTTTGAAATTCGTCAGATTTAGGGTTAATTTCGGACAGATTTGTAGTCAATCCACCGTCAGTCGGCTTACCTTCTGGTCCTCCTTCTTGTTTTTCTGGCAGTGGTGAATGGGTTCGTTTATTGCGTCTAGCTTTGTGGCGTGGGTGGTCAAACGGTTTGGTCGCATACATAACATGTGCATCCTCATGAGGCGATGGGTCTACTTCGGCGAAAGAAACACCAACTGCAGCAAGGATGGCCTGTGACGATGAACTCGCATAAGACGATGGACCCGCTTGAGATGTTGAGAGTGGATCAACTCGAGACAAAGCTTCAGTATCTGAAGAATGTTCCTCTTGTTCTACAATCGAGGAATGAATTGGCTGTATGGACTCAGAAGCTAAAGATGTAATATTACTCAGATTAAGACTCATATTGATTGCATTACTAAGAAAATCTGTAGATGATCTTCTCAATTGAGCAATACAATCGTCAATTTGTTCTTCGTCTTCAGCCAATAAATGAAAACCTGGCATCTTTTGGTAATTGTCTTCTTCGAAGTCGGCGGACGAGTCAGTATCATCACCAGATTCCATGTCACTAAAGACAACTGAATCCGTCAGTTCTTGTCTTTCTTCATCAGTCATTTTCCACCAATTGAATGCACGCCTTTGTGCAGGCGGAACGTGAGTTTCTTTCTTGTATCGCTCTTCTATTTTCTCAGACATTTCTGTAACTAAAAGTACTGACATACACTACATTGTCGCATATAAGATATAACGTTAAAATAAAGCTCGATATATGATCGTAAATCAAAGTAATTACAATGGTTATTCGACAAACAAAATCGAAAAATCGATGTACATATGTCCATAAAACTTCACCTTACACGGATTGCCCGCCTTTTGGCGGTGTGCTCTCTAAGGCCATTTATTTACATTTATTATTATTTTCTACATAACTAACTTTGACTTTTATGAAGTATAATTGATATTGTACATACCAATAATTTTTTTGTTCTGAAGAAGCAACTAAAAGTATCCTTTTAAAACCAGAAAACTTGTCACTTCCAGGCAAATAATTTTTCGATCACTTTTTTGTGAATTTTAAACTTACAATGGCCCGTAACTCCAAATGAACCCGTCGATAATCATGAAACTTACATCAGTGTGTAGATTTGAAACCGGCGAAAGTCAGTAGCGAACAGAAAAATTACAACAAATATAACATATTGTAATAACAAAATGCGGTCGGGCCTGCTAGAGGGGGATGAGTGTTTACAGGTTTAAATAATTTGTTTACCTATTAGTTTTTAAGAATGAAATTTTAGCATCAGGGAGAAATTATTTTATGATACATTCTACGTATATGATTTGGTTTGTTCTATTTATATATTATATAAAAGAAAAATAAAGTTGAGTTAGGCATTGTAAAATTTATGAGATAACCTTCACACATTAAGTCTCTTCCGCACTATTTCTGTTCTCTTAAATCCTCTGTCTGCGCAACCGACCGTTGGTCAAGTGATTTGGTTCAAGCTATATTTCGTCCCTTTGCACGTCTGAATAAGCGTAGCGGGCGGTGCTTTGCAAGTCTCGACATGCGTTGCACTGAATATCGAATATGCAAATTTTTACAAGTAACAGTCGCTGATCTTCTAAAAATACGCTACTCAAAAAAATTAAGGGAGGTTTTAAAAAAAGGGAATTAATGCTAAATAAACAGGCTATCTGATCCATATGCCAGCCTAACTTAAATAATTTTGTTTTACTATGGAAACCAGATAGATTTTCGTGGACCCCCTTACAACTGGTGAACACCCATTTTGTTTCCATGCCAACGTAGACCCCCGTCGAGTCTCCCGTGGACCCCTTAGGGTGCACCTGGACCACTTTGGGAATCACTGGTTTAAAACAACGAAATCGATCTGCCATATTGCAGCACACATACTACAAGAAGATCACAGTATAAATGCAGAAAGTGTACGCTTAGTCAAACAAGTGAGAAACGAACAACAACTTGATGCTTATGAATGTTTTTACATCCAAACCGGCAAAAATCTCCTAAATCAAGATAATGGAAACATTGAATCAACTTTGTTTCAACAAATCTAAACGCTTTTTACCCTGTGTTCAGTGTTATCACTCCGTTGCATACGGATTTTTTCACATTCTCTTTAATATTTCCTTCGTCATCGATGATGTTGCTGTTCTACTCGTATTAGGAGCGCAAGCCGCCAACACTCAAAGCTTTGGTAGTGCAATGTTGATGATGAAACGAACGCGTTTCGAAACGCATTCAAGGTTCGTGTTCTTTATTTAATCATTTAATTATGTATTTGTTTTTTGTTAAGTAAAGTTCATTAATGTTTGTGAAATCAAGTTAAGGTGTTTTTATTTTACTTGTCATTAAACCATTATCTATCGGATTTCACGCCATTCAACAATGCTTAATCTTGAAAAGAGTTTCTTTGAAATCTGTGAAAATGGGAAAACGCTATGTTTCTGACTTAATTTCAGCTCACACTTGTGTTTTTGACATTTTTCTTTAAATGTAGCCTGCAAAATAATAAAATGCATTTTCGCTACCGAAATCAACAGTTTTACAGTCAGATTCGGGTTTGAAATGTTTTTCACATTGTCCTTCTTTTTTCGTGATTGTAACTGAATTTTAACGTCGGCAAGCTCTAAATTCACAGTTGGCTCGCAGTTTCCATGGGGTATATCATCCGTGTACTTTGCTGAAAATGATCTTTAAAATGAACAAATGAATTGAAATGGAGACAGTTACTTGTTATTTCCTTCTCGGTTGCCTAATACCTGGAAGATATTTTCCGGACAATTTGTTTTTCCTCTCGACCGCAGGCCAAACACTTTAAAGTATATTCTCCATTTGTTCTTACAATATTTCTAAATTAAAAAAAAACAGTTAAACTTTATCTTCTAAAAAACACGTGCACTCTTATTTGTTTGCTCTGAGAACTGACAGTATTGCGTTTTCTTCACTTGTTTCGCATATCTGAAAAACCAGTGTGACCAACAACCATAAAAACTAGCAAATAATGATTCAAATCATTTTTATTGTTACTAGGCCGAACATAGGATTGCATTATTTTTAGCGAAGAAGAAGCATTTATTTCCATATTTTTGACTGAAGGGTAATTTTAGAGGTTCATAATTAGGTGTATAAACCATTTAAAAAAAAAAAAAGCAAAACAGGTATCACTGCACGAAGTGAAAAGATACACACAACAAGGATCAAGTGGATACGACTTTAAAAAAGCATTATTTACATATTGCATGACCAAAAGTGCAGTAGATTTTATTTAAAGGCAGTAGATTTATTTTTCGAAAAAAAGCAGTAGATCTACTGCAATTGCAGTAAAGTCACAACACTGGTGAGGATCTAACGTAATGAAACATTTTTTTATTGGCCGACTCGACGCAACTATTTCGTACCTACCAGGCAGTTCGTTAGTTCGTGTTCTTCGCCAAGTACAGATGGGGCTTCCAAATGGTTTCGTTTAAACAAGTATATTACGCCGTACACGAGACGCTATAAATTTCGAAACATATAGACACTAGCCACTCAAGGATAATATAATTATTATAAGTAATTACATCCTATGACCGATATTTCCCAATTTACTTTCCTTAGGTTAGGTTAGGTTGAGGTGGCTATTAGCCGAAAGCTAACACACTTCGACCAAAGAGGTCCATTGTGATGCCACTAGGATCGGGAGTATCTACCACTACCCGCTAAAACCATTTGGAGCTTCTAATGAAGCGTGATAGACTTCTAACATCTGAGTTAGCCAAGTCACTGAGTTCATTAAGGAAGAAGGCTCCCAAATAGAGATTTATTTTATGGGAGAGTGCAGGACATGTGCAGAGGAGATGAAATGTAGTCTCCTCCTCCTCCTCATCCCTGCAACTTCTGCAGAAGTCGTTAGAATAGACGCCAAGCCTTGATGCGTGCTTGCCTATTAGACAGTGCCCTGTGATGACACCTATGACAGAGCTAATATGCAGTCGGTTAAGTGAGATCAAATGATAGACTTCTAACATCTGAGTTAGCCAAGTTACTGAGTTCATTAAGGAAGAAGGCTCCCAAATAGAGATTTTTTTTATGGGAGAGTGCAGGACATGTGCAGAGGAGATGAAGTGTAGTCTCCTCCTCCTCCTCATCCCTGCAACTTCTGCAGAAGTCGTTAGAATAGACGCCAAGCCTTGATGCGTGCTTGCGTATTAGTCGCAGGTCCAGCTTTGGCCAGATATGCTTGGTCGCTAGACACGTATCACTACCTGTCCACCTGAGGTTTGTACTCTCGACTGCGGCTAGCTTAAGCATGAGTTTACAAGTAGCGATGGGCATACCTAAGAAACCTTTATCAGGTAGAAGAGGTAATGCTGTTCCTTTTTTGGCGAGTTCGTCTGCCCTACAATTCCCTGGGATGTCTCTGTGCCCTGGCACCCAAAAGAGGTGAAAGTTGAACTGCTCTGCCATCTCCTCAAGAGACGAACGGCAGTCTATGGCTACGATGGAGTTTGAAGAGACTGAATCCAAGAATTTCAGCGCGGCTTGACTATCCGAGAATATGCGGATGTCCTTAGCCGATATTACATTTCTCTTCAGCAACGACAGGACTTCCTTAATCGCCATGATTTCCACCTGGAACACGCTACAATGATCAGGAAGACGGAAAGAGAGACTGATATTTAGTCTTTCTGAGAAAACACCACCTCCGACCCCATCACTAGTTTTTGATCCGTCGCGTCGGTGTAAAAGTGGATCGAATTATCTATCTATCCTCCCAGAATGATCTGTAGGGGATAGTGACTTGGAAGTTCTTTTCGAACTGTAGCTGGGGTATAGTGTAGTCGATGTTTCTTGGTAGGGACCCATGTGAGTCCAGAATGATAGAGTGGCCAATACTCGTATTGATCCACTGCGATGTAGCTTTTAAGCGGACAGCGGAGCAGGCAGCGGATTGCCTGCTGAAAATATCCAGGAGTGTGAGATGCAGTAAAATGTCCAGTGCAGCGGAGGGGGTCGTACGGAGTGCTCCGCAGATACACAGACAAGCTGTGCGTTGCACCTTGCTCAGCTTATCACGGTTTACCGCTTTGTCTAGAGCAGTCCACCAGACAACCACCCCGTATGTCAGGATCGGTCTAACTACCGATACGTATAGCCAGTGTGATATGCGGGGCTGTAGGCCCCACTTATTTCCGATGGCCTTTTTGCAAGAGAAAAGTGCTACTGTAGCTTTCCTTACTCTTTCTAGTACATTGGGTTTCCAGCTTATTTTCTTATCGAATATTAGACCCAGAAATTTAGCTTCGTCGGAAAAGGTTAAGCTTGTACCGTTGATAGAGGGAGGGTCGATATGAGGGATTTTATATTTCCTGGAGAAGAGGACAAGCTCGGTTTTGTGAGGGTTAACCCCCAGCCCACAGCTTCTTGCCCAAATTGAAAGCTTGTTGAGAGCGTTTTGAAGGAGTTCCTTTAGAGTGTTGAGGTATTTCCCTGAGACGGCAATAGCAATGTCATCCGCATAGGCAATCACCGTGCAACCCTCCCCTTCCAGGCATGTCAGTAGTTTATTCACCACCAAGTTCCACAGAAGGGGGGAGAGGACACCACCTTGTGGCGTGCCTCTACTGACAGACCTTCTAGCGGATGAAACGCCCAGTTTTGAGTTGCTAATCCTGCTTGTGAGCAAAAGATTGATCAATGCACCAAGCGATCCATCCACATTTAGTTCTGTTAGTGCATTTGCGATTGCAGATGTGTCGACGTTGTTAAAAGCGCCCTCTATGTCTAGGAAGGCAACCATAGTGTATTCCTTGTGGTGAAGGGAGTATTCTATGGTGCGTACCAAGGAGTGAAGGGCAGTTTCCACTGATTTACCCTTAATGTACGCATGTTGTGCCGTAGACAGCAGTTGCGGGCTTATATTCATGCGAAGATGGATATCAATCAGACGCTCCAGCGTTGTGAGGAGGAATGATGATAGACTGATGGGTCTGAGGTCTTTTGGACTAACATGGGAGTATTTGCCAGCCTTGGGTATGAAGACTACTTTAACTTCTCTCCAAGCCTGAGGAATGTGAGTCAGCCTTAAACAGCTTTTCATAATCATCTCCAGTGTTGGTAGAATGATGGCAGAAGTCCTCTGAAGTTCGGCAGGTATTATGCTGTCAGGTCGTGCAGACTTGAAGGGCTTGAAGCTTTGTAGTGCCCAAAGAAGCTTGTCCCTAGTAATCAGATTTTGATAATTAGTTACCTGTAAATCCATAGGTGACCTGTTTAGGTTACTATGGCCGGTAATGTTGGAGCTACCAGGGAAGTCTGTGTCAAGTAGCAGATTGAGCGATTCCACGCTGGATGTAGTCCACTAGCCATCTGCTTTCTTTAGGCAGCTAGGCATAGTTGGATTTGAAGCAAGGATTTTTCTTAGCCTTGATGCCTCTGAGGTTTCTTCTATTTTCCCACAGAAGAGTCTCCACGAAGATCTTTTGGCCTTCCTTAATTCTTTTTTGTATAATTTGAGGGATACTTTATAGGAGTCCCAGTCAGTATTGGATCTTGAGCTTTTAGCTCGATTGAATAGTCTCCTGCAATCATTTCTCAGTGGTCCTAATTCAGGTATCCACCAATGTGGCTTCTTTTTCCCCCTGGGTCGAACGAGTGGGCAGGAACCAGCCATCGCTTCCTTAAAAGCTATCGTGAGCTTGTTGACTTTGCTGTCAAGCTCGCTAGGATTGCGTGGTGATTACTTTCCTTAACGAGGATCACTTTTCTTTTATTTTTTTGTTTTTTTTTATAACTTGATCGCTTGGCTACTACTTTTCTTAGCAATCACTCTTTAACCAATTTTTAACAAAAGAATGAAACCGTGGTTGCACATGGCTTGTATAGTTGGATACAATTTGACAGGCGAAGAATTCTCCGCTGATTAAATTGGTGGCGCCTTGAAGACTTACAGCGGCTTACTTCGGAAGGCATGCGCCATATCTATCTATGGAAAGATATTCTGGCCGTTAAATGTTTAAAAATAGTTGGGTAGGAAATATTCGTGGCAGAGTTTGCTAAAATAAAGTCTCCCAGTGTCACACCACATACTGCCAGAAAACTGACAGCGCCTTGGCAGTCTTTAGCTCAACATGCTTGGACCAAAAAAGTTAGCTCTCCAGGATGACTCCCAGTTATTTTGCTTCATTGGAGAGTTGGATTGTGACGCCTTTTAGCACTGGTTGAGTCAACCCGATCAGTTTCCTCCTTCTCGTAAAAAGAACAACCTCAGTTTTAAGAGGATTGACCGAGTGCTCATTCCTAGTGCACCATAAGGCCAAATTTCAAAATTTGGGCTTATGACGCTTGGGGTTATGTCACGGCACCAATTCACTTGTATTACAATAACTTGTAGCATTGTGTTACAGGCGCCTGGTCAGTGCAGCTTCTTAAAGTTTGATATAAGTTATGGTCACATCAAATACATGTAATAAAAATGCTTCGGCGTACGGAAAGTCACTAGGCACACGGTTTCATAGCTGTCAATATGCAAACGGTAGAAGCTGCACTATCAAAACAGTTAGTGCGGCCGCAGCATCACCAAGCATAGCATAACAACCACCAAACGCTTTCCAAGGCACAAATGACCCGCTAAGCTACAGCAAGAAATTCCAGCCAGCAGCAGATTAACGGATCAGCGTTATCTCAATGTTAGTGGTAATGCTGCAAACGGTAGAAGCTGCACTATCAGAACAGTAAGTGTGGCCGCAGCATCACCAAGCATAGCATAGCAAACACCCGTTAAGCTACAGCAAGAAATTCCAGCCAAGCAGCGGATTAACGGATCAGCGTTCATGTCTTCATGTTAGTGGTAATGCTAGTTGTAGTATATAAGTTAGTTCGTTTTGTATTATATAAGTTAGTTATTAAGTGGAGCTGCCAGTGGACGGTTGTAAATATTCCTAAGCTTCCTCATAGAGGAATTTAATAAGAATAAAATATAAATATTCCTAAGCTTCCTCATAGAGGAATTTAATAAAAATAAAATAAGAAATATATTTGAACAAATTGTGTGTTGTGTTTTATATTGAAAAATAAATAAAAATTATTTTATACATTGTGTCACTCTGCCGTGACAACAATATTTCATTTTCAATGCTTGTTATTTAATCAACGACCATACCACGTCGAGTTAATCGGTTCTCGTAGTTGTCAATAGAGCAGTGTTAGAGTGGGCCGAGGACAATAACATAATTCCGGACAACCAGTTTGGTTTCAGGGCGAGGCATGACACTATTCATGCCGCGTCGAAACTGGTTTCCGACATTTAGTGGAATAAATGCAAAAACCAATGCACGGGCGCTTGTCTGGTTGATTTTGAGAAGGCTTTCGACACCTTATGGTTAGAGGGACTTTTCTACAAGTTGACCAGCCGGGGATGCACAAACCTTTGCTATATGTAATTTGTAATATGCTTATGAGTCTTCGAAATTAAAGACGAAAGACGGTTTACAGCAGGGGGCGGTCATTTCTCCGATCCTGTTTAACATTTACACGAGTGATCTGGTAGGTTCACTCAGACATACTATAGCGTATGAAGATGATTTGTTGGCAATTGGCATACAGATCAGGTCCTAAAATCGAGGTCATTAATATTCTTTTGTAGCGTGACTTCGATCAAATTAAGGGATATTGCGACGACTGGAAGTTGAGTGAAATCAACTTTCAGAAGACGGAAACAATCTTGTTCAGAACTCCATTGGCTGGGGCCTCTAGGGATACCAAAAAAAACTGGAAGAAATTGGCCATTATTGGACAAAATGGGCGGTGAGAAGCGTAGTTAGATATCTGGGTATCTGGCTTGACCACTATCTGTATTTCGATAAACATATACTCGTAGTTGCTTGTCTTGCTGGGCCAAGAAGGCTTATGCTCTGACAAGGAGACTGTTTCATAGCAGTCAGCTTGATTCCAGAGTGAAGGTCATTTGCTACGTGGCCATTATAAGGCCGATCATCGCTTATGGTTGTCTATTGTGGTTTAATATAGCGCCTAGTTATATGAAAAAGATTCGGGTTTTGGAGAGATAATGTCTTAGTGCCTGGTTGGTTGGTTGGTTGAAAACGGCCCTCGGTGAGGATGTACTTAGACCAGAAGTAGGTCCATTGTGCTGCCGATGTGTAAGGTGGGTGGGTCACCCTCTTACTCAGGGAACCATTTGCTCCTCTGAATGAAGGAGCTAATCCTTGCTGTGCAGGCGTTGTTAAGATCGTTTAGATCATTGAAAAGGTATTCACCCAATGTAGCCTTCCTAATGTTGGCGAGTGCAGGACACGTGCAAAGGAAGTGACTGATGGTCTCCTCTTCTTCCTCGTCCCTACAGCTTCTACAGAAGTTATTGTAGGGGATGCCTAGCCTTTGGGCATGTCTTCCTATAGCACAGTGCCCGGTGAGGGCATTTACTAATTTCGAAAGGGTTCCTCTCTTATGCCTCAGAAGTCCGATGGACCTGGATTTGTTAAATGTCGGCCAGAGTAGCCTTGCGGTGTTGCACTGGTCGAGTTGGTGCCAACGACGGTTGGCTTCGTTCACCGCATTGGTGTCTATGAGGTTTTTAGCATAAGACGTTGGCGCCTCGATGTCGGTGACGCTTATGCTATTTAAACCAGAAGAGCCTCGTCGGGCCAGTTCGTCAGCTTCACAATTCCCTTCACAACAGGTGGCAATGGTGCGATGGTAATGTATTCACTAAGTGATTGGCAGGTCGTGCGTTCGAATCCCGACCAGGGCCATGATTTTTATAAATTGAATACACACAATAAAAACTGATCTCCCTAAAGCAATTTAGGCGCCACCTGTTGAGAAAAAAAATCCCATCGCACCAAACTTCTTTCCTATCCTTCTATTCTTTCAGTAAGTAGCACCCAAAAATAGGCAATGAATTGCTGGTATCTACTTGCGCAACAAACTAAATGAATGCGCTGTGGTTTTACCATTATAAGGGTACTGTGTCACTACAGAAAAAATAAATCCCTTTAGCGCACGCAAATTATAAAAAAAAAAAAAAAAAACAATTCCCTGGTATGTCACAGTGACCCGGCACCCAGCAAAGGGTGAGGCTTATGAAGAAGGCTTATGCTCTGGCTATCTCGTTAAGAGATGCACGGCAGTCTTTCACTGCCTTGGATCTTGTAGTGCTGGATGCAAGGGATTTGATGGCCGCCTGACTGTCGATGTATATTACAATATCTGATTTCGATATCGTATTAACCGACAGCCAGGCAGCGGCTTGGCGGACGGCGGTGACTTCGGCCTGAAAAACGCTGCAGTGTTCTGGAAGGTTAAAGGAGAAGTGAATGTCCAGGTCTTCAGAGAAGACTCCGGCACCGACTCCGTCCTCCGTTTTGGACCCATCCGTAAAAATTGACAGCGATTCGTGGTGTAGGACATGACGTTGTGTCCACTCGGTTCTGTCTGGGATTAGATGTTTGTAGCCCAGGTTGAAGTTGTATTCAGTGGGCAGGTGGTCGGTGACCTTAGGGAGATGTCGATACATCGATAGTACATTGGCATGTCCAGTGTGTTGCTCTTTCCATTGTTTGGAGCTTCTCAGTCTTATTGCTGAGCTGGCAGCCAATTGTTTGCCGACGATGTCGGTCGGAAGAAGGTGGAGCATGGCTTGGAGCGCCGCAGTGGGAGAGGTTCTCAGCGCACCGGTGATGCTGAGGCATGCAACTCGTTGAGTTTTGTCCAGCAAAGTTAGGTTGGACTTCTTCTCCAAGGCGGACCACCAGACCAGTACTCCATAGAAGAGAATCGGTTTAACTACCGACATGTATAACCAGTGCATAATTTTTGGTTGTAGGCCCCACGTGGAGCCTACCGCCTTTTTGCAAATGTAAAGAGCAGCTAGGGATTTCCTGGCACGTTCGACTACATTTTCCCTCCAAAGTAGCTTGCGATCAAGCTTCAGGCCTAAATAGCTAGCGCTATTTGAGAGTGCCAGAGGAGTGCCTCTAATCTTCGGGGTGGTGAACTCAGGGAGTTTATGTCTTCGTGTGAACAGGACCAGCTCAGTCTTTGTTGGATTGACGGACAGGCCGCATCTTTCGGTCCAACCTGTCAGTATGTTGATAGCAGATTGCATGACATCGGCCAGCGTCTGCGGGTATTTGCCTGTTACAAGTATTGCGACATCGTCTGCATAGGCGATAACTTTACATCCAGTGTGTTCAATGTTCAGAAGGGATTCGTTGAGCACTAGGTTCCACAGTAGCGGAGACAATACTCCCCCTTGGGGAGTGCCCCTGTGTGCACGTCGTTTGACAGTGCTACTTCCGAAGGATGCGGTTATTACCCTGCTTTTGAGCATGTATTCCACAAAGCAGCAGATTGAGTCGTCGATGTTGAGCCCGCGTAGGGCGTTGGTAATCGAATAGGTTTCAACGTTGTTGAAAGCTCCCTCTATGTCGAGAAATGTCACTAAGGCAAGTTCTTTGATAGATAGGGATTTTTCGACGTGGTAGACGATGGAGTGCAGGGCCGTTTCAACAGATTTACCTTTTTGGTAAGCGTGTTGTGATGTGGATAGCAAGTTGCTATCAATGGTGGCCTTGATGTGAAGATCTAGAATTCTTTCTAGAATCTTGAGGAGGAAGGATGTTAGGCAGCCCCTCATAATACGGGACAGGTGCTGCCCCGTTATGCTGAGGCCCGCTTGAATTTGTGCCGGAAAAATGCCGTGTGGCCCCGGGGACTTGAATGGCTCAAAGCTGTTCACTGCCCATTTCAGTTTTTCCTCGCTTATGAGGTCCGAAGGTGATGGTAGGCGTGCAGCGTTTACCAGGGCAGGGTTTTCGCTAGGTCTTAGTGCCTGTCTCCGGTTGTTCCGAACGCCTGAATCCAACTTTATAAAACACTATCCCTAATAGGTCCTATACGATAGGGCTCAGTTGAATAGGATTGACAATGTTCTTATTAAGTTGACTCGAAGGCACGTTGCAAGGGCGATGGCCAGCAACAATAGCCTGATCTTTGGATCCTACTACCCCACAGAAATGCACATACGCTCCGGGCTGGATTTATCCCACAGGAGACATTTATCCATATTGATGCAAAAGGGTTGGTACAGACGAGGGATGGTATCCCGGTATTATACCACCGCTATACCGCAGCGGGAGAGATAAGCGGCTCATCCGCCGCGGGGACGTCGCCAATGCTCATAAATTTAAATAATAATGCCGAGTTTTTAAAACTTTCTCGATGAATATAATATGTAAGATTAGTTAGTAAACTAGTTTTTAGGTCGAAAGGTAATAATTATAAGGTTATAGATAAGTTTAGAGCGTCCGCATAAGGACCAATAAATAAGAATAAGTATCCTGTTAATTTTAAGTTAGATTAAATCATTTTTGTTTAGTATGTAAGTAGATATCTAATAATGAATAAAAAATGAATTTCAAAGTCAAAAAAGTATTCGGTTCTCGTCAGATCACCGTAATTAAACGACGTTGGGCGCGGTTAGTACGTAGATAGGGGACCGTTTGAGAACAACCGCGTGTCGTTGGCCAGTCCCATCTACAGAGTTGAGGTAGATAAAACATACGTGGTATCACAATGGACCTAAATTGGTGTAAGTGTGTTGGCTTCTGCCGATAGCCACATAAACCTAACCTAACCTAACCTAATGTCACTATGTCATTATTCATTAATAATCGTTACTGAAGTTCTCTTGGTAAAAGAGCCAATATTCCTTTCATCCGTGATTTTATATGAATTTATATTGTCTCCAACCATTTCTGTTATCCACTTTGAAACCAATTTCGAAGATTTTTAGGTCTGAAATTGATTGAAATTGACCGCCTCATACTGTACAGTACTATATTATTCTTAATTATCGGCAAAGTTATGGCCAGAATCAAAAGGACCCCAATCTTCCAAAATTTGCTGCTCCCTACTGGTCCATCTTTGGGGTTCACCGGTTTGATTGACCCTAACAAATATAGTTGATTACCTTTTATTGAGGCCAATTGAAATGGTATTGTTGCATTTTTGTCGTCCAAGAGTTATCGGATCTGGCTCTTTTTGTATATTTTAATAAAATAATATATACATAAGACAAGGACATGGGAGAAAGCACTAAAACAACATAGCTCTTCAAAAATCGATTCAATCCAAGGTCACCAGAAATACCTTTCATGTCATGCTCAACATTGTACCGTAATACTTTACACATTACGCATTTCAATTAGATATGTTGGTCTGAATCTTCAAGCACGTATAAAGTTCGTATAAAAGTCTCGAATTTACGGAAACTAAGCCATAAATCAATCTCATAGCTCTTGGAATACATCAATCCAAATATAAAAATCTGGTCAATATGTTTAAATACGTAAGTTTAATGCTTACTTGTAAATCGATGTTTCAAAAAAAAAAAAATGTATTGAAAAGTGCTTTATTCTGCTCCTTAGACCGTTGTCATCTTCGCTGTCATTGCTTGCGCTGCTGCCAAACCCGGAGTTCTGTCGCCACTCGCGTACTCTGCTCCAATAGTTGCGGCACCAGGATTTGCCACTGCTACCAGCAGTCAGGTGATTGCAAGGAATCACAATGGATTTGCTGCCGCTCCAGTTCTAGCTGCTGCTCCTTTGGCTGCCAGATACGTGGCCTCTCCATTGGCTTACTCCGCCTCAGTGGCCGCTCCTTTGGTGTATTCTGCGCCATTGGCTGCTGCTCCCCTGGGATATACCTCACAACTCAGCTATGCTTCTGCACCACTTGTGTGGTAAAAAGTAAGAACAAATTACAGAAATAAATTCATTTATTTATAAAATTGAAAATACAATTTATGCAATTTTAGTTTAGTTAATTATTTTTTTACTAAATTGTAATGGCTTAAACAGATGTGCAGCAAGACTCGTGCAGTAAGATGATAATTTTGTCAAATGACAAATTGCTTACTTCATGTCAATTCATGGCATGTTGTCTGTATTTTTAATTTTACTGCACTAATGGTATTAGAACAGCACAGTTTAGTACAATTTGTCCGGTTTGTTCGGTCTTTTATTGATGATGTTTAAAAATAGTTGGGTAGGAAATATTCGTGGCAGAGTTTGCTAAAATAAAGTCTCCCAGTGTCACACCACATACTGCCAGAAAACTGACAGCGCCTTGGCAGTCTTTAGCTCAACATGCTTGGACCAAAAAAGTTAGCTCTCCAGGATGACTCCCAGTTATTTTGCTTCATTGGAGAGTTGGATTGTGACGCCTTTTAGCACTGGTTGAGTCAACCCGATCAGTTTCCTCCTTCTCGTAAAAAGAACAACCTCAGTTTTAAGAGGATTGACCGAGTGCTCATTCCTAGTGCACCATAAGGCCAAATTTCAAAATTTGGGCTTATGACGCTTGGGGTTATGTCACGGCACCAATTCACTTGTATTACAATAACTTGTAGCATTGTGTTACAGGCGCCTGGTCAGTGCAGCTTCTTAAAGTTTGATATAAGTTATGGTCACATCAAATACATGTAATAAAAATGCTTCGGCGTACGGAAAGTCACTAGGCACACGGTTTCATAGCTGTCAATATGCAAACGGTAGAAGCTGCACTATCAAAACAGTTAGTGCGGCCGCAGCATCACCAAGCATAGCATAACAACCACCAAACGCTTTCCAAGGCACAAATGACCCGCTAAGCTACAGCAAGAAATTCCAGCCAGCAGCAGATTAACGGATCAGCGTTATCTCAATGTTAGTGGTAATGCTGCAAACGGTAGAAGCTGCACTATCAGAACAGTAAGTGTGGCCGCAGCATCACCAAGCATAGCATAGCAAACACCCGTTAAGCTACAGCAAGAAATTCCAGCCAAGCAGCGGATTAACGGATCAGCGTTCATGTCTTCATGTTAGTGGTAATGCTAGTTGTAGTATATAAGTTAGTTCGTTTTGTATTATATAAGTTAGTTATTAAGTGGAGCTGCCAGTGGACGGTTGTAAATATTCCTAAGCTTCCTCATAGAGGAATTTAATAAGAATAAAATATAAATATTCCTAAGCTTCCTCATAGAGGAATTTAATAAAAATAAAATAAGAAATATATTTGAACAAATTGTGTGTTGTGTTTTATATTGAAAAATAAATAAAAATTATTTTATACATTGTGTCACTCTGCCGTGACAACAATATTTCATTTTCAATGCTTGTTATTTAATCAACGACCATACCACGTCGAGTTAATCGGTTCTCGTAGTTGTCAATAGAGCAGTGTTAGAGTGGGCCGAGGACAATAACATAATTCCGGACAACCAGTTTGGTTTCAGGGCGAGGCATGACACTATTCATGCCGCGTCGAAACTGGTTTCCGACATTTAGTGGAATAAATGCAAAAACCAATGCACGGGCGCTTGTCTGGTTGATTTTGAGAAGGCTTTCGACACCTTATGGTTAGAGGGACTTTTCTACAAGTTGACCAGCCGGGGATGCACAAACCTTTGCTATATGTAATTTGTAATATGCTTATGAGTCTTCGAAATTAAAGACGAAAGACGGTTTACAGCAGGGGGCGGTCATTTCTCCGATCCTGTTTAACATTTACACGAGTGATCTGGTAGGTTCACTCAGACATACTATAGCGTATGAAGATGATTTGTTGGCAATTGGCATACAGATCAGGTCCTAAAATCGAGGTCATTAATATTCTTTTGTAGCGTGACTTCGATCAAATTAAGGGATATTGCGACGACTGGAAGTTGAGTGAAATCAACTTTCAGAAGACGGAAACAATCTTGTTCAGAACTCCATTGGCTGGGGCCTCTAGGGATACCAAAAAAAACTGGAAGAAATTGGCCATTATTGGACAAAATGGGCGGTGAGAAGCGTAGTTAGATATCTGGGTATCTGGCTTGACCACTATCTGTATTTCGATAAACATATACTCGTAGTTGCTTGTCTTGCTGGGCCAAGAAGGCTTATGCTCTGACAAGGAGACTGTTTCATAGCAGTCAGCTTGATTCCAGAGTGAAGGTCATTTGCTACGTGGCCATTATAAGGCCGATCATCGCTTATGGTTGTCTATTGTGGTTTAATATAGCGCCTAGTTATATGAAAAAGATTCGGGTTTTGGAGAGATAATGTCTTAGTGCCTGGTTGGTTGGTTGGTTGAAAACGGCCCTCGGTGAGGATGTACTTAGACCAGAAGTAGGTCCATTGTGCTGCCGATGTGTAAGGTGGGTGGGTCACCCTCTTACTCAGGGAACCATTTGCTCCTCTGAATGAAGGAGCTAATCCTTGCTGTGCAGGCGTTGTTAAGATCGTTTAGATCATTGAAAAGGTATTCACCCAATGTAGCCTTCCTAATGTTGGCGAGTGCAGGACACGTGCAAAGGAAGTGACTGATGGTCTCCTCTTCTTCCTCGTCCCTACAGCTTCTACAGAAGTTATTGGGGATGCCTAGCCTTTGGGCATGTCTTCCTATAGCACAGTGCCCGGTGAGGGCATTTACTAATTTCGAAAGGGTTCCTCTCTTATGCCTCAGAAGTCCGATGGACCTGGATTTGTTAAATGTCGGCCAGAGTAGCCTTGCGGTGTTGCACTGGTCGAGTTGGTGCCAACGACGGTTGGCTTCGTTCACCGCATTGGTGTCTATGAGGTTTTTAGCATAAGACGTTGGCGCCTCGATGTCGGTGACGCTTATGCTATTTAAACCAGAAGAGCCTCGTCGGGCCAGTTCGTCAGCTTCACAATTCCCTTCACAACAGGTGGCAATGGTGCGATGGTAATGTATTCACTAAGTGATTGGCAGGTCGTGCGTTCGAATCCCGACCAGGGCCATGATTTTTATAAATTGAATACACACAATAAAAACTGATCTCCCTAAAGCAATTTAGGCGCCACCTGTTGAGAAAAAAAATCCCATCGCACCAAACTTCTTTCCTATCCTTCTATTCTTTCAGTAAGTAGCACCCAAAAATAGGCAATGAATTGCTGGTATCTACTTGCGCAACAAACTAAATGAATGCGCTGTGGTTTTACCATTATAAGGGTACTGTGTCACTACAGAAAAAATAAATCCCTTTAGCGCACGCAAATTATAAAAAAAAAAAAAAAAAACAATTCCCTGGTATGTCACAGTGACCCGGCACCCAGCAAAGGGTGAGGCTTATGAAGAAGGCTTATGCTCTGGCTATCTCGTTAAGAGATGCACGGCAGTCTTTCACTGCCTTGGATCTTGTAGTGCTGGATGCAAGGGATTTGATGGCCGCCTGACTGTCGATGTATATTACAATATCTGATTTCGATATCGTATTAACCGACAGCCAGGCAGCGGCTTGGCGGACGGCGGTGACTTCGGCCTGAAAAACGCTGCAGTGTTCTGGAAGGTTAAAGGAGAAGTGAATGTCCAGGTCTTCAGAGAAGACTCCGGCACCGACTCCGTCCTCCGTTTTGGACCCATCCGTAAAAATTGACAGCGATTCGTGGTGTAGGACATGACGTTGTGTCCACTCGGTTCTGTCTGGGATTAGATGTTTGTAGCCCAGGTTGAAGTTGTATTCAGTGGGCAGGTGGTCGGTGACCTTAGGGAGATGTCGATACATCGATAGTACATTGGCATGTCCAGTGTGTTGCTCTTTCCATTGTTTGGAGCTTCTCAGTCTTATTGCTGAGCTGGCAGCCAATTGTTTGCCGACGATGTCGGTCGGAAGAAGGTGGAGCATGGCTTGGAGCGCCGCAGTGGGAGAGGTTCTCAGCGCACCGGTGATGCTGAGGCATGCAACTCGTTGAGTTTTGTCCAGCAAAGTTAGGTTGGACTTCTTCTCCAAGGCGGACCACCAGACCAGTACTCCATAGAAGAGAATCGGTTTAACTACCGACATGTATAACCAGTGCATAATTTTTGGTTGTAGGCCCCACGTGGAGCCTACCGCCTTTTTGCAAATGTAAAGAGCAGCTAGGGATTTCCTGGCACGTTCGACTACATTTTCCCTCCAAAGTAGCTTGCGATCAAGCTTCAGGCCTAAATAGCTAGCGCTATTTGAGAGTGCCAGAGGAGTGCCTCTAATCTTCGGGGTGGTGAACTCAGGGAGTTTATGTCTTCGTGTGAACAGGACCAGCTCAGTCTTTGTTGGATTGACGGACAGGCCGCATCTTTCGGTCCAACCTGTCAGTATGTTGATAGCAGATTGCATGACATCGGCCAGCGTCTGCGGGTATTTGCCTGTTACAAGTATTGCGACATCGTCTGCATAGGCGATAACTTTACATCCAGTGTGTTCAATGTTCAGAAGGGATTCGTTGAGCACTAGGTTCCACAGTAGCGGAGACAATACTCCCCCTTGGGGAGTGCCCCTGTGTGCACGTCGTTTGACAGTGCTACTTCCGAAGGATGCGGTTATTACCCTGCTTTTGAGCATGTATTCCACAAAGCAGCAGATTGAGTCGTCGATGTTGAGCCCGCGTAGAGCGTTGGTAATCGAATAGGTTTCAACGTTGTTGAAAGCTCCCTCTATGTCGAGAAATGTCACTAAGGCAAGTTCTTTGATAGATAGGGATTTTTCGACGTGGTAGACGATGGAGTGCAGGGCCGTTTCAACAGATTTACCTTTTTGGTAAGCGTGTTGTGATGTGGATAGCAAGTTGCTATCAATGGTGGCCTTGATGTGAAGATCTAGAATTCTTTCTAGAATCTTGAGGAGGAAGGATGTTAGGCAGCCCCTCATAATACGGGACAGGTGCTGCCCCGTTATGCTGAGGCCCGCTTGAATTTGTGCCGGAAAAATGCCGTGTGGCCCCGGGGACTTGAATGGCTCAAAGCTGTTCACTGCCCATTTCAGTTTTTCCTCGCTTATGAGGTCCGAAGGTGATGGTAGGCGTGCAGCGTTTACCAGGGCAGGGTTTTCGCTAGGTCTTAGTGCCTGTCTCCGGTTGTTCCGAACGCCTGAATCCAACTTTATAAAACACTATCCCTAATAGGTCCTATACGATAGGGCTCAGTTGAATAGGATTGACAATGTTCTTATTAAGTTGACTCGAAGGCACGTTGCAAGGGCGATGGCCAGCAACAATAGCCTGATCTTTGGATCCTACTACCCCACAGAAATGCACATACGCTCCGGGCTGGATTTATCCCGCAGGAGACATTTATCCATATTGATGCAAAAGGGTTGGTACAGACGAGGGATGGTATCCCGGTATTATACCACCGCTATACCGCAGCGGGAGAGATAAGCGGCTCATCCGCCGCGGGGACGTCGCCAATGCTCATAAATTTAAATAATAATGCCGAGTTTTTAAAACTTTCTCGATGAATATAATATGTAAGATTAGTTAGTAAACTAGTTTTTAGGTCGAAAGGTAATAATTATAAGGTTATAGATAAGTTTAGAGCGTCCGCATAAGGACCAATAAATAAGAATAAGTATCCTGTTAATTTTAAGTTAGATTAAATCATTTTTGTTTAGTATGTAAGTAGATATCTAATAATGAATAAAAAATGAATTTCAAAGTCAAAAAAGTATTCGGTTCTCGTCAGATCACCGTAATTAAACGACGTTGGGCGCGGTTAGTACGTAGATAGGGGACCGTTTGAGAACAACCGCGTGTCGTTGGCCAGTCCCATCTACAGAGTTGAGGTAGATAAAACATACGTGGTATCACAATGGACCTAAATTGGTGTAAGTGTGTTGGCTTCTGCCGATAGCCACATAAACCTAACCTAACCTAACCTAATGTCACTATGTCATTATTCATTAATAATCGTTACTGAAGTTCTCTTGGTAAAAGAGCCAATATTCCTTTCATCCGTGATTTTATATGAATTTATATTGTCTCCAACCATTTCTGTTATCCACTTTGAAACCAATTTCGAAGATTTTTAGGTCTGAAATTGATTGAAATTGACCGCCTCATACTGTACAGTACTATATTATTCTTAATTATCGGCAAAGTTATGGCCAGAATCAAAAGGACCCCAATCTTCCAAAATTTGCTGCTCCCTACTGGTCCATCTTTGGGGTTCACCGGTTTGATTGACCCTAACAAATATAGTTGATTACCTTTTATTGAGGCCAATTGAAATGGTATTGTTGCATTTTTGTCGTCCAAGAGTTATCGGATCTGGCTCTTTTTGTATATTTTAATAAAATAATATATACATAAGACAAGGACATGGGAGAAAGCACTAAAACAACATAGCTCTTCAAAAATCGATTCAATCCAAGGTCACCAGAAATTCAAGCACGTATAAAGTTCGTATAAAAGTCTCGAATTTACGGAAACTAAGCCATAAATCAATCTCATAGCTCTTGGAATACATCAATCCAAATATAAAAATCTGGTCAATATGTTTAAATACGTAAGTTTAATGCTTACTTGTAAATCGATGTTTCAAAAAAAAAAAAATGTATTGAAAAGTGCTTTATTCTGCTCCTTAGACCGTTGTCATCTTCGCTGTCATTGCTTGCGCTGCTGCCAAACCCGGAGTTCTGTCGCCACTCGCGTACTCTGCTCCAATAGTTGCGGCACCAGGATTTGCCACTGCTACCAGCAGTCAGGTGATTGCAAGGAATCACAATGGATTTGCTGCCGCTCCAGTTCTAGCTGCTGCTCCTTTGGCTGCCAGATACGTGGCCTCTCCATTGGCTTACTCCGCCTCAGTGGCCGCTCCTTTGGTGTATTCTGCGCCATTGGCTGCTGCTCCCCTGGGATATACCTCACAACTCAGCTATGCTTCTGCACCACTTGTGTGGTAAAAAGTAAGAACAAATTACAGAAATAAATTCATTTATTTATAAAATTGAAAATACAATTTATGCAATTTTAGTTTAGTTAATTATTTTTTTACTAAATTGTAATGGCTTAAACAGATGTGCAGCAAGACTCGTGCAGTAAGATGATAATTTTGTCAAATGACAAATTGCTTACTTCATGTCAATTCATGGCATGTTGTCTGTATTTTTAATTTTACTGCACTAATGGTATTAGAACAGCACAGTTTAGTACAATTTGTCCGGTTTGTTCGGTCTTTTATTGATATTTAGGTTAGCCAAAAAGCATACTGAATGATGACAATTTCTTACTGCAAATGTGTTTCATGTGCGTTACTGCATGCATTACGGCGTGCGTCCTTGCTGCACATCTGTTCATAGTATACGCAGGTTACTCGTATCGTCATATACATTTTCACCTACTTTAAGTTCCTTGATGTTTTTTTTTTTTTTTGAGGAGAGAATACGTTATGAACCTTCAAGTGTAGCCACTCGTGGTGTCCGACTATCGCGAATTAAACTTTCCCCACTACGGGCCATGAAACCACCCTGAAACCGCTCTTTGCATTAAATCAGGGTGGTGCCGTTTTTTAAGTCCTTACCAGGATGCCGTCTTTTAAATCTTTTGCGGCCTTTAAAGTCTATGCCTTACGAGGGTGTATTTGGATATTCGTCTCTTTTTTTTGTTTTCAGTATCTTTTCTATGAAAGAGGATACATACTCGGTTCCCGTTCAGCCCACTTTTGACATTTTTTGTGGCTATGTTTTCTGGAGTGATCTGAGATTTCAGTCCTCTTTTCTCCGCTTCCCATCTGTTATATTCGAAGAACGTGTGATTGGCGCTGTCCATTTCAGAGTCTCCGTAGTGGCATGCAAAGCTTCTCGTTTTGCCTATCCTGTGTAGGTAGGCGTTAAAGTACCCGTCCCCGCATAGGAATTGGGGGACGTAGTAATTTACCTCTCCGTGTTTGCGTCCATTCCACTCTACAACGTTTTTAATTAGGCTGGCGGTCCATCGTCCTCTGCTCTCTCGGTTCCACCTGTCTTGCTAATGCAGCTTGGTGAGCTCCTTTGCCTCCTCGAATGCCACTACCACTCCAATTGTTGCCTTTTTTGTCGTAGACGTGCTTTTTCTCTGCCGCTGAAAAAAACAATAGGAGTCCCACGCGCACAACGAGGACGGCTGGGTCCGATACCGCTCGGTATGAACTTGCAACGCATAGAGCTCCGCAACTCTATATTTGGGAAACAGTTGAGCGCTCTTAGATCAATATTTGCTAAAACAACAACTTGTAAACACAGTCTCTTAATTGTACGTACATAACGCAAAATACTTTAACTCATACATACACAGCTGGGCAAAAAAATAAGTGTGAGAATTTTTTTTTTAAACACTTAATTTATTCAAATTTTTTCGATTTGTTTATTGTTTTTACATTTATATTAATAAAATTTAACTTTTTTAAGAAATATGGAAAATAAAAATAAACATAACAAATAAAATTCGAGTTCAATTTTTGGCTTGGACAAAATAAAATAATTTAATTTAGATTTCTTTTATTATTATTTTTTTTTTTTTTCAACTTACTCTAATAACCTGTGTAGATAGATAGATAGATTAGATTCTTTATTTCATGAAATATATGTATAATAGTTTGTGTTTGAGTACACGAGCATGGCAGAAATAGCCGTCTGCCGATACCGATAACCTGTGTATCCTGCATTATTATCTAAAACTTTTTGGATACCACGTGGCATTGATCCTATCAATTTCTGGCACGTTTCAGCAGATATGGAATACCATTCCTTTTGCACTGCTTCCCAGAGTTGGCAGCCATTTGTGAAAAGCTGATCCCTTAAATTTCTCTGCAGTTCATCCCACAAGTTCACAATACCGGCCGTTTCGGAGGGGCATGTTTTCCTCGGAAAATGGGAGCTGGATATTTTCTAAGGTGTCCCTATATCCATATTTTGTCCTGATGTTATTCACACGGAAAATAGGACCGACATAATACTAAGAAAAAAAAAGCCCCATACTATTATATTTGCAAAGCTACACTCACTGAAGAAGATGTAGTAAATGTTTTAAATGGAGTAAATGACGAATCTTGGAATAAGCTCAGTAATTTCGTTATCGGTGCTCTTAAATATAGAAATGAATTAATTAATTATTTTAACTATTGAAAACCAGAATTCAGAACCAATAACAATACATTGTATTAGATATACGTTATATGGTATAAAATAGGTAAAGTACGAATTATATAATATGAAATATGTCAAACTACCGACAGACGACGAAATGTCATAGTCGTACATACTTTGTTTCTGTAAAATTTTAATTTGAAATTTTTTAAAATTAAACTTAAGTATAAAATTGTTTAGAATATTTTTCTGAAATAAAGAGTTATACTACTACTACTACTACTACTATTATATTTCCTCCATCATGCCTAACAGTTTTCACTATATAGCGAGGATGGCATTCATTGCCTTTTGGTCGCCGTACGTTACGCCTACAATCCTAGGAGAACAAATTAATTTTTGTTTCATCACTCCACAGAATATTCCGCCATTTTTTAACTCCCTCAGGTCCGTTCCAACTTCTGTGACTTAAGGCAAAATATTTTCGGGCCTTCACATTCCTAGCTCTTAGGAGTGGAACTTTCCTGGCGATTCTTCCTGGGAGATTTTTTAATAAAAATGCATTTTGTTGCAAGAGTTGTTGGCAAAACAACTGTTATTGAGAAGCAAGAACAAATAAACCAGCAACAAAGCTCCTCACACCTATTTTTTGGCCAGCACCCATTAGTAGAGTCGGCGCAGCTTAGATTTGATTTCTTGTACTTGAGCACTTTGTTCCTGATCGCAGCCGAGGTAAAATCCAACATCTACAGAGTCAGTCAAGAAATAAACGCCTCTTATGAAAATGTATATTTTTTTTTTATTTTGAGCACGATTAACTAATTACAGTAGGTGATTTTGTATTATTCGAATTGGGAATCAAAGGAAACTTAACCAATCCCCCTTAGGGCCAACTTGAAAATCAACGATAGGGGGAATCCTTTTCCTGGTCCGGAGAACTATATCCGTTTTTTCGGTTTGCAGTCCTAACCCGTGGTTACATTTTTTTACATTACATTTTTACTGAGTCTTGAAAAATCATTACATTTGTTCTTGTACTTATGGTATAACAATGAAGCCGACTTATAAATATTATGCCTGGCTAACTATGTAGCTTGAAGAAAATACGAGTAGCTAAGTGAGCTTTTTAATAATCATATACATACATACTTTATTAAGTAAATACGGCACGTTTTTGCTGTATGCTTGCTCCCGACATACTTAGATCAGTTTCTATAAGGCCTTAAAATTATGACTAGATGCAATATACATTTAAACAAAACAAAAAAAAAACAAAACAAAACAAAACCAACTAGTGAAATTTATCTTTCTCTACCTTAGTGTATAGTTTGAGTTAATCTGCTTAATGAATAGTATAAAGTGATTATACTATCAGAAACAGAATCAAACCGTTTAATTGGCAAAAGTATAGCATTATATGGAGGTATATGAAAATAAAATGCGAGCGTATATGAGCGTTTCAAATTGAGTTCTTGTATTAAACGTGTAGAGTCGCATATTTTAAGCTTCAAAATACGTTTAAGTTAGCCTCTCAAATTAGCCCTCGAAGCTTTGATATAAATTTTTTGTTTTTTTTTGACGAAAATTACTACCTTTCACCATTTAATCTCCTTAATGAAAGATCCCTAACCCGTGGTCTTCCATCCAGAGAGGCACCCATATCATCACCTAGTTCAGTTTTCTTTGCGCTATTTCGGTGTATCTTGTCATTATTACCGCTTCGATATCATCTGCATACCCTATCTTCTTATTGCATCTCCATACGAAGAATGCCGTCGTGCGATATGTTCCAGAGATCTGGTCCAAGGTTTGATTCCTGTGCTGCTCCAGGGGTGATTTCTTTTCTGCGAGGGCCTTCTGTGGTCTCGTTATTAGATTAATAAATTTAAAAAATGCTAAAAACAAAGCTGATAAGTTGTTTAAAAGATCGAACAATGTTAATGACAAGAATCATTTTTGCCAATTACGTCAAGAGTTTGAATTTTTAAATAGATTTTTATATAAACAATATGTTATGAATGTTGAATCTGAAATTATTAGTAATCCGAAAGGTTTCTGGACATTTATGAAAGGTAAAAAGAAGATTTATGGATTTCAAAGAAATATGGAATACAATGGCATTTCGTCTACTGATATTCAAACTACGTGTAACCTATTTGCAAATTTCTTTGAAAGTGTTTATGTAAGACATAAAGATAATAACTCTGTAGTTGATAACATTCCTTTTTCCAGTGCTGATATAGGTTCTCTTTACCTGTCAACTCAAGACATCCAAGAAGGCATAAAATCAATAAGTTGTGGAAGTAGTCAAGGGCCAGATAATTCCATCAGTAGTATTGAAAAAATGTTGTCGATCTATAGTTAAACCCTTAAAAATAATTTTCAATTTGTCATTGGCTACAGGCATATTTTTAGAGGGATGGAAAATTTCTTTTATTACACCCATTTTCAAAGCAGGTCCTAGACAACAAATTGAAAATTATAGAGGGATATCCAAGATTTCAGCTATTCCGAAGCTATTTGAACACATAGTTACTAATACTCGTAAGTTGTATTTTAGTGTTAAAGAACATATATCTCCGTATCAGCATGGTTTTGTGTCAGGCAGGTCGACAGCAACTAATTTGGTTTTATTTACGAAATATCTTTCGGATTCCCTGGAAGCAGGTGGTCAAGTAGATGTAGTTTTCACCGATTTTGTAAAAGCGTTTGACACAGTTTCACATGCCATTTTAATAAATAGACTACGTTCTTTTGGAATCCACTCTATTTATATATATATATATCTATATTAAAATGGATTTTAAATTATTTAATTAGTCGTAAACAAATTGTTAAATTGGAGAATGTATATTCTAGAACAATTGAGGTTTCATCTGGTGTCCCACAGGGAAGTCATTTGGGCCCGTTGTTGTTTATTATCTTTATAAATGAAATTCCATTGTTGTTAAAAAATGCTTATTGTTTAATGTATGCCGATGATTTAAAGATATTCCTACATGTTAAAAATGTTCAAGATTGCTATTTACTTCAAAAAGACTTGAATGAAGTAGTTGAATGGTGTAAACGCAGCAATATTTGTTTAAATGCTAGTAAATGTCACTCTTTCTCTGTTTATCGAAACAGAAATCCTCTTGTACATGAATATAAAATTTCAAACTATGTCTTAAATGTTGAAAACATAGTCAAAGATCTTGGAGTGGTATTTGACAATAAACTGACTTTTTCGTTTCATATAGACTACATTGTCGCAAAAGCGAATTCAATACTTGGATTTCTCAAACGAAATTGTAAAGAATTTTCAAATCCTTACGCTATAAAATCTGTGTACGTGTCTCTGGTGCGCCCGTTACTTGAGTATTGTTCTATTATTTGGTGTCCTGTTTTTGTAACTTATCAAATGAAATTGGAACGCATTCAAAACTCCTTCACTAGATTTGTTGTTAAACAACTTAATTGGAACTTAATTGAAATGCCCGTTTATTCGACTAGGTGTCCTAACCTTTTGGAAAAATTTCTAATTTATGCTCCAGAAAGAGTAATTCGCCAGCGAAATTTTTTGTATGCTCCTCTACATGTATTTAAATATGGGGAGAATGAACCCATTACAAAATGTATTCATCTTTATAATTTGAAATGCTCAGATTTAGATTTGTACGATGATAGAACAAAATTTAAAGCTAAATTGAAAGATATATTTGTATTAAATTAAAAGTAAATAATTAAATTATTACAATGCACGCAATTAAATTATACTCCGTAAATATTATTTTTATATAGTACCTAGATTTAAGAACTTTTGTAATCTGTTAGAGTTTATTTACTCGGTAGATGAAATAAATAAATAAAGTAAATAAAGTAAAAGTTATATACCTAGTAATTTTTTTTTTACAATGCACTACTGAGTTGACAAAAAGTTGAACCACCTGAATACCAACCCATTAGATAATTGTAATGTAGCACTACTGTAAATCCCAAAAAAAGACAAGGCCAAGGGCACCGTCTTAAAGAGACCATAAATCGTGAACACTCTTTAACAAATTCAGTGTCAAGAAGGCCACCCGAAATTCGGGAGCATATCAACTCGTACCTAACGCAAGAAAATCATTTATTGCATTTTAATTAGCCATAGCGAACAATCGTCACGTATAACTAACTAACCTACCTACTTTGGTCGTATAAAAGTCTCGAAATGGCGATAACCACAACAGACTTGAAACTTCGATCTCTTCGAATACATCGATCCCAAATATATCAATAAATTGAATCAGCATCATGTTCAAATGCGTAAGTTACAAGGATGCATTATTATGCCCTGTGCTAAGGGTATACATTATAATTTTGACTCATAGTTATTAACATACCTTAATATATAAATACCTATATTCGTGGATCAGCATCGAATTATGTCGATCTAGCCACGTCCGTTCGTCCGTCAGTCCGACCGTTGCAAATTTGTAGGCCCTTAAATTTGAACGAAAAGCTGAAATTTGAAATGTATGCTCTCTTGGGTTCGAGATGCTTAAGTGTACATTTTTAAAATAGGACCACTGACACACCCACGCAGTTTCAGTTTCAGTTCAGTTTCAGTTTATTTATTAAATCTGGTGTGCACAAATAAGACTTAGTCTTTTATAGTACTTAAATTTAGGATAATTGAAGGATTGGTTTTATTTAGTAGATAACCTACAATAAGCAATAATTGAATAATACAAATACATTATAGCGGTAAACAGGGAGTGGATAGGAAGGGAGGAGAAAATTATGAGAACGAGGAATAGAATGTTAGAAGAAAGAAAGAAATAAGAAGTTGTTACATTTTCATGAGAAATACTCTAAAGCGGCATTTTTGAATTGTGTCGCTCCGATTATTCGTTTTACTGCTGTAGGCAGGGAGTTCCAGGGTCTGGTGGCAAATACGAAGAAATGACGTGAGGAGCTCAAATAGTTCGAGGAGGGAGTTATAAGACTAAACGTCCTTGCCGAACGAGCAAATTGAAGTTTTTCAAAGAGGTATGGTGGCGACCTTTTGTGTATAATTTTGTGCAAGAAGACACAGCACCTTACATTTAAAAACTGCTGAAGTGAACAGCCAAGCACATTATTGTGGTAATTGGATATGTGGTCGTGTCGACGAAGCCCGTACATATATCTAACCATATCATTGAATGCAACGGGTAATTTAAGCTGAGATAAGGAGTCCAGTTTACAGTACACAGCTGATGCATAATCAATGTAGGGAACCAGTAAGGTTTTAACTAGTCTCAGCCTCGTATTTACGGGAGTAAAACTTGAGTACAATCGTAAATACTTCCCACAGTGTAGTTAATGTGACTTACTGGGGATAGAGAGCGGTTAAGCTTAAAACCCAAATTGGTAACAGTATCTGCAAACTGCACTTGTGTATCGTTAAGGTAAATTGGCGGTACAAGTTCGACGTTGTGGAGCTTCTTAGATATTAAAATTAGCTCTGATTTTGCTCTTTAAAAAAACAACCTTTTTTTAATAAATCCCCCTAAAAAAATGTCACGCTCGCGGTTGAACGTCTATCGTTCGTTGGACAGGGTAGTTCTGGTCACCCCTCAGACTATACCAGCAGCTTAAAACCCAAAAAAATCGTGCCTCAAAAAAAAAGGAAAGAGGGGCAGGCAGAGAACTGCTCATAAATCCGGGTGACAAAAAGAAAATAACAGAGAAAAGAAGAGAAAGATAGAAAAGAAGAAAAGAAAACTCAATAATCTTTGCCTTACCAAGGAGAGCGAACGCTGTTCAGAAAATTAAAATAATCAAAAACTTACGGCGGTTTAAGCGTTGTCCCTTGCCGTCCTGCCAGCAGCACTTGGAGCGATGATCTCTGAAGTTTTTATAAAATGTTGGGCTTTACCGCCTCTTTTTCCACGAACTCACTCGCACCGAACACTATATCGTTAAAGCTAATTCATAAAATTCAGAAAACTTAACTAAAATCATTCACTTTATTCATTTAAATTATTCACTAATTCACTATTTTCTTTTCTGTTCAATCACTTGCAGGAATTATTTGCGGGGGACATACCCCAACTGGAGTACGATAGCCGATGGTCAGCGGAGCGAAGTGGGCTTTGTCCTTTTTGTCGTATACTTCATTGTCATCCGTTAATTGCGTTTGTTTTTAAACTCCGGTCTTCTGCCGTACGCAAACATGCACCGGTAAACTTACTGTCACTGGTTAGGTGTGAGCGTTGAAAGTATCCAACATTTGTATACCCTATTCTAAGGGTATATTAATTTTGACTCATAGTTTGTAACATACCTTAATATTGCCCGTACACCCCTAAAAGTTACTATATTTATGATCAGCATCGATAGTAATGTCGATCTAGCCATGTCCATCCGTCCCACAGACACGCCCACAAACTCAAAAAAAAAACAAATTTTTCGAAAAAATCCAATTTTGAGCTAGAAAGCTGAAATTTTTTATATATGATCTTTGACTCCTAAAACTACTCGGGAAATAAAATTTCTATCACTGACACACCCACAATTAAATAAAACAATTTTATTGAAAAACCAAAGTTTGAGCTAGGAAGCGTGTTTTACAAAAGTTTTGTTTTTTTTGTCGATTAAAACCTTTAAATGTTATACATATAACAAAATATGTAGAGCGTTCTTAACAATTCAACCATACTTAGACTTTTTTCACGCCCATTTATGAGGAATAGATACAAAAATAGGGTATCCAACAGTTCGCCCAAGCGGACTGTAGCCCGTCCCTATGTTTTTTTTCAAGATGCGGCCTTGATCTATCTTCGATGAATTTCTTGACTTCTGGATCTCACGTTACAGGTAATAGATTTTATTTGGAATTGGTGTTCCTTTGATCCTGAATTGCCAGGGAAGAGGACCGACCCCGTAGCATACTCGATTCCAGTTGCTGCGACACGAGAAGTTATCTCATGCTACTAGTAACCAGGTAATTGCAAGGAACTAGAATGGAATTGCTGACGCTGCAGTTTTTGCTGCTGCTCCAGTTGCCGCTCCACTTGGTTTTACAATTGTAGCCTCGCCATTAGCTGCTCCTTTAGCTTACTCGGCTCCACTGGCTGCTGCTCCTTTGGTATATGCTGCATCTTATGGATATGCTTCTCCGTTGCTGCTCCACTTTTACTGTAAAAAATATTAATGTGTTAAATAAAACGGGGTTTAAAGTGTGTATCTGAGCTTGTTTTGTTTAGTATCAATTTGTTCATTATCTGGAAAAGTTTCAGACAAAAGCGCTAATCGTAACCGCTTGTTGTCACCCTTCCCGATTTCTACGCAATTTTGTTGGCAATGTTTTTCTTTGACTATCAGTTCAGAGTAACCTAGTCGATTGTCTCTTTTAACCTTGTTGTCTAAAATTGTAATTGAGTAATCTTTTTAAATATGTAGGTAGGAACCGCTGAATTTTTCACATACAAGAGGTAGGTATACCTACTTTCTCTCCTTTTCTTAGTTATTCACATATATATCCTGAACCACTCCTTAACTTTGAACTCGGGGCTAAACTTCAGCAAATACCGGCACTCTTCACGTCATTCACACAACAACCGGCGCATTCCATACACCAACCCACCCCTACACCATATAAACGGCTTACCCGAGTTCATGTGAGAATTTAATTGAGGTGTTTGGATGGCCAGCAACTTGTAGGAAGGCGGTCTCGTATTCTGCAAGGAGCATTGCTCCCAATTGAACAAAAGAAAAAACAACACATAAGAGTCTGCTGCTCTGCCTGGTTTCGTGAATAACTGAGGCGTCTAATTGCATTATACGTGTTCGCAGCACATCGTGGAATATCTAGGATACCTAACCTATACACCAACTCCACACGTCTGAATTGTGCATCAAAACCCCTCCTCGAAGAAATAATCTAAAACTCAAAGCAACTTTGCCAATCACTTAACGTTATGAATACAATTCTGCGGAGTATTTCGGCCTCTCAAAGGGGAGACATATTAGTTTGTTTCAAAAACATACACAATCATACCTATTCACTTAGTTATAAACTACTCAAGTCGTTCTCATTAAAATTGTATAAGCCAAAATCTAGTGCGGGTCTAAGAAAACCCACAAAAGCCATCTGCAGGATATGTGTAGTGTATCCCCTAAAGAATAGCTTTAATTTTCCCGTGTATTGAAAGAGCATATATTTACGCCCCCAAAATTACAACAACGACAGCATCATTGTTATCGTCATACGAGTAACAACAAGCAACATTGTCCTCTCCGTCTCCATTATCCTGGGAAAAATCGTGAGAAATCTCAAACCACGACTCCACTCATCATTCAGGTATATACGAGTATATGAGTGTGTGCAGTGTTTTGACACGAACGCCATATTTTCTTAATTTATGAATAAAGCATCCTTTAGAGGACGACGCCAAGAAGTTGAGTGCGCTATTGTTTCGCCATTTATCCATGGTTCGCAGGAGTCGCACGTGAAGTGGGCGCAGGGATGCGGCTGATCCGAGGTAATGTAGACATTAAGCGAATGTGTAATAAATATCCTTTTGTATGCGCGCTGCCAGTTGTTGTTGCCGGCTGGTAGAGATGATGATGGTTGCGTTGTTCTTGAATAAATCCATTGTCTCCCGTCCCATACCGTTGAAGGTGGCGCGGATCATTTTGTGTGTACTTTGCTTCGAATTTATACAAAGTACTGTTCAACATTTCGTGACTACTTAAGGCTTGCACCGTAATTACAGCTGAATTCTCAGCGATTCTCTTAACATTGCTGGGAGCTAGACTTGTGTATGCATTGCAATTGTAAGTAATGACACAATTTCGGTAATTTAATTGCGTTGAAAGATGGCAAAATATAATTTGGCAAAGTGTTGTATTTTAGATAAGTTTTGTTCCGGGACATACAAAAATATATGCGGGTGTTCTTTTCTAGAGCTTTCGGATTTTCTCGAACCCAAAATTATATCAAGCTTCCGTTGAGAACTGAAACTTAAAGAACCGAGACAAATAAAAGAAACTTGTTTCCAAAACGTTATAAAGTACGAGTAGGTAGGTACTTGCTGGTTTTATTTCAACTTGCCAATTAATTTTATATTGGATTGGTTAATGTGCTAATATGGACTCTTTTTGTATGAACACAGGCGCATGGTGGCCCTACGGGATAACGGGAACTTTCCCGGATCGTTTCGTTTTTGGGAGCGTTTTTTTTTAGGAGGAACACATTTAAAAAACATAGGGACGGGCTACAGTCCGCTCGGGCGAACTGTTGGATACCCTATTCTTATTCCTATCCCTCATAAGTGGGCCTGACAAAAGTCTTAGTATGGTTGAATTGTTAAAAACGCTCTACATATTTTCTTATATAACATTTAAAGGATTTTATCGAAAAAAACGAAGCTTTTGTAAGAAAAAACGCTCCCTAGCTCAAACTTGGGGTTTTCAATAAAATTGTTTTATTTAATTGTGGGCGTGTCAGTAGGCGGATTTAAAAAAAAATACCTTGGGCAATAACTTTACGCATGCGCATTAAGAGCCCGTAGAGAGTATATATTATTAACTTCAGTTCCATAGCTCAAACTTTGACATTTCAATAAAATTGTTTTAAATTGTTCAGTGGGCGGATTTTAAAAAAGTTATCTCCCGAGCAGTTTTAGGGGTCATAGATAATTTATATAACAAATTTCAGCTTTTTAGCTCAAAATTGGATTTTTTTCGAAAAATTTGTTTTTTTTTAGTTTGTGGGCGTGTCTGTGGGCGGATTTCAAAAATTCTTAAACTTGATTATTTCAGGACCCTAGAGAGTATATGGTTAAAATTTTAGCTCTCTAGGTCCAGTTTAAAGACTTAATTTTTGCCGACGAACGGACATGGCTAGATCGACATTACTATCGATGCTGATCATAAATCTAGTAACTTTTAGGGGTCTACGGGCTATATTAAGGTATGTTACAAACTATGCGTCAAAATTAATATACCTTAGAACAGGGAATAATTATGAGTCACATCTTTTCATGTTTAATAGGTATTAGGTACAAAGGGTCTTTCATTAAGGACTTGACAACCTCTTTTTAAATACAATGCAAATTACTTGAGATCAAAATTGTATTGGCTTGAGTTACTATCAAAACATTTATGAAAGAACTTCGACTTCGTTCATACACTCCTCGCCACTTGAATAGGTCTGTTTTCTATCCTTCATTGCTCCAACACCAAGCATGCTAGAGACTTAATTTTTTTTTTTGTAAATTAAAGTTAATTTTATTGCTGTAATTTGATCAAAAGGAAATTTCAATGCTAAAGCTTTAAATTTTAACAAAATATTATCAACTAAAAACCGGCAAAATGCGGGGTCGAAAATTTGCGCCACTTGAATAGGACACTTTACTAGTGCGCGCGACAAGTTCTTTTAAGCCATAAATTCGATCCATCATACGGTGGAAAAATAATACAAAGTTCTTGTACATATAGAACATAAGTTAATCCACAGGTAAGATTGGAATCTAGTTTTCTTTTCGATTTATTTTGATTTTAAAAGAACGTTTCAATTTGACTTGGTTTTCTATGTGGTATCTCACAATTTTCCCGTTTTTTGGTTTTGTTTACATCAATTTCCTTTGCGTTGTTTTGAATGAACAACCATATTTCTTACAATTGTTACTACGTGAAGTGGACACCTGGAGTTACAGCGCTGTTTCACGGTTCGCCACAATCGTGCTTGGCTGAGAAGCAGCTGGTCTAGGTTCGAATCCCAGTGGAAGTAAATGGATTTTCGGGATACAAGGAAAACACACAGACCAGTACCATAGGAAAAAGGAGTCTGATGACGTAAAGGGCAATAACTTCACCTCGAGTGGTGAACAATATCTTTACTTTTTTGTGGGAAATAAATTCTCTAAACATTTTATGATAATTCAAGAACCGTACCTTACACCTACTCCAAATCAAACAGTGACCCCAACCAGGGGGGTTGCAGGGGGGCACCATGGCCCCCTTATGTATTGAACTGTTTATGGAATCTACTTGCGATTTCGCAATAAACAGTGCATTGCATAGGGGGGGGGGGGCATGCTGCCCCCTTGCAACTCTCCTGCTTGGGGTCACTGTTTGATTTGGAGTGGGTGCAAGGGTCTTTAGTTATAATAGACAAATTCTCAAATTATAGGTGGGAAATAACTTCGCAAAATTTACGGTGAAGTTATTGCTCACATCAGTGGGCAATAACTTCACAAAAAAAAGTGAAGTTATTGCCCACTCGAGGTGAAGTTATTGCTCATGTGAAGTTATTGCCTGTGAAGTTATTTCCCTGTACCGTCTGATGATCGGTTGTGGTGAACCGTGAAACAGCGCTGTAACTCCAGCCGTCCACTTCACGTGGTAGCAATTGTAAGAAATATGGTTGTTCATTCAAAACAACCCAAAACATTTCAATGTTGCGTCTTGGGATTCAGTCAGATGGTTCCTAAATCCCGTATATGCAAAGCATTTACCTGAGAAAAAATATTCACCAAAAAAACAAGGTAGGTTATTGTTTGTTTAAACGGCGTGTAGTACAAATCATAATCGAATTATTTGCTACCCACAGAAAATTGCGGACGCCCTGAAATAGAGTTCGGGAGCGCCGCATTACCCACATACATATTAAGGTATATACAAAGACCGAACTGAAGCGTCCGCAATTGTTTTTTTTTATACTCTATCATCGAGTTTGTGCTACGCGATCAGAAAGATCAACGAAAACCCTCAATGAGACCGCCTCAGCGCATCGTGCTTGGCTTAGTTTCTAACTTACGCAAAGAACATCCGCACGTGGTGTAGCAGTCATCGAAGTTTCAAAAATCTCCACCAGCAGACACGTGATTTCAATCACATTAGAACAACCGCATAAGTATAAAAAAAAGGAAGAAAAGGGCCTTATATAATCATCTAAAACACATCATTTAGTTCTTGTCATGAAATACCTGTGCATGCACACATGCTTGTATGCAGTGTTGAATCAACTCTCTTTTTTTTCTAACCAAAAACAAAAAAAAATATATTGCACTAACGTAAAGTCAAAGTTATAAACATCAAATAAGCATTAGAACATTTGTTAAAATGGGCTAGGGATTTGCCTAACAAGTGTTGGGTAATTTATTCATCCATATATACTGCACAGCGTGTGTAAAACAGGCAAAACCATCTTATACGTACCAACGACAGAAACATGTGACAACATCTTTTTCATCGTCTAAACAACCGTGAGTACTTAATTTCTAACTAATATGATCATAGATTTCTGAGGCAAAATCCTAAGACTTTTTTTCAATTTCTAAACATATAAAATTTGTGCTTAAATAAATAAATTACTAAAAATATACACTTACATACCACTACATACTTAAAATATCTGATTACATTAAATTAAATATCTACCCTAATTCCTCCAATAAAAAAACCTAAGAGTAATTATTATCCAGTGCATTATTGCTATCTCAAAATAATAATTTAAGTATAGGTACATAACACTTGTAAAGATGTTTCTCGTTTATAAGATATTTTTTTTTCTTAATGAATAAACCTACATACAGGCATTTGTGTAAAATATTAAAATGATTTCGATTCCTGTTTAAATTATCCGCTATTAAGGTTGTGATTGTGTAGATACGTGTGGGGGTATCTTATGGGACTATCCTAAAGAGATATGAACGCAGGATAGTCATGGTGAATCTCGTCTCTCACCAGACGCATAGGGGCATGGCAAGTCCAACATGTTCCGTAATACCAGGAACATCGTCAGCTACTTTCGATTTTTATCGCTCTTGATTCTCCCTTAAATCACTTTCCTCTCTCTTCTACTATTTGTAAACCTTTAGGAACCCTATCAGGCACGAAAATATATGTATGTATGTATAGGAAGGCAGCAAGTTCCCACCCCACCGTCGAGCTAACGCCGCGCATCCGCAAGCGTGCCTATTGCTGCCATCGGACTTAGGTCAACCACCACCTCCTTTCCATCAACCTACCTGTATATCACAAATAGAAGAAATATTTTAGATATTTCTGATTCTTTTTATTACAAAAATAACTTAAATTTAAGATAATTGGAGTATTTTACATTCAAATTTTTTTTTGATAGTATGTTGAGTCATCTTTCTGTTCCAAAACTTCACACATCCGGTTTGGAAGGGATGTTTTTTTTTTATTTTATTTTGGGCTTGGGTTATTTCGGGTATACTCGAATATTGTTGTCCTGATTCGTATACTTGACGTGTCAACCATCCCCAAACATTTTCAATGATATTTAAATCCGGAGAATAGGGCGGCCAGCTTAATAGCTCTACATTTTGACTCTGTATATAAGTTTAAACTACCCGAGCTGTATGTATTGGCGCATTATCATGTTGATAAATTTACGTCAGAGGTCTAAAAACGGTATAAAAGTATGGAAAAGCCTTTTCCATTATGCCATTGGAAGACAACGCATTCATTGTGGTTGACATAAATTGTATTTGGCAGGTTCCATAATAGGAAATGGCCTCCGACACTATCACATCTCAAACTCTGCTATGCAGCCGGTCCAAATAATGTGTTTCTTTGCGGAAGTCATGCAAATAGTAGCCATCGGGGCGTTCCAAATTATTTTTTTTTTTCATCGGAGAAGACTACTTTCGAAATAACACGATGTAATACTTGCCTTGACACCGCATTTATCCCTGATTTTTGCCAAAGAGTCGTGAGAATTTGACGCTTTTCTTGCAATAAGTCGCCTTTCCGCATTAGTAAGCACGCTGTGTGTCCGGCCTTTCATGTTTTTTCCATATTCATACTCTTTACTTAAAAATGTAGATATAACGTGTCGGCTCCTCTCGATTTCTTTTTTTTATCTATTTTGGCAATAGATAAGCCAGCGTCCTTGTAAGCTTTGAATTGTCCTTTTTTCGCCTTGGTTAATTCTTTTTCTCGAACCATTTTAGGTTTTTTTTTAAATTAAATAGTCGAAATTAACAAAAAAATAAATCGATCAACGAAGAATATGAGTCCGCGTGCCAAAGATAATGATCAAACTAAATGCATGTTCTATTCAAGTGGCGCAAAAATGTTATTTTGATTCGAATGAATGATAACATAAAGTGGAAAAATCATATAACGGCTGTTTTCCAGAACTTGCAATTTTGTCACAGAGAAAGAAAGAAGAAAAGTTGGAAAAAGATAACGGAAATAATATCATTATTTTATCATTCCGCTTTTTAATTATGAGCAATTAGATAGATAGATAGATAGATACAAAATTTATTTCCCATAAATCCATGCACATACAAGTTCATAACATTATTTCATTGCTTACATATAAGTAGGTTTAAGTATAGATTTAAGAAATAACTTAAATGACATTTTTTATTTTTTATACTTAAGTATTAAAAATAGTGTCAAATGCCACTTCAATGTGCATTACAACAAGATATTTTTATTATGGGTGGGGTGACCCTTTAACAAAAGTAAATACATAATAAATATGCATAATCACAAAGAAAAGATAAAAGAAATACAAATATTAATTAGCAAAATAGAAAAAAAGATACAAGGAAACTTTAGTTACACCAGAATGTCAGAAAAAATTGATTCTAAGCTATCATAGTCAAAATCAAAAAGCCAAGCTCTTACGGATTTAACAAACTTTACAGAAGAGGTCAATGATCTTATTGCTTGCGGCAACTTGTTAAATAGGCGGTAAGATAAAACCAAATAAGAATTACGAAAAGCAGTAGTACGAGAAGCGGGTATAGATACAACATTCGAAAAGTGTCTACGTAAGTTATAATCAGAAATTAGTCTGCAATTAAGATTTCCCGATCTCATGAAAAACGTTTTTAATACTTTGAAACAATACAAATGACGAACTGGAAGAATTTTCATATCACGAAATAAAGGATAACAGGGATGCCGACAATGTTTCCGTCATATTTTCCTCAATATGTTTTTCTGTAAAATTAGTAGGGGTTGAATTTTATTCATATAAGAACCCTCCCAGCACGCAATTCCATATTGAAGTTTGGAATGAAAAATACCATAATAAATAGTTAACAATAATTTTTGAGAACAGATATTTTGTAGGTGATAGAAATGTCTGAGGGTATAACGAAAATATTTCCTTAAAGACTCTGTATGATTTGCAAAGCTCATCCTAGCATCAAAAGTGAGGCCCAAGTACTTAAACTTATTAACTTTTTCAATTAAAAAACACTTTTCGCTGCAACTCACAGTGTGGTAGGAAAATTGCAAATAGGGTGCCTATTCAAGTGGCGACGAGTGTATGCCCACCACGGGAACGTATGCAGCGGTCGATACATTGAATCCAATTTTCGATGACTCACATTTCGACCGATACGTCCGCTATTTCTCGTTCAATATTGGTTCTGAGCTCCTCTTACGTCGCCGGCTTGTTGGCAACGATTTAATGTAGCCCTATAAAAAAAAGTCTGGAGGAGTAAAATCACACGATCTCGGCGGCCAATAGACGGGTCCGTTTCTCGAGATAAAACGTTCACCGAACTGAGACTTCAATAACTCGATTGTTGCACCCGCTGTGTGTCTTGTGGCGCCGTCTTTTTGGGACCACATATCACTGATGTCCAATTCATGCAATTGCTCAAAGACCCTTTATATGTGACCAATGAAATTTAATTACAATTATTTATATATGTACATGCTTCGCCAAATTTTTGATGTACAGAGGTCTGAAGGTACAAGTTTTTTGCACTTCGGTGGATCCAAATATGAATTATGGTCATAAAAAAAGCTTTTGTTGTTTTTTGTATGAAATTCATAATAAATATACACAACAATGAATAGAACTACAATCACTTACATACTTAGACAAATTTTTGATTTACAGAGCTCTGAAAGTACGCGTTTTATGCACTCATCCCTAAACAAATTAATTACGCTGACGAAAAATCATGTCATTTCTATATTTCTTGTATTTATTTATTAAGAATAAACATAAAATAAAATACATAAATTAAAATAGCAATCATTTACATTTTTGTACAAAAACAGATTCTAAAAGAACTTTACTTTGTTTAAGTTGATACATTTAAAAACTGCAGGACTTCATGTTCGATACCACTTTTTTTTCTTTTCGGGATGCACCTGCGACATGCTATGAAAGGGCCTGAAGTTATCACCAGTTTGTTAAGAAGATCTGTGTTCGTGACCAACCGCGATGATTTGCTTGTAAATAGTTCCCGATACTTCCTACTCTCTTTGTTTCTTGCCTCTTGCGCTTCTTCCGAAAGTTGTCCAATCGGGAAAATGCAAGAACTTATCTGCTATGAAATAATACTTTATGAACTCTTACTGGCATGTAATATCATCCTAGTCCTGCTCGCACATTTGTCAAAAGCATCTAAATTAATAGGACAGGCTAGAGCTTCTAAATAATGTGGAACCCTGTAATAAGCTCTATATGAATGCCTGTTATGTCAGCCGTTTTATTTTCGTCTCGGAAGAATCGCCATGCCGTATTGCCATAGTTGAGTTGGCATATTAATGAGTACCTACGCCAGTTTCCTTTCTAAATCTCTCTTGTATAAGCTTTTTCTTGGCTTTCAATTTTTCTTTGCTTTCTTGTTCTTTGACTTGCCAAACCTTAACCTCTATCATGTATGCTATGTGAAGGATACACTCCATGAAACGAATCCAAGAATAGAGTGGACTTAACCCAAAGGACATTAAAAAGCGGATTCTCCGACTTTCTGGAATTAATATTATTCATTTCGAATGGCCTTGCACCGCATCTGTAACATGTTTGAGAAGATGAAGTCATAGGTGATAAGGCAGTGCACACTTTACCATCTACCATTGTTAGAAACAAAACAGGTTTTTCTGCAACATGAAATTCTTGCACGTGAATTTCAACAGGTGATAATGCGTCATCTTGCTCTACTATTTGGAAATCCAAGCCCCAACAATTAGTTTTTTTCGTAATTTCGATACATTCTCAAAATTACAAAAAAAAACATATTACGAGTATGTATCACATGCACAAGCATATACCTGCACTTTAAAATTATACAAATGTAGGTGAACGCATTCCTCTCAGGGGAACATTGAGTAATTTTAGTTTCTCTCTGTTATGTTTGCTGGAATTCCACAATAACCAAGTCCTTACCCTTGATTTTCGTGTTATTATTCCCAGCTGCGTGTCTCCAAGTTGCTGAATGTGTGGGACTGGAAAAAATAAGTTCTGTAGTATTACGGTAGCGAGTGCTGGGGATTTTATTGACATTTTCTGACTTTAAAATTGATTGAATTGCCCAGGAACACGTTTTATCGCTTTCATCTTCGGTGCTTGATTTGGGTGATCGATTTTTTTTTAATATAAAAAAATTAATTCATTCAGTGGATTACATGCAGCTGATGATTTGCGGCGTTGATTGGATAAATACAAATGTCCTTTCACATTATCCAAAATGCAATTGGATTTGGGTAATGGAGTTGATTAAAATTAACTGGAAACATTTAAATGAGCAGCTTTACTGATTGCTGATTTTATTATTTATTTAACGATTTAATTACGGGCATCGATTAAAGCCCTTGAGAGATTTTTTTTTTAAAATACACTATCAGCTCTGTGTCGTGGAGTGCTTAAAGCAAGCAACTATCACGAGCAGAAATTGACGGCACAAAAAGTACTCTCACAGGCTCATTATTTAGTGCAGGTGTTAGTAAGGACAAAACAATTAAAAATACAACAATTATGTACCTACAAAATACTAACACAGACACAAAATAATGCAAACAATTTAAGACATTAAAGCATTATTACGCAAAATATTTTTTAGCTTAATTTTACTAACATGCAAGTCAATCCCATGATCATTTAGATTATAGATTCTACTCATGCGACTAATAGGCTCATGCTTCCCATAATTCGTTTTATGATGGGGGCTAAACAATAATTCAACACTGCGCAAATTATGGGCACCACCACGAAAATTAAAGCCAATAGACGACAGCAAGTCAGGTGCATATATTTGACCGGATATAAGCTGCTGTAAAAAAATGATATCGCTATTAAGCCTTCGTTGAGAAAGGGGTAACATTTGAAGAAGCTTAATACGCTGACTGTAAGGAGGAAGGTTAAAAGGATCATCCCATGGAAGTCCTCTAAGTGCAAATCGAATAAATTTACGTTGAATGGCCTCTATTCGCTTTGAATGAATATTGTAGAACGGCGTCCAAACTTGTGAAGCATACTCTAGAATTGGACGGACAAAACAATTGTACAATGACATAGTAACGTATGGGTCATTAAATTCTTTGGCCCACCTTTTTACGAAGCCCAGCAGGTTGAGTTGGAAAAGAAATAAAACTAGGAACACGCTTCTACATTATATAAAATGTTTTTTTGTATAATGCCGAACGCTATTGAGCTCTAATTAATTTTTGACCTTAAGAGCTAACAGAGCGAGTTTGGATGATGACCAACGAGGACGAAATGTATGCCTTCTTTGGGATGTTGCTGTTTGCTGGTGTGTTTCACTCCAATTCGCAGAATTGTGGGCGAGTAACAGTATGCCCATCTACAAAGGCACCATGTCCTTCAACCGGTTCAAGCACTTGACCACATACATCTGCTTCGATAACGGTGACACTCGTGCGGAGAGGCTTCAACAAAGCAAATCTGTGGCAATAGACGATGTATGGCTCATGCTGATGGCTAATTTAGAGAGAGCATACATCCCGGACTGCCAACTGACCGTCGATGAGCAGTTATTTCCGTATCGCGGACGAAGTAGGTTTACTCAATATATTCCGAGTAAGCCCGCGAAATACGGAATAAAGGTTTGGTGGGTCTGTGATTCGGTGTCAAATTATCCCCTGAAAGGAATAATTTATACGGGAAAACCACCAGGTGGCCAACAAGAGGCGAACCAAGACGAGAGTATAAGTGCAAACCAGAATGCTCTTCATAATGTATTTTTATTTAGTAATAAATTAAGGCACCCGCACCTTTTCAAACGGACTAAAACATGAGTTTTGTCATATTTTTATACACCCATACCCACATACATACATACTAGCCGCATATACTAACACAAAACCACACATTTAGTACATCTCTGGTCATCTCCCGTTCCCTGTCCTGAAATATACGCATTTAATATTTATGGGTCTGGGCAGACCCTTTACGCTCCATTTACCGCCTAATATGCCACCGCTCATCGGAGGGTTAAGAAACAAAGTAATATTGTTTACATCTGCCCCGTCCGTGGGGTATGTGTAAACAAAACTAAAACTCATGTGGGGTAGGTATAAACATGAAATTTTATTATTTTAAAAAAATTAGCGAATGACGAAATTGCTTACATTAGTGTCGAAAGTGTATCTAGATGCAGCTCGAGATGTTCCTGGTAGAACAACTGGACCAGGAAGAATATATTTTATCACATTTCGCGAAACGATGGAGATATCGTCAATGAGTGGATATACAAAGCTTAAAGTCATCGATGCAGACCTTCTTAAAAATTGTATGTCAAAGACAAATTGGCTCAGGACTTGCACTATCTTTCCAAGAAAAAAAATCGGACGGCCTTTGTGGTCGGCATTGACTAAAACAAATTCTCCGTCCTTGAGTTCATCAACGTCTTGTAAAGTTTTCGGACAATTCTTTCAGTCATCCGATGAAAAATCTTCACAAAAGTTAGAGCCGCCAGATGATCATTTAAATTCACACTTATTTCAGAGTCCGATGAATCCTGCTGTCGCTGCAGAAAAAGACAGTGAATAAAAGTCTAAAAATCTGTCTAAATAAACGACCTTACCAAATTCTTTTTTGGAAAAGCTTTTGAATTTTGTTTCTTTTTCGGTTGTTTTGCATTAAATTTTTCTAAATGGTTGATTTAGCCAGCTTTCTTTTGCTAGTATTTTTTCGGACAAACTTTGGAAATGGACGAACACTTTCTATGGAGGCATTGAGCTTTCGAGAGTCATGATCTGATTGTGGTATTAAGGGATCATTGTAAGCATTAGGCCGCGATGGATCATTTCTCCCTGGAACTGGAATAGAAAGTTCTTCCAAAGCTCCCCTTTCCGACAAGTAAGACTGTTCAGAAGGCATTGAAGCTGCAAAGTCATCATCATTAAAAATGTGTGTATTCAGTGGCCATACTCCTGAGTTCTTAAATCCAGAGTTAATATTGCGAGCAGAAAATGTATTTTAAAATGGATCCCGAGACAGTTCGGCAATATCATAAATCGTGATTGGAGACCCTGGTTTGGTGGTTAGGCGATCTTGAAAAGAGACTTTTAAAGCGCTTTTAAATGGGCCGTATACGGATATATCAAGGGGTTGCAAGCGGTGACTACAATGTGGCGGAAATGACAAAATTATTATTCCGTTGTCTCTTGCATAGTTTACAGCTTCGATGGATACATGGCTCGTGTGGTTATCAAGTAGGAGAAGAATATGATCATTTTTGGAGCACTTTGCATAAGTGTTCAAATATTTCAGCGTTTCTACAAAGCTATCAGCGGTCATCCATCCACTTTTTGTTGCCAGTCCCATGCCTCCATTAGGAGCACCGTTTAAAAAACATCTTTAAACTTTACTCTGGGGAAAATGTAGACTGGGGGGAGAGCTGAACCAACAGCATTAATAATAATAAATTAATAATAATAATGCTAACAAATGTAACTAGCTCACCACGCTCCTGTGACACAATTTGACCAACTTCTTTCGTTTTTGACTCAGCAATCACCTAAAAATAGAGACGTTTCACACTTTGGAACACATAATGTAGTAGGTAAAATACTTTTGGATTGGAAAGAACGGTAGTTACACCCGTTTCATCTAAATTATAAATGCTATGTGGCTTAAATTGGTACTTTTCCATGACGGTAGTAAAGTTTTTAAAGAAAGTCTGCACATGTTCCTTATTGAATGAAATGGAACGAGATAGTGATGTGCTTTCCGGCTTTCTTAAGCTAAGGGTTGGGTGCCGCTTCATAAAAGATTGCATCCAGTCAATTCCAGCTTTCGGGGATTTTAATTTTTATAAAAGAAGCATAGTTATAAGCAAGATCTCTGGTTTGAGCGAAAGTTAGGCCATAGCACTGCTTTGCACATTTTATGAGGTACTCTTTAAGCGACACTTCTTGGTCAGTGTTAAATATCTGTCTTGCAGAATATTTTGGTTTGTCCTGAACAGCAAGTGAGACTAGACATACTTCAGCTCCTATAAGACCAGATTTATCAACTTCTGAAACTCCACTCTAATTTTTTCTAGCCTTTTTTACCCTCTTAAATAATGTTGTTAAATTTATTTTAAATTTTGCAGCCGTTTCTCTGTAAGATTTCTTCTGAAACATGACTTCACGAATAGCAGCCATATAAACCGATTCGGATATTTCAACCCTCCCTTTCTTTGTGTAGATACGGACCATCTTCTATCAGAGAAATAGAAATGGATATTTGCAATTTTAACACTCAACTTAAAAACTCATTAAGATGGGGCAGGTGCAAACGCGTTCACAAGTACCCCTTTTAAGCCGTTTACAGCTGCCCCAGTTTGCCTTTTTGAAAAGAAAATTTTCTGACAATTTAAAATGGTTGCCAAACAAGAACTTACCAAAATAACTTGAAACTACAATGCTGCAGCTACAAAAGCATACACTTTCACTTTGAATTGGTCAAAAACTTCACTTTAAATCCACAATTTAACACTCATTCAAAATTGTACCTTATGACAGCGAGAAACTTTTTTCGTGAATAAAATTGTACACTGAAATTGGTACTTACCCTCTTTAACATAAGGTCCGTTCGCGAACTAATATGCAAACGTAAATTTATTTAAACTTTCGTGCAAAACTACCCAAACGCGTTCGCATACTGAGAAAATGGTGAAAAGATGAACGAAAGAAAAATGTACTTTCGTTCATTTTTCTTCACACAGAATTTCAGCTGGCAAGAAAATGAAAACTGTCAAATGATGAAATCCTATGAGTTTGCTAGCAAAAAAAAACAGCTGTTGCCTTTTTTCAAGAAAGTTTATATAAATTTACGTTTGCATATTAGTTCGCCAAAAAAACAATTTAATCAGTAGCCGTTTTTTGAAGGTGGTAGACCAGAGATGGCAGAAATGCGATTTTTTTTGGTTTACTACATTTGTTACGTCTGCTACATAAATGAGGTAGTTAATGTAGTGTGAGTTCATAAATGTAAAAATGCTGCATTCCTGCAGATTCTGCGTTCATTATTGTAAAAGTACTGCATTATCATTGCAGGAATTTGGCAGCTCCTGCGTTCATAAAAAAAAATTGACAGTCAGCATGCTGTCAATTGTGCATGTGTTTTTGTTTTGTTGCCGAGCAGCAGGAAAATTTGGGGAGAGAAGGAGTTAGTTAAATTTTTGCAAATTATTGAATTTTCCACGCATATGTGGAGAAATAACTATTGAATTCGCATTTAAAACATTAAAATGAATAAGTTTTATTATATAGGAATGCAACAAGAGCAAAAAATCTGGTCTAATGATGATACGAAATTGCTTGCATCCTTTCGGCTTTGTGTTCCATCTACACATCCAAGAACGTTTCGAATCGGATTATTTCTTATGCTTACGAATTTGTCCATTAATTGTTAAATCATTGGTTGAATCAGGCCATTTTATATGTCTCTTTCGTAAATTGAACAGCAATTTGGTTATTTCAATAAAATATTCGAAAGCTGCTCCTTTAGCAACATTAAACAAATTACTGATTTTCCTAAACGACCAGTTATTGGCAAGCTTCCAAATAGTGCTAGCCTCAAACCAGTTTTAGGTCGACCAAATTTTATTTTATTTTTCCAAAATGGATTTAGTTTATTCTCCACAACCTAATACACTTCATTTTTAAACTTAAAAATTAAATATGGAATTATGTTACGGATGTGGAATTAGCGTGCAAATATACATTTTAGTTTGGCCCCCTGTACCTTGTACGGAATTCGAACTAGCTTGTCGAAATTGATCAACATGGTGGAAACCGGAACCGGTATTTTTTTTCTCTATGTATGCACATGCAGACATCCAGCCAATACTCCATGGTTACATTTCCCAGCGATCCCTTTCTTTTCCTGCTTGACTTTTAGAGGAGGCACATCTCCCGGTGAAATATTTGAAACCTAGTCCAAATTCTGGTTGTCACATCATAGTCCACCGCGAAAAGACAATAATTGTTTTTTTTTTAAACCATAGTCTTAGGATTAATTCAATTTTGACATAAGGTAAATATCTCTCTAATTATCGCCAAAATATCTACAACTTACAAAAAAAATATATACACTATGTATTCAAGTCATTGAGAATTAATTTCGTGAAATCACATTTTGGTTTCCACGCCCTAAGTCCCAATCATCGATATTCGGCAGGAAGAGGATTTGGTAAACGAAAGATCACCGTAAGACCAAAAATAGATTTTTCCCACAATCTATGTATGAATAAAATTAACCGCTGCAACTCCACAGAGAGCCACCCAGAGCTGCCAACTCATGTCATGAAAATTATGCCCAATTTTTCACAAAATTATGCCCATTTTTGAAAAAAATCAAAATAAAACTGAATATGGAAAAGGCATTCATTTTTGGTATTTATAGGGTCTTTCCTTAAGGACTTGACAACTTCTTTTTTAAATAAAATGCAAACTAGTTGAGATATCTCAAAAAAAAATTGGCTTGAATTACTATCAAAACATTTATAAATGCAATTCGACTTTGCTCATATGACCACCAAGGGAACGTATGCATTCGATACGTTGAACCCGATTTTCGATGACTCGGCCGCACATTTCGACCGATACGGCCGCTATTTCTAGTTTAATATTGGCTCTGAGCTCCGCTAACGTCGCCGGCTTGTTGCCATAGACCAATGATTTAATATAGCCTCTTGAAAAAAAGTCTAGAGGCGTTAAATCACACGATCTCGGCGGCCAATAGACGGGTCCGTTTCTCGAGATAACTGAGACTTCAATAACTCGATTGTTGTACCAGCTGTGTGGCTTGTGGCACCGTCTTGTTGGAGCCACATATCATCGATGTCCAATTCATGCAATTGCTCAACGAAATAATGTTCCAACATGTCTCTGTAGCGAAAAACATTTACCGTAACGTGACGGTCATTTTCATCGACTAAAAAAACGGCCCATTTACGACACCGGTGTAATGTTTTGTGTGGAGGAATGATAATTTTCCTATAAGCAAGTATGTGGCCTATTGCCCTATGCTGTATTAAGCGCAGAACGCTGTGGTATTTTGCTGTTTAAAGCGCAGCTCGCTAATGGACTAATGGCATGTGAGTGCCGCTGTGTATAATGAGTCAAAATGCTGGATTAAGACTAATTTTATTTAAATCGATATCGTCCTTTTATACAAAAATCATTTACAACTAATTCACAATACGTATCGCTAACAATCATACATGCATACTATAAGAATAGACATACATAATTCTTTTAACCTACATTATTCATAAAACATTCATGCTCACATTTCATTATTACAATCAATTAATTGTCCTCATTTCTATTACCTGGGTCAATGAATGCAAATGGAAACAATAACAGACACACGTACTATGTTGAACTATTGCATAGCATGAATCACTGTCGCTATTACTTCGATGCCATTTGACACCTTCCGTATTCGAAGCAAAGCGCAGCGATTCAATGTTACGTAGTCGTTTTCATTCTTTACTTTGTGCCTGTATTGAGTCACACTACACCGGCATGAAAACCGCACCAACAGTGACTTTTTGCGGATGAAGTCCTGTCTCATGAAGCACATGAGGGTTCTCCCCTGTCCAGTGATGCATATTTTGTTTATTGACGAAGCTGTTTGACCAAAAATGGGCTTCATCGCTGAAGATGATTTTGCAGTGAAATTCTTCATTATCTTCCATCATGTCCAGAGCACAATTCTAGAACGTACGTCGCTTCTTATGATCAAGTGGCTTAGTTCTTGAGTCAGCTTGAGCTTATAAGGGTGTAGGCCATGATCCTTACCCAAAATTCGCCATATTGTGGTCTGGGAGAGGCCCAGATCTTGATAACGCAGAGAAATTTAATGATTTCACTGGTTTGCGACGGACGCCTCTACGGCAGCAATTATGTCCACACTTCGGGCAAAACGTAGTCTAACGGTACGGCAACATCAAGCAGCGAATGTGTTGACTCGAATTTTTTTTTACTAGACTGTGAATTGCTGTCTACTGGGACGAGAATTACTGCCGAAAATTGGCGTTAACGCTCTTAAAATTGCGACAACCGACTCGGAATTTCGGTAGTAAATTTTAATTATTTGTAAACGTTGTCCCTTCGTGTACTTCACCTTGATGAAAATGTTGATTTCACTGAATATTTTTACATTGACAGTTCGGTAATCGGTTTAAGAGTGCCTTCACACTGAAAGTTTGAACTTGTCAAGTCGCTAATGAAAGACTCAGTATTTAATAATAAATAGATAAACTAGAAATAGAAAAACTCTAAACATAGAAAACATCAGATCACAAATAACAAAATTATTTAAAGTCTTTCATCTAATTTTAAGTGAAAATAACATAAAATCGTAGCAAATTTATTTGAGCTCAAAAAAATATGCAAAATCACAGGAAAAACATTCATTTAAAAAACCTCATATTTATAAGTTAAAATTATATAGAAACTTGATCTTCATCATAGTCTTTAAAGTCATACATTGTTTGGTTAAGGAAATTGAAATGGCTTTCATTAAACACTTTCGTGGCAGTGTTCATTTTTAAAAAGCCTTTGTGCGTATTATATTCCGCTTAAGGTTTTAACATTTGACGAATTTCTTACTATTGCCTTGTCTTGATTTATTGCTAAAAAAAATTCGCTCAACCGTAGCTGATAATGTGTAGACATAACGCTCTAGTTACAAACTTTTCTAACTATAGAAACATTTTGGAATTATCCCTTTTTGTACGTATGAATTATTTATGTAGGTTTGAATTACGAATAGGTACATGAAATAAACCTAAGAAAAATTGCTGTAAAATTGTGCCCATTTTAGCTTATTTTCAGATTAAGTTGCCCAGGTGCCCAAGGCTTCAAAATTATGCCCAAAAGGCATAATTATGCCCTAGTTGGCAGCGCTGGAGCCACCGCAGACGACCAGTATAAAAGTCCCTCGACACCCTTTTGGAGACTACCCACCTCGCCCGCACTCCTACTCATAGACCAATTACGTTCCAATTGATATCAGCAAATATCGCCTAATCGGTCCAGTCATCCATCGATCGGGGAGCGCGACACACACGTAATCAGCGGTCATAGGTGAGTCGGGTGGTGCGGTCAGTGGTCGGCGACGGGCGGAATACGAGAGCAAGTGATCTTAACTCGGTTTTCGTGGTACCGGTAAAAGCCGTGAGTGTGTCAAATTGGTATCCTATGTCAACAACAAAAAAAATATATATATACCCACAAAAATTCAATATATAAAGTGCGTAAAGAACTCGTAAAACACGATTGATCCTTGCTATAGTTATAATAATTGCCTAAAGTTTCATTTTCCTAAAATTTTCTATTAAATTAACTTGACTGAACTTAAAATTACAAAATAATATACCTAAATTAGAATACCTACTTGTGATAGTGAGTTTGGCTTATAAATTAAGCGTTAGTGAATTGGATATCAAAATTATAGATACGGAACCACGTGGGATATTGTGCACAATCTCCAGACGGATAGGGGTGAGTTTTTGTTTGTTCATTTTCTTATGTGGGTACTTGCCTTCATACATTGGATATATTAATTTATGATTGCCAAACAAAATCTAGTTTGTTTTTTCTCCTATAAATTTTGTATTTGCCTATCTTTATATATAATTAATTTATTGATGATCCCAGGAAGAAACAAAACCTAATTTTTAATTTCGTTACTGAACTATTAAATCATATTACAATGATTAACGCATATTTCTGGCAATAAATGAATCTAAGCGTATAAAAATGCAGTGATTTTTCAGTTTAATGGGGTGGTGTGTGGTGAAGTTTCAGGTGTCGTCACACGGTAAGAAGCAGTAGATCGATCAAGGGCGGAAATAGGGTCAGCTTCAAAACTATCGAGTACCAAAGCTGACATGGTGCATTTAATTGCAAAGGGGTGGGGTAAAAGTACTCTGGCGACATGCCATCTGGTTGCCCGTGAGCTATATTAGTTTGATTTCTGATAATGAAGTAGCGTCCGTTCGCGTTCGAAAGTAAAGTCTTGGCATGAACATATTTTAGTTCTTTTGTTGTGTCTGGTACTTGCGGATCAAGAACGCATTTTGTTTTAGCCGACTAAATGCAGATGGCGTTATGAATTGAGCTAGAATGTTTGTGTCTAAACTTTTGCTGTCATCTTCATTTTAAATACACACTTTGAAAACGAAGAAAGCAAGACCAAATAAACCGGTTTGTCTCTCTCGAATCTTTCCGCCGAACGAATTTCATTCCATTGTGTATGCATTTTTTTTTCATTGTAAGAAGGAGCATAGGCGTAGGCAGCGCAGGTAGCATGTTCATGTACGTATGCTTTGCAAGTAGCAGAGGTTGATGATGGATTTGTATGGATAATGGATTTCGCATTGTCGACTCTCTGGATGGAAGGGGCGATTCGTTTGAAACGAAAAATTTAATAACATTTGATTTGGGTATTTTTCTTTCAAATGAGAAATTATGAATTTATCGCATTTTAGATTCTCGCTATTTTGGCTATATCTTGTCGAAAAATGTACCGATTTATATCATTCTTTTTGTAATTGATTTAGAAATATTCAGTCTAATTTATAAAGCAATGACATAATTTATTTTGTGTCGGTATTGTGCCATGCTGCACCACCACTTATTGGTCAATAGGTACCTACACGATGAATATTTATATGGATAATACGAATTTTCGTTGTTTAAAGTCCCTGCACCTTTGCAATAAAGCATTGAGGAAGGTCACTTGTTTGTGTTTTTTGCTTCTAATGAAGGTTGCTTGATTGGTTCTCTTTCGCATTACCCATGTTGTAACATTAGATATACGTGTTTTTAATCACCGAGCTTTAATCAGACGGCCTACTCCTCGTTTCGTTCTATTATTAGTTGTCATGCCCTGTGGTAAATGGTTCTGCTGAAATTTGCAATATATTTTTTTTTAGCTTCTGGTTCGCCAAGGCGAAGAAAAAGGTACTGCGACCTATGAGGTCGTTTGTACCGTCTGGGCCAGAAATATGTTAAGCTAGTAGTATTTCTTCTTTCCGTATAAAGCGGATAATGCTACCAGCAGACCACTTCTTTATATCTTCGGAACTCAGTTGTTCTCTGAGGCCGGACATTCACCTAGAATGTGTTCAGCTGTTTCGTCTTCCTCAAGATATAGCCGGCATTCTGCAGAGTCAACTATTTTCATTATGTTTAGGTGATATCGCAACCCGTCGTCGGCCTTTTCGTTGCCTTCAAAACCTTCGTGGCCCGGAATCCACCACAGTTTGGTCTTGTTCCTTTACTTTACCTACTGAACATGTAAGAAGTAAAGAAATTATGAGTTTATGGTTTTTTAGACTCTTGCTATTTTGGGTATATCTCGTCCAAAAATTCACCGATTTCTATCATTTCTTTTGTAATTGATTCAGAAATATTCGATTTGTTTTTTATATTTATAAGCGAACACGTTGTTGGATACATCTGTTAGAGGCAGCTCACCTGTCGATTTACATTTTTTTTTTATTATTTGAATGAATGTCAAACAAACTACCTACCTATTTAGACATGCAAAAATATATGTTTTCATTGCTTTCTTAAAAGAAAAAAAAACAAATACTGAGAATATTATGTATGTAGTTTAAAGATAAAGAAATGTTCATTTAACCAATTTGGATATTCGAGGCATAGGTACCAATCACAGCATTGAATATTTTATTTAAATTTTTTTTAATGCTGTGGTTGGTACTAAAAAAAAACACAAGTCTGTTCTCTTCCGCATTATCCAGGAGGTGGAACATTTGATGCGTTTTTTTAGGCCTACTCCTCGCGCATAGTTCATAAATAAATAAATAAAATATTACGTAACATAACAACGCATAGGGTCCTTTAACCAAAAGCGCATACCTAAAGTATATATAAAAAATAAATAAACTATATATTAATATTACCATAACTAAAAACAAATAAAAATAAATATGAGTACATATAAATATTTATATATGAAAATCAGATAAACACACCCATTCATTTATTAAAATATAACTTTATTTATAGATATTTATTTACATGATGCTTATCCTTAAAGTTTGGCAGCCTTAAATCCTTTTTGTTTTTTTTTATTGTAAATTTAATCAGTCCGATTAAAATAAATTTAACGATGTCTTCGTTGTGTCCATAATTGCTACACGTCATGGTTTCTGTCACTTCCAACTGGTTTATCATCTGAGACATGAGGTTTTCAACCAAGTTTGCTTGTTTGCGGTCCTCCGGAAAAACTGTTTCGAATATCTCCTTTATTCTTTTCGCAGTATTTTCGAAGCTTATAGTAGGCACCGTAAGCTTCCCAAACTCTGAAACAGTTTGTGTGGTCTCATAAGCCTTGAGACGTATTAACAATGCTTGTTCTCGATAAGAATTTGTCTCATCGATCATAAATTGCGTGCAGGCTTCGCAATTAATCTTGTTCCGTAACTTAAACGCTGCAAATCCTGCGTAGAACGTCAAAGCTCCTTCCTGAAGCTTCTCTGAACATCCTTTCGTTAGTACTGTTTCTATAGTGTTGTTCCTTGCGTAGTCTTCATCTGCGTCATCGTACTCGATATTGTTTAAAATATCGGTCTCCATGATGATGAAACTACCTGTTCGTAATCAGGTGAGACGGAGGTACATACCAATTGTATTCAATACCAGCAAACATCCTACGGTCTCCTCGCAATATGCCATAACCTACCCCCAAATTTCCATTAGAGCCAACAATTAATATACCATCTTTGTATATACATACATAAGTGAATATGAAGACTTTTCTTTTTAGCTTAAAGATGGATAAGTTGTTTTAATTTTCCTTAAACGGTAAACTCTCTTAAGCGGACAAAAATGTGCACCATTAATGTCCCCTCAAGGAAGATTTCACTGTATGTATATACATACATATGAAACTTATATTTTTTCTGGCTGAGGTATTAACGAGGCTAGAATAAAAAATGTGGGTTTCTATAACATGCGGTACGTCTAACCATGCGTTTGATGGAGTTCAAATTTTTAATGCATTTGGGTACCTACCTATAAAATTTCATAATTGTACCTACCTACTTCAAAAGATAAATTTAAACTATACTTCATTTCTTTAGTACCTACTGGGACATCCTGAAACCGAAATTTGCATTAAGTATATCGGCCGCTAGTGGTCGGTATGACGGTATCAAAAGAAGTAGGTATCAAAAAGAATACCTAAATCAATGATATTTAGCTGCCCAAACTGAGGCACTCAGGTGCTTGTGCAAAACCAAATGAAAAAAATTCTGTTTATATTCGGAGATTCGATTGTGTAACATAATGCAAACGAAATATGAACCTAATATGATTTTGAATACCGATTATGAATGAATGCCCTTTTTATTTGATGAACCAATAAATAAACCAATTTGAGTTGTTCATGAATAACCTACGGCAGCTATTATTACAAGCAGGGCACGCGCTCGTACACACACTCTAACTTGTCTTATCTTATCTCTGCCTCAATTAATTTTTTTCACATGCAAATATGATATGCCTCACTGCTGAAATGCGAATCTCCTTCGCCGATCTTAACATATACACACCAATTGTATAAAATACAACAAAATAAGTTCCAGGTGACGGTTTTGTTCTAATTGCAATATGCCATAACCTACCCCAAAAACTTTGATCAGAGCAAACAAATAATATATCATCAATCTACCCAACTACAATTATCCCACCTCTCTTCATCCACCATCACCCATACCATTAAATATGAATATCTGCTTTTCACTTGCAAATACTCGTATGAATTATAAAAAAAAAAACATTTGAGAATCTTCACTGCTGAAATGCGACTCTCCTTCAACGATCATACACACACATACCAATTGTGTTAAAATCCAGAAAACATAACATACCCCTTTCATCAAAGCAAACAAAAAATATACCATAAATCTACACGAAACCTGCTTTGCCAACCACCACCACTACCTGCATCATCCTCCTACTCATATTCCCAGCACGAGAATGGTGTAGAATAGAACTAGACTATCATGATTTGTTGCGGGCGAATGCGCACTGGTGGCGTATCGTCGTTTACGCACGGTTGCACTACTATAAGGTTTATATACAATGCAATTATGAACTCACCCGTAGTTAAATGTAGTTAACGTAATTAAATGTAGCAGACGTTGCGCTGGACGTCAAAGTGTTGCTTGAAATGTCCATTTAAGCACCAAATTGAAAAATTGAATCGAAAAGATAACTGTGGCGGCAAAAGAGTACGTTTGATAATAGATGTACGCTGGTGCACTTACGGAGACTGCTTCGTAAATTGTTTGCACAACCTGAATCATATGAATACTTTAGCAGCTACAGATACTGATAAAAAGATTACCACGGAAATTAAGTAGGTACATACCTAGTTATGGTTTAATGACAATTTCATCTAGTCAATAGAGGAAGGAAGTTATATCTTACGATCCAGATCGACAAATGTCAAGATGATGCAACTTTTATCTCTGAAACTGTAAATTTTTGGCTTGTCAGACCAATAATATGAATATTTTCTCAGCGCAATGAGAGAAATGGCGCTCTCCATCGATGCAATAGCTTGCATCCAAGATATTTTGGCAAAAATTTAACAACATCGCAGCGAAACAAGGTTACGTTACATTCGTTGAAATATTCTCAGCTGGAGAACTAAATGATTATGACAAATTCATCAACGGTCAGGGCATTTTTGCTTCATTAAATAAAAAGCTTAGAGAAAGTGGTTATGGTGATAGTGGCGAAGGCAACGGTGGTGGAAGTGAAGTTTTGGTGCCAAAGACTTATTGCAGTTTGGCATCCAGAGAGCAGAGTATTCCAGCATCATCTGCAGCAATAGAGAGGGTTTTTTCTCAGTGGTCCTTCGTCCACACAAAAATTCGAAACAGACTTAGCCAGGAAAGTTCAAAAAAACTTATTGAAATTCATTAAACTTTGAAAATGAATGGTCAAAATAAATGTGATGAATATTAAATGTAAATTTTCTTGTTTCAGATTGCTTTCGATCCCTCTCTAACTTTAAAAGTTAGAACTAATAAATTAAATAGTATCTGAATGGCGGCTAAAGCTTTGCAGTTCGTTCGTAGTTGCGGTCGCGGCTACCAAAATTGATCTTTTTTGATATTTAAGCAAATTCACAAAATGATTTCTTTTGAATTTGCAGATTTAAGCCTTAGGTATTATTCATCTGATATTTAGTTTAGCCTACCCTGATTTATTAGTTTAGCTACTTAGAAATGGTTTTAGATTTGATTTGGTCGCATATTCGTGCAATCGCTTTTTACCGCTGTGAATTGATTTTTTCTTTTTTGTATAGGTAGCAAGTGTAACAAATGAGCCGTGTAGTTTACCCGATTAACTACGCGTAGTTAACCGAGTAGACTGCCCAGAGTGAGTAGATCGAGGCAAAACAGGGACCCAGTGTACTGGTGGACGGATGAGATAGCTCTGCTGCGAAGTAAGTGCATACATGTTTGGCGAAAAGTCACCAGGGGAAGGCAATGATCTGAGTCTATAGAAGACATCCTCACGGAATTTGAAACGATAGGATCGCAGCTGAAGAGTGCAATCAATTCAAGCAGAAGGCAGAAGAGTGATAATCTCCGTCGAGATGTAAACAACAACCCCTGTGGACTCGGCTTTAAGGTCGTATCGCAAAAGCTCGAGCGACCAGCGCTTCCCTTATCGAAGGAAAAATGGAGCGCATTGTAAATACTTCCCAAATCATCCAGTAAGACCCCCCGAAACTGCACCGGCCAAATAGCAGGATGTTCCAGCTTTGAAGGATGAGTAACTGAGTTTAGTTGCAAAAACGTCCGGCTCCCGGACTTGACGGAATACCGGCAGAAGTGTTCAAGACGATTTCCCATACATGCCTACAGCTATTACTGAACATGTATAACAGCTGCCTTAAAGAAGGAGTCTTCACTAGAAGCTGGAAGACGGTGCTTATAAGCAAAGGAAAAGGCGACCATTACTCCCCGTTGGCGTTCAGATCGCTATGAATGCTGAACACCGCAAGGAAACTAAAACTACTGGAAAAATATGTTGAAACCGGCGCTCACGGCGGCAGGCAGTTTATATGGCAGGCGAATTGCCAGAAAGACAACAAAGGGCCACTCTACGATCGGAGCTATCGAGAAAGTAGTGAAGGCCACCAAAATTGCCCAACAGGGAAACCACTACTCAAGAAAGATTGTCTTGCTGTCAATGGTGGACTTGCAAGGATGTAGTTATAAGTACTACTAGGATAAGTACTTAAAAATTACGCCTACCACAAGGCTAACAGATTAAATCCGCATCTGAACGAGCCTCGAAGAAAACAAATTATTTGAGCCGAATGATCGCACACGTAGGCGGCCCCATGGCCGGCAAACACAAATTCCTGATGTCGACTAAGCATTGCAACCTTCTCTATTGATGCGAGATCTGGGCAGACACAGTTCGACGATAGAAGTAAATGAAGCAGATGACAGCAGTGCAGAGGCGAGCAGCCCAACGAGTGACTTGCTTGTTGATCGCAGGAGTGACTCCTATCGATCCCCTAGCGGCAGACAAAAAAATACATCCACCTTTTTGTCGTGGAAATAGGTGTGGAAATGTGTGGAGCCAAAGAGCTCACAAAATAGCAGTCGCAAGAGCGATGGGACTTGGAAAGCAGCGAACGATTGACAGCAAAGTTGATCAAAAACCTGACCGAGTGGAACGCATGTAAACACGGTGAAGTAAACTTCTACGTTACTCTGTTTTTACCAGACACGTGCATTTAAACGCTTTCCTCCATAAGATCGGCTAAACAGACAGCTGAAACTGCCAGGACGGGGATTCTCCAGCGGAGGACGACACACCATCTTCGCCTGTAGTAGGTGGGGAGTGCTGCCATGGGATATGGAAATATGCCTTTTTGTAGAAAACATTCTCCGGATAAAAAAGATGGGAGAAGCCGAAACAGAGAGAGGTCTCAATACGGCGCACAACCACTGACGTCTTGGGCCACAGAAGACTGAAGAGACGGCGTCCTCTTACGGACATATATAAAAAGGCACCACGCTGATGTGATGCAAAAAGCGGTTCCTGGGTGGTATCAATGTTATTGCGGGGAGAGTATAGTACGCGAGAGTCGGGCACCAAGGGTTGCCTGCCACTTGACGTTTACATTGTGTATTGTCTCATCCAAAAAAAAAATGCTCGCTTAGTTGATTATTGTTTGATCGACCTTTTCTTCACCGGTGATCACCAGTCGTGTTAACCCATGGAATTGCATCCACACTTGCGGGACGGCTTTAAGATGTTAAATGTGTCACCAGGCTCACCTGGATGTTAAAATTGTCTAGATGTGATTACCAGTTATGACTAAATGCGTCAAATAATATGGCACATATATAACACATGGTTGGTGGAAACACAAGTAGCGCAATGAGCGCCGTTTTGATACCACAACTAACGGAACCTAAAATTAAAGGGCGAGATGGATATTATTAAGGGGGCTCAAAACCATCCTGTGGAGTTGAGGAATTTGATGATGTTGTTGAAGTGGATGGTATGAATGGCCGAGAGGTCATTGTAAAACGGATGACCTAGTGCGCTGCGTCTGGTTTTGGCTAAAGCCGGACACTCACAGAGAAGATGGAACACTGTTTCACTCTTTTCTGTGTCAGAGCAGCTGCGGCAGTGGGTGTTGTGAGGGATGCCAAGCTTGGCTGCGTGAGTGCCTAAAGGCCAATGGCCCGTACTGATTGCCGTTAGTCTGGCGACATCAACACGCGTTCTGGCTAAGAGGTTGTTTGTTCTGGCATCATCGTAGGTTGGCCAAATCTTTCTTGAAATGACACAGTCCGAACGATTCGTCCATCTAGTCTCGGCCCCTGAGATTAAGTGCAGGAGGATTTCTCTCTTTACATATCCCAGCGGAGGGAAAACTTCCTCCGCATGTGATACGCACAGAGCAGAGCCACGTCTGGCGAGTTCATCGGCTCTCTCATTTCCATCAATGTTCCTATGGCCGGGAACCCAGACGAGAGAGATATCTAGCCGATGACAAGCCTTATTCAGCGTATCCCTGCATTCCACCACAAGCTTGGACGTAGACCTAGTTGAACTAACAGCCTTAATCGCGGCCTGACTGTCGACGAAGATGCCTATTTTTTTTCTGTGTGTCAATATGTTGAGAAGCAGTCTACACGCCTCCTTAATTGCAAATACTTCTGCTTGAAAGACGCTGGCTGCGTTGGGAAGGCGAAGGGTTTTAGAAATATCTACCTCTGTAGAGAAAATGCCAGCTCCTACTCCACAGTTCATCTTGGAACCATCTGTGAAGATAGGTATGTCGAATTCATTTACGACCGCATTTTCTTTCCATTCTGATCTAGAGGGGAATCTCACAGAGAAGCTTTTATGGAAGTTGAGTTTGGGTGTAGTGTAGTCTGTACCTATTATACCTATGCCTTCGGGAAGTGAAAGAAGGATGCTGGTATGGCCATATGGCCTTTCAGACCAACATTTAGATTCCTTCAATCTAACAGCACTACACGCTGCAATGTTTTTGATATACAGATCCACTGGCAGAAAGTTGAGAATCACATTGAGCGCCTCGGTCGGGCTTGATCGAAGGGCTCCAGTGATTCCAATTCCAGCTGTTCTTTGGATTCTGCTTAATTTAGTGACGTTGTAGGCTTTACTTAAAGCGGGCCACCATACCAGGGATCCGTAGGTGAGGATGGGACGTACCACCGCTGTGTACATCCAACGAACCATCTTTGGTTGAAGCCCCCACTTCTTGCCGAAGGTTTTGCTACAGGCGTAGAAAGCAACGCTTGCCTTCCGCACTCGGTGTTCGATGTTGGACTTCCAGTTGAGTTTGGGGTCAAGCGTGACTCCAAGGTATTTTGTGCTGGTGGATAAAGGAAGATTTTGGTTATTTAAGTGGGGAAGTGAGAAGGTTGGTATTTTGGTTTTGGTGGTGAAAAGCATCAGTTCAGTTTTGCTTGGGTTAACGCTTAGGCCACAACTTGTAGCCCACCCGCTAATCTTACCCAGTGCTCTTTCCATGATTTCACTTATCACGGTCGGAAACATTCCTGATACTAGAACAACCACGTCATCCGCATACGCAACGACTTTGATACCCTCCCTGTCGAGACTTGACAGGATTTTGTTGAGAACTATAATCCATAAGAGAGGCGAGATCACCCCACCTTGAGGTGTTCCTCTACTTACTGATTTGGTTAGAAGGGTATTGCCTAGTTTTGCTTGAATGATCCTCGTTTTGAGCATGGAAATGATCCAAGAAGTGACGAAGTCCTCTACGCCTAGTTCTAGGAGAGATTCCTGGATCGATTCAGTGTGGACGTTGTTAAACGCGCCCTCTATATCTAAGAAGGTGGCTAAGGTGTATTGGTGATGGAAGAGTGACCTTTCGACTGTACGCACTACTTCATGAAGAGCGGTCTCCGTCGACCTGCCCTTGAGGTATGCGTGCTGTGAGTTGCATAAGGGAGACCTTTCAAGGCCTGTTCTTATGTGAAGGTCAAGTACGCGTTCTAGAGTTTTGAGTATGAAAGAGGTTAGGCTAATAGGACGGAAGTCCTTCGCGGATCCGTGACCTCTTTTACCAACTTTCGGTATAAAAACTACTCGGACATACTTCCACGACTGAGGTATGTGATTTAGTAGGATACTGCTTCTGTAAATTTCAACTAGTAGGGGCACAACTATCTCGTCATGTTTTTGAAGCATGATGGGGAGAATGCCATCCTGCCCTGGTGATTTATACGGAGCAAAGCTGTGAATGGCCCAGAGAATCTTGTCCTTGGTTATAATGCGCTCAATCTCCTCCTGGTGAGAGGGGAGCTCTCCCCTCAATTGGGGCGGAAGTACGCAGTAGTCAGTGCAACCAGGAAAGTGTGTGTTAAGTAGAAGCTCCAAGGATTCGTCAGTGGATTCCGTCCAGGTTCCGTCCGTTCTCTTGATAAAAGATGGACTGGAGTGTCCTTTGGATAGAATCTTACTGAGTCTTGCAGATTCCTTAAGAGAATCGATGGATTGGCAGTATTCAGACCATGCTTGTGTCTTAGCTGATCTGATAGATTTTTTATAGAACTTTAGGCAATCCGTGTAGGGTTGCCAAAACTTATGCCTATAGCAGATGTTGAAAATGTCCCTAGTCAGCCTTCTGAGGATGGTTAGGTCGTCATTCCACCACGGCGGTAAGGTTTTTTTGCTATATTTGACGGGACACGATGCCTTAAAAGCTGTGTTCATAGCTTTGCCTAGTGCAAACGCAATTGTGTCCAGTTCTGCACCTGATTCAATTTTCAGGTGTGGTAGATTAGGGAGTTTAGAATTCAATATTTGACCGAATTTCTTCCAGTCAATTCTTTTTGGATTTCTGTACGGAGTAGGAGTATCTATCTTGATACTCAGATTGAAGAGTATCCACTCGTGGTCCGAGAAGGACTTTAGGTTGGAGACTCTCCAATTCTCAACCCTGAAGATGTCATTGTTTGTTTTGAGTGTAATGTCTAACACTTCTTCCCAGCCGTTATGAGTTTCCGTACTTGGAAATATAAAGGTAGGGGTGTTACCTATATTACATACACATAGATCTGTAGTTAAAAGAAAATCAAATAAAGACTCACCTCGTTCATTTATTTCTTTGCTGCCCCAAAGGTGATGTCGAGCGTTAGCGTCACAACCTATGAGCAGACTGCCTTGTCTCGCTTGTATCTCTGCTGTGAGTTGCTGCACTTCTTCTGGCGGGGATGGTTTATCGTGCGCCATATAAGCGGATGATATGAATGTGGTTTGGCCCTGGGTGAGTTCAAGCTTAACGACGGTTAGATCACCCGAGCTGAAGTTGGGACATAAGAAAGCGTTAATGTATTTTTTAGCTAAAATGCATGTTCTTGGCTTACCGACGTCTTTTTTGTAAAAAAGGTTATAGTTGCTGTCTGAGAGGCCCATTATTTTAGTCTACCTGACCCAGGGCTCTTGAATGATGCCGATGTCAATGTCTTCCTCTCTGAGGAAGACCAGAAGATTCTCCGATGCACATTTCGAGTGCTGGAGATTCGACTGGATGACTTTCAGCATGTTAAGATTGGGTGTTGGAAGCGATCGCCAGTTCCTCCACCACCATATTGGCAGCGGCGACATCGTCTATGTCGTCCTCGGGTACTGTCGATCGGAAGATCTTGAGTTTGGCGAGCCGTATGCCGAAACTCAGCTTGTAATCAGCTGCTTCTAGTGCCCCTAGGCACTCCTCGTTGATTAGCAGCAGGTAGGATAAGCTGTTTTTCTTGGGTTCTTCTGCCTTTATGACAGCCCAATCGTCCATAGGAATGGTCGGATTTTGAAGCTTGAGGCACTTAAGCAGACTCTCAGAGTCTATCTTCATAACCGGTAGCCAAATACGGGCCCTAGGTCTCGTGGGGATATCCCTGGCAGGGATGAGCTTAAGCTTTAAGCCCTCCCAAGCTTCGGCGATCTTGTCGATGCATGAGCCAAGAAAATCTTTAGAGTACTGGTCCACGCATTTAATCACCCGATATCCTCGGATCTTTTAGAGGTGTGAGAGGTCTCATCTTGGGACCTGTTTCTCTTCACACTCTCTTTCTTTTGTCGATTTTGCCTAGGGTTATTTTGGTAGTTGACGTACTCGTCCACCACCTTTTGGTACTTTATTTTGTCCTCTTTATCCCTCTCTAGAGTCGCGCCAGTCTCTTCATTCTTCGCAATCTTAGCAAGAATGTAGACAGCCCTATTGTAACGTGACTTCAAGAGAGAGCCAGAGGACTTCTTGAGTTTGGGTGCACTATGGCTGGTGCTCCCAGTTTTGGGTTTTTCAGTTATATTGAGTGGCTTTTGGATACTATGGCTGGTATCCTCGGCCATAACTGTAGAGTTGGAAGTGGTAGGTTGATCGCCTGAAGGAATACTATGGCTGGTGCTCCTTAGGCTTGAGGGGTCAACTACTGTCTCCTGGCTGGAGGCTAATAGCTCCTCCTCGGAAGAGGTCCCTAAGAGGGATTCTTCCTTTTTTGTTTTTTTTGTATTTTTTTTTTTATTATTTTTTTTATATTTTCTGTTTCTGTTTCTTTTATGTTTTGGTTTTTGTTCATTTTGTTATTAGGGTCCCACGAGTACGTCCGGAAAAGAGAGTCCATCCCGGCAGAGCCGACTTACCGAGATAAGGCACTTAATACAACCGACCTTGCCTGGGCGTCGGAGGGAGCTCGTGCGCGACTGGTTTTACCCCCAGCCTTTCATCCTTGGGTACGGTTTGCTATATGCTCGCTCCACCACTGGAATTAGGTTGGATTTAAAGGTTTACTCCTACCTCACACTAATGGATCACGACAAACGATTGAGACGATTAGCGTAAATCCTTGGCTGACACTAACCGTTTGACCGGTTAGCCATTTTCAGGCGGGCGCCCACGTGAAGGACTAAAGTGTGAGGATTTTGCCCAGCCCATATATATAACATATATATAACATATAACACATAACAATGACATTTTTGTTAATTGAACAACAAAGTTGAACGTGAAAACAAAATCAAATATAGAACATTTTGAAAATAATACTTTATTTTATTAAGAAACAAAAGTCTTATCAAAACTTGGAATAAAAATAAATCAAAGCTCCAGACCAAGCCAATCTATGGAGGCACTTATGGACAGCAAACTTATAATTCAAGCTGCTTAACGGGTGAAAACTCTTAGGCCCTCCACCGGATCATGTGGTGCAAACTACCAAAAGTCCTGGCAAAAATCAATCCGAAGTCCTTTTTTTGATTTCGCGGGACATTTGAAAAGTATAGCGATACTCTCCTTGAGAGCGGACGTGTTTTTAATAGTGTCGTGGGGTGCGCACTGTGTTTTTACCTAAAGTTTCTTTAATTCCAATAAATTTCTTATAAACAAGTAAATAACTATGAACTGTTCAACTTGTAAAGGAAAAATCGATCGAAGTGATCTTTTTAAAATAGAGTGTAGTGACTGCAAGTATTTTTTTCATTGTGCCTGCGTTAATATACAGCAAGCGGACTTTGGGTATATGTGCTCTAACAATACATCTTTTCGCTGTGACAAATGCACAGCATTCCGCCGTAAATCGCTACAACAACATCAACCTGTAGCTAAACAAAATGCAGCAGCTGTGCCGACACAAACAAAACAGCAGCACATAGGTGTGGGAGCTAATAAACTGCAAACAAGAGCAGTGCAGAAACCAAAAACAACCACTACACCAAACAGCGGAACAGCGTCAACCAGCAGAGAGCATACGACAAGTGCAAGTGCAGTTGAAGTGGAGCAGACACAACTTGCTAGCGGGAACAGCAGTTCAATAACCCTTCAGCTGCTTTACGAAGAGATTCTCAATTTAAAAAAAAATAAACATTGACTTTCTCCATACGGTTAAACAGCTGGAAGATGAAAATGCCACATTAAGATCGAGGGTCACGAGCTTGAAATATAAACTAAACTGGAGAGAACAGAAGCAAATGGAGTGCGTAATCGAAATTGTTGGTGTGCCCGAGGTAAATAACAACAATGCTGTTGAGAGTGCGCAAAAATTTTTTTGTGACGCTTTGAATGTTTCTGTCTCTGACGATGAAATCCAAAACTGTTATGTTAAACGCAGCAATAATGCAAATGCAACTTCGAATTCTAATGCGACGAAAAGTAATATTTTATGTATCCATCTATCCTCTATTGAAGCTAAGCAGAAGATTATGAGAAGTAAGAAAACCGCGAAGAAAGGTCTTAACACTTCCATATTTGGTGATCGTAGCAGCAAAAGTATATTCATTAATCACTACTTTACGAAACATACTAGGGCTTTGTTTATGGCTGCGAAAAAAGTAAAAATAGAAAAACAATATAAATACTTATGGTTCAGTAATTCTCAAATATTGATGAGAAAGGTGGATAATGGTAAGGTTGTCGTTATAAGATCCTTTGAGGATTTAACAGCAGTTGTAAATTAACATTATGAATAATAGCTTTGATCTTATAAACGACAACACTACCATTAAAACCATAAAAAATGTCTATGATAGATTGTTTTATTGTAATTCTAAGAATGAAATACCAGTTTTCATTGTTCATCAAAACATTAGAAGTATGAGACAAAATTTTGATTTGTTACTCTGTAATATTGAAGGCTTTGTGAATTTGCCCGCCTTTATTTTTTTGTCCGAGATTTGGATTTATTCATGTGAAAAAGAAGACTACAAAATTCCAAACTACGAGTTTTACGCTAACACTAATGATTCGTATTCTGCGGGAGGAGTAGGGGTTTTCGTCAGTAATTCGTATTTGCGTAATGATAATTTTAAGGTTGACTGTTATAGTTTGAATAGTGCTGACATCATAAAAATCTCCTGCGACATTTGCAAGGAAAGTTTCAACATTGTTTGTGTGTATAGAGTCCAGTGTATATCTTTACAATTGTTTATAGAAGAGTTTACAGATTTCTTGCGCAATGAAAAGGCAAATCTTATTATTCTTGGCGACTTTAATGTGGACATTTTAAGTTGTAACGCTGCAGTTGACACATATGCATTCTTAATGGCAGAGCTTGGTTTAACATCGTTCATTAATGAACCCACAAGACCGATTTCTAATACTTGCCTTGATCATGTATTTGGTCGCTTTAAAAACTTAGGAACCAATCAATGCGCGGGTGTTAACTTTGATCTAAAAATTACTGATCATTGTTTGACCGGTCTAGTCCTAAGTATCTTTAACAACAAAAGCTTCGATCTTACCGCTCCTCTTAAGGTAACTAAAATAAACTACAGACCACTTAACGATAAGCTACTGCGTGAAAGTTGGGAGGAAGTCTATACCATTAGAAATGCTTCACAGGCGTATGAATTATTCTCAAAAATTATATTGATATCTGTAGCTTTTCCATCGAGCGCAGAAAATCGGAAACCAAACTGAAGCCCTGGATGAACAAATCTCTTCTCAAAAAAATTAAACTTAAGCACAAGCTACGTAATAAATGTTGCAAACACCCACTAAACCTTGTTTTGAAAAGACGTTATAGTATCATGTGCAACAAAATGAATATCGAAATTAAGGGCTACCGTGATAGTTACTATCAAAGCAGAATAAGAAATTCACAAGGAAATCTTAAAAAAGAATGGGAGGTTGTAAATAGCATTATTAATCGCAACACTATTAACCATAATAAATCAATTGTTCTAAAAAATGAGAATGTTGAAATCACCGATCCCATAGCAGTTGTTAACGAGTTCAATAACTACTTTGCTTCAGTGGGACAAATACCTTTTCCATCAGACCTTCCAAACGTCAGCAGTTGTTGCTCTGCTTCTGGCCTTCGGGATCAAATGCCTGTAAGGAACAGCTTCTTCTTTGTACCCATTACAGGGTTTGAGCTGTTAAAAACAATAAACAGTCTCAAAAATTCATATTCTTGTGGGAACGATGGTATTTCTAACATTGTAATGAAACAAATTGCCCTAAATGTCGTTGATATCCTGGCTCATATTTTGAATTTGAGTATCTTTTCTGGAAATTTTCCAGATTTGTTAAAATGTGCCAATATAATTCCAATTTATAAAAAGGGCAACAGACAAGATATAAACAACTACAGACCCATTTCCTTACTCCCTACAATATCGACGGTATTCGAGAAAACCATTAAAAGCAGAGTTCTGAAATATCTTAATGATATAAATTTCTTCAGCGAAAGGCAGTTTGGGTTTAGAGAAAGCCTCTCTACGGAAGATGCTCTCCTAGACTTTTGTGCAGTTGTTTACAAAGAACTTGATGTTAAAAAATGTTGCGCCGGACTCTTTGTCGATATTACAAAAGCCTTCGACATGGTTAACCACAACATTCTCTTGGAAAAATTGCATTGCGCGGGCTTTCGCGGTTTTATCTTAGATTGGTTTGCGTCTTATTTAAAAAACAGAACACAAAAGGTCAAAATCGGGAATAATTTAAGTAGTTCAAAGACAATAAATGTAGGTGTACCCCAAGGATCCGTTCTTGGCCCTATTTTGTTCCTAATATATGTCAACTCTATTTTTGCTATCCCATTTATTGGGAATGTAAAAGCTTTCGCCGACGATTTTGCATTTGCATATGGATCAACCAACCTCCTAAATCTAGTTGCTGACATAAACCACGACGTTCACTTGCTAAGACTCTGGTTCACCAAACACAAGTTAGTAGTAAGCAATAAGACTAAATTGATGTTTTTCAGTTTAAAAGTGAAAGATTCCCCAGACTTTGACATAATATTTCATGCATCGACCTGTTGTAGACATAGCTTGCTAAATTGTGTATGTGATGCCCAAAATTCCAATGTCCTATATTACGAAAATATTAGCTGTAACTCGAATTGCTTCAAAATAGAATTTGTTGAGCGATATAAATATCTAGGTGTTATTATTGATAGAAATTTGTGTTGGAACGAACACATCTCAAGCTTGAAAAAGTATCTACAATCTTCTCTACGGATCTTTTATCGTCTTAGAAATTACTGCTCTTCACGGACCCTGAAAACAATATACTCTGGGATTTATACTTCTTTAAAGTCCTCAAAATATTCTTCATAAGAGGTGGCTATATGCAGAGCCCTATATCTGGCACTCATAATCTACGAAGAAATAATGGTACCGCCTTACATATTCCGCCTTTTCACACATCAAAGTTTAGGAACTTTTTCTCAATTGTTTCCTACAAGCTATTTAATAGTCTACCCGAGGATATACGAATTATTAGAACTACATCTGTATTTCTTAAAAAAGTAAAATCGTGGCTTCTTGCGATTAATCACAATGAAATCGAAATTTTGTTACGCTTCATTATTTGAGTTCTTTCTTGCTTAACTTTTTAACGTCTAATTTTTATGAATTTATGTTAGCTCCTATTAATATATGTATTTCTATTTCTTTGTAAACAAGTGAATTTTTCTACAAAATGTAATGTATATAAATACTTAAAAATGCCTGTCCACCCCACAGTGTTAATTTTGAAGTGACATTTATCTCTATTTGTTTTTATAAACTAAATAAAAAATGTCACTAACTATTCTCCAACTTAAGTTATAAATGAATTGTTACATAAACTAGATTTTCGAATTGAGAATAAAGAATTTAAAAAAAAAAAAGGAGTTTTTGAGCCCTTTCTTCCCAGTTCGTCGGCCTTTTCATTAGCTACCCTCACGGCCCGGATCCCACCATTGTTTGGTCTTGTACTAAATAGTGCAAGACTGATTTCGATTCAATGGTATGCGAGCTAAGGGCATTTATAGTTGCTTGACTATCCGCGAATATATGGATGGTAACGCCTGTAATACCAGATGTATTGTAGCTGGCGCATTCTCGAACGGCGTGGAGCTCTGCTTGGAATACGCTGGAACTTGATTTCCATAGGTATCGTAATGCATGTATTTGGTCCGTAAATTCTGGCTGCTACAACCGATTCCATTTAAGAACCATCTGTATACTACTTTATGTCGTTGTGGCTATTTAATTATGAACTTTATAATAACCCCATAAAGTTCATAATTAAAGCACTCAACGAAATTATTCAACTATAAATTGTTATTTGACACCCGCAATACGGGTGTGTGTTTTTTGGCCACTTTACGACTGTAGGGATAACAAATATCGTTGATAACCGCGTAAACAGCCCGTCTTTGCTCAATAGCTCCAAAAAGACCTATCAGTTTCTCTACAGGCTAAATCTATCATTGACCATTTTAAATCATGATAAAGACCTTCTCCGACTAACGTGAGATGCGATTCTTGAAAGTGTTGTTGCTGTTGTTCAGGCTTTTAATTTTCCAACTTTTCAAGCTTTTTGAGAACCTATTTGCCAAACACATCAAGAGCAGCCACATCATCAACGTCTTGTTCGAAAGATTCTGATGAAGACCACTCGTTAACGCCCGATTTTTTTTTTATATTCTGCTTTTCGAATCCAGCGGCAGCCACAGATAATGACGTTTATAGGCCGCTACGCCAATAACTCCTGGTTTGGCGAAGTGAGGATACCGACGTCCATTAGAAGGCCATGACCAACGTATAACCGGAAGACAATCGGCAAATTTGTGAAACAAACAACAAAGCAGAACATTTTAATTGGTTTGGATTTGGATTTGATCCATTAATCAAAAAGTAAATTGTGATGCAAACTCGTTACCAGTGCTCAGTGTAATACCCATCGCTTTCTCGGAGTTAAAAATTGGCATTCCATCGGGGTACCTTTGACAGTTTGATTGAATTTGAAAGTAAGGTTGTGGCTCTGGGAGGAAATGTTTGATAACATAACTTGATAAGGAATTTGTTTTCCAAATGAAAGTTGGTTTTTACATTCAATCTAACTTGAATGAATTTAATTTAAGTCTTGCATTTGTTGGCTAATTCGTTTAAAGAAACAACAACAAAGAAACAGTTTGCTATTTTCCGTGTCAACTTATCTGTCTGTTTATTTCGTTCTTGTTTAATTCATTTTGCTCGAGATAACTTGCTGCAAATTGCAAACATTACAAACACACATTTGTAGCTAAAAAAACCCTCGAAGTTTTCAAGTAAACTGCATAGTTTGGAAAAAAAAACTCTTCATCGTCAATTTAAATTTTCAATTAATTTTTCACACTCAAGCACATTTTTTCTCCATCTGCTAACAGCCCCTACGCTTTTTTCCAAGCTATCGGTCATCGTAAGTGTTGAAAGTGCTCTCTGTCTGATTCCGAATCGGATTCTTTTTTGTATTTCCTCCCTGCGCTCATTTGCAAAGTCAACGTTCCCGATCCAGCTACCCTACCTAAACCCTTCACAATGCATTGACGAAGGGAAGTACCTGCTCCTGCGAAACGAAACGGCGGAGATATCTTAATTTATCCAACAACTAACAAAAAAGAAGAAAAAAACCGCCTTCAACGCACAGGATAAAAATGAAAAAGAAAAATTATTTTTCACACAAATTAAGGACGAACAAGAAGATTAAAATAAGAACAAAAAATGCTTTCTTCTATGGATAATAACAAATGGTGATGAGACAGTGTGAGGAGGAGGATGGCAAGGATTACTTTTTTATTTTCCATTCGTTTTAAGAAGAACATCCAGGTCCAGGAGAGCTTAAGAAGAGTGTTTTGCTTGATGTGCTGCATGTGACTTAACTAGGGTAAACTACTAAGGCAGATCCTTCTACAATGCTTTTTTTTGTTGAAAGCACAAATTAAATTGAGTTTCTATGAACGCATTTCGGAACTGGCAGGGTAGTGATAGTAGTTTATGTGTTGCTTGAAGCTATGAAAAGGGAGAAACAGAGATCTTAACGTGATTTTTAATTATTTAGGAAATCTGAAGCTTAATGCAGTCAGAAAGTTTGAGGACTTGAGGAAATTCGTATTCATTAGCGGAGATTTTTCCTATGTTAAAAATAGTGTTTTTTGTTATCTACTTGTAGGGATAAAAACTTCTGCAGAAGAACTGATTTAATGAGGATAAACGCAAGTTAAAAACCATTTTAATTTAGTTGAAACTTTGATCATCATTTTATGAAGTTAAGACTTCTGAAGGTGTCCCGAGCTAGGAGCTGTTTGATTTTATATAGTTCTTCAAAGTTAGTCAATTTTGTTCCTCCGTAAAAAAAAATAAAACAATTCAATTGTAGTCTTTATTTGTAAAGGGAGTTTTTAATTCCACCAAATGACGTGAATACTTGTTTTTTTTTTAACATTTTCCTTGACTGAAGAAAATGGAACTATACTCTATCCAACAAAAATTGTCAGTACAGGTCTTATGGAGGAGCTTTTTTTTCTACCAGTGGTGCCTGTAGATACTCTCACGGCACTCAAACGCAAGAATTGCCACTGAAATAAAAATCAAACCACTGTCATACCAAGGAATTGTTGTTGTAATTTTCCTAAAATTCGCATACAACCCACCACAACCATCAGTCTCCCACACAGCCGAATGGGAATGAGCATGATCGTCTTGTGTTCGCTTGCTATTATCATCCACCAAAATAAGCAGTGTGTGTGAATGAAGCCCATCAGAAGAGTAGGTATTACCATCTCTACAATGAAGCATATCATTAAGGGTTTTTCTATGGATTTTGTCAAAGAACTTTCGGTTTTGGTGCTTTTGAGAACGAATTATTACGTGGGGTGTTGCCATTCGGTTTTAATTTGATTGTATTTGTATTGTACATCATCGGCAAAGCGCGCATATTTTTTGCAGGAAATGATTAAGCAAAAAACAGCAATTTGTGAAATACGCTAGGTGGAAGACCATGATGAGTTGATGAGGTTTAAGGAAATTTTTAACGCGATAATTGATGTTTTGGAAGAGTTGTGTAGTGATAAGGACTCTGATACGTCATCGGAGGCGATTTGGTTTTTAAGATCTATTTCAGCTAGTGATTTTGCAGTAAGTTAGTATTGTTTGAGTGTTTTGTTTACATATACATTGCCACTTTGTAAGATCTTACAATTCCCTTCATGCGACTTAGTGTCTGGATTGGAACATGAGGATTTAATAACAAATACATTCGAAGGAATACGCGAAAATATCATTCCGGAATTCAAAACAAATTTTGAGACCGCACAAAACTTAGTAAATGTTGAGAATGAAAAACTTAAAATTCCACGAATTGTGTCAAGGCAGCAGCACAGAAAAAACAAGAGCACAACAGATCCTGAAACCTATTTTAGGATTTTTTATTTTTTTTATTTTTTATTTTTGAAAAGAATCAAATCCAAATCCCAGAGCACTCAGACTCGGTAACGGTTCATTGTACTACCAGGCAGAAATCCTCCTTATGGTGTAGAGGCTGGAGAATGGGTGGCGTATGTTGTTGTTCCCCAACCTCTACACCGTCGCCACCCTCTCTTTTAGGATAATTCCTCTTTTAGATGACTTTTTAAGTCAGCTAAAAATGAGATTTGAAAACCATAAGTCCATACTTTCCTCTTTGTGCATTTTGATTCCATCGATCCTTGGCAAAAACGAACAAAATTATAACGAAGAAAACTTAAAATTTTATAAATCTTTTTTGGAAACTTTAAAAGCTGAAAACAAAATGCCATACACAAAAAGATACAGAGCGTTCAAAGAGTGCAATAACAGCTCTTGGGGAATGCAATAAGGATCTGTTTCCTAACATTCACAAGCTTCCTAAAATTTTTGGCAACATTACCGGTTTCAACATGTACACCGGAAAGAACATTTTCGACAATGAAATGTCTTAAAACTTATCTAAGAAATTCTACCGGTGAAGAAAGATTAACAGTATTGGCGTTAATGTCAATTGATCGACAAATTGAGATAGACACTGAGAAAGTTTTAGATATATTTGCAGCGCAGAAGGCCAGAAGATTAAATTTATTTCATTTATAAAAATGATTCCTTCCTACATGTTATGTAATACTTTTTGTAATAATAAAATCTTAAGGAATTATGATATGTAGGTTCCTAATAAATAATAACTTAAAATTATTTAAAAAAATATTAGAAAAATCTTTTAGTTTTTCAAATTTGTTTGAGAGTTTTCTTGGAAAAACCAAGTATGCAATAGTCTACCTAGGAAAAAAATGTGGAAAATAGTTAAAGCAGTTTTTATTTTTGAACCGTTTTTTTTTTAATTTTTAAAAAATATTTTGCAGTTTTTTGAGTATTTCAATACAAGGAAATCTGTAGTTTTCAATATACCCGTTTCCAGCATATTCAAAAAACCAAAAAAGTTATTTATGAATTTTATCATAAAAGCCTTCCTAAGTTTTAGATTTAATTGAAATCGGTTTTGTTAGCGAGAAATTCTGATGGTATACCGTTTCAAGATAAATCTCGCAAAATCCATTCCTACCAAAAGATAGACTGTTTTATCTAAATCGTTAAGGCCGTTTTAGAAAAATTAAGTCTTAACAAACCGTTATATGACATATACCATTGTTGTAGAGCTAAAATTCCAATTTCGCCTAATGCGAGACTACTAAATAAACACTATGAACCAAGTTTGCAAATCGGCACATCCGTTTAGGTTGCAGATCTGTAAACAGAAACAGGCAGACGGACGAACAGAATTTTCCAACACATTTTTTTCTACCTCCCTATCATCGTAATGTCATGTTTAATTGTTATCTCAATTTTTTTTTTGCACCAATCCATAAAGTCCCTTATTATAGAATAGTACCATAATCTCAATTACAAATCGTGTTTGGTCGATTTTCGGTTAAAATGGGCTGTATTAATTTTATTTATTACATCTACCATTCAGAAAGGTACACACTGATTGGTGTATGGAATAAATAAACTGATGGTCATATTATGACCATCAGTGGGGCATGCATAATACTTGACATGCATAATTGTTAAAATATAATACTGGCAATTCCTCATTACAAATGTAACACCTTGCGGTGAATAGAATTACTTTACCTTTATACTTTAAGCTTATATAACTATTCTTCAGTCTGTGAATAAACCTCATTGAATTAAGATTGGTTGGCTTTTCCTGAGAATTCCCAACAAAGGTTATGGGCCCAGGAAAGAACAAAGAATTCAAGCACTCAAAAAAAAAAATTAATTTAAAGCAATGGCGTCTTTGTACCAAATTGAGAAATTAGACGAACAAAATTATGAATCGTGGAAATTACAAATAAAAAGCGTGCTGATCCATAGTGAATTATGGTCGTACGTTTGTGGAGTTGAAGAAAAGCCAGCACAAGGTAGTGCTGCTGCTTGGAGCAACAAAGATGAGAAGGCATTGGCCACCATCCTACTATGCGTTAAATCATCTCAACTAAACTACATAAAAAATTGTAAAACATCCAATGAAGCGTGGATAATTCTACAAAAGACTCATCAGCCACAAGGACCAGCAAGAAAAGTTACCCTCTTTAAGCAACTTCTACAGTTGAAAATGCAAGAGAATAACCACGTGCTACTGCATCTAAATAATTTTTCATCTCTAGTCGAAAAGTTAAAAGAGATAAGTATTGAGCTTCAAGATCAACTTCTTTCAATTATTTTACTCTCTAGCCTTCCCACTAGCTACGAAAATTTCGTTCTTGCGATAGAAGCGCGAGACACTTTACCAACCTGCGAGAACCTAAAGATAAAGCTCCTTGAAGAAGGACACAGGAGAGAGGGGGTTGAATCAAACAATTTGGCACCAGAGCAGTTATTGTACGTACGAAACCGAAAACATCGACAATCGCCACAGCAAAGTCATCAAAAGCAGCAACAACCACAACGTGAAAGAGCCGATCAACACAATTTTAGAGGAACGTGTTTTAATTGTAATCGTCGTGGACACATTGCAGCTCATTGCAGAGATAGGCAAAAAAATAGAATAACAACATCTTCGTTTGCAATGATAAATGCAGCATGCGCCGGGGGACTCACGAACCGATCGTGGATTTTCGACAGTGGATCGACAAGCCATCTTTGCTGTGATAGAAGTATGTATATTAGTTTTCGCCCACACATTGAAGAGATCGCACTAGCAAACGATACACATGTTTTATCGAACGGCATTGGTGAGGTTAGTTTAAGAACAAATCATGGTATTGTCACTCTGAAAGATGTTCTCTTTGTTCCGACAATGAGGATGAACTTTGTTTCAATTTCGAAAGCTGCAGAACAATGCAATCAAATTACTTTTAATCAAAATCATGCAATAATTGCGAACAGTAATGGGAATACTTTATTATCTGCAATAAGGGTACAGAATATGTATATTTGTGACATTAGGAACGATGAGGTTAATGCATACACGTGGTCAAAGAATGCAAGTGGAAACGACTTCTATTTATGGCACGAGAGATATGGGCATCTAAATGGGAAGTGTTTAAGCAATATGATAAAAAACGATTTGGTGAGTGGTCTAAAATTTAAAGGTAAAATCGATAATTTTAATATCCAATGCAAAGTTTGCATGAAAGCTAAATTATGCTCACTGCCATTCGTGTGTGAACAGAATAGAAGCGAAGGTATTTTAGACTTAATACACACTGATATATGCGGTCCCATGAGGAATAAGTCCATGGGAGGAGCAAAATATTTTCTTCTATTTGTTGATGACTTTTCAAGAAAATTTTTCGTTTATTTCCTAAAGGCAAAGAGTGAAGCGCTAGACATGTTCAAGAAGTTTAAAGCTATGGTTGAAACGTATTCTTCGAGACGAATCAAAACGCTTAGAAGCGATAACGGAACTGAGTTTAGGAACAGATCGTTTATGGAATTTTTAGAATCCAATGGAATTAGACACCAGCTAACCGCACCATATACACCGCAGCAAAATGGAGTTGCGGAACGCGCCAACCGCACAATCGTAGAGATGGCTCGCTGCATGCTTATAGGATCAGGACTACCTGAAAGTGTTTGGGCGGAGGCGGTTAATGCTGCTGTGTATTTAAGGAACCGTTCACCATGCAGTACACTACAAGGAACTACACCATTTCAGGCTTGGTCCGGGTTTAAGCCATCCGTCTCGCATTTAAAGGTGTTTGGTTGTAAAGCGTTCATGTTGAACAAGCGACCCGGATCCTCTAAATTCGGCCCAAAAGGCATCGAATGTGTAATGATTGGCTATGCAAGTGGAACCAAAGGGTATCGCCTATATGATGGCAAAAGTGGTAAAGTGTACATTAGCCGAGATGTAAAGTTTATCGAAACGCAGAATTTTGAATCAGTAAGTAAAGATGTTGATTACCTTCTTACAGAACCTTCCAAACATGATGTCCAGGTACCCCAAATTAAAACAGAACCGGATGCTGAGAGTGTTTTCGAAGATTCTTTGGGACCCGAAGATTCAGACGTTGTTGCTGAGGATGCTGTTCCCGTTGATTTAATGAAAGCTGTTAATCCTGAGGATGCAGGTAATGAAGAAGAGGAAGGAGAATCTATTGAAGTAAGTGATAGAAAATTAAGAAGTGAGAGAGTGCGTATAGAGAGCAATAGAGAGTTAAAAGCTACTAAAACAGGCATTCGAGTGCCTAATTCAATTAATTTTTTGAAAGAAGTTGTAAAAAATGAATGCCCTCCTACGGTAGAGGAAGCCCTTAATGGTGAGGATGCCAATAAATGGTACCAAGCTATGAAAGATGAGTTCGATTCCCTAACTAAAAATAACACTTGGACACTTGTGGATTTACCCAAAAATAGACGTGCAATAGAGTCAATGTGGGTCTTCAACATTAAACGCAATAAGGATGGGCAAATTGATCGCTATAAGGCTAGACTCGTTGCGAAGGGTTGTGGACAAAAGTATGTGTAGATTTTTATGAAACGTTTTCTCCGGTGGCAAGGTATTCGAACATACGTTTAGTTATTGCGTTGGCAGTTGAATTTGGATTGCTGTTACACCAACTTGATGTTACTGCAGCGTATCTTAATGGAGACTTGGATGAAGATATTTTTATGTATCAACCAACTGCTTTTGTAGACGAGGCAAATCAAAACAAAGTTTGTAAGCTTCAGAAGGCCTTATACGGGCTCAAACAGTCAGGGCGACAATGGCATTTGAAGTTAGATTGTATATTAAAAGACATCGGTTTTGTTCCTTGTGTTAACGATCGCTGTATATATAGTATGCATAAAGATGGAAATATTATTATGATTGTTGTCTACGTTGATGATATTTTACTCGCATGTAAGGAGGAGAGTCTAATGGAAGCAATTAAAAAACACATAGGATGGCAACTTGAAATAGTGGATAAGGGACCATTGAATCACTTTCTAGGCATGGAAATTGAAAGAGATGGTTCAAGGGGGGCAATCAAACTTAGTCAACAGCAGCTGATAAAGGATCTTTTAAAAAACTTTAACATGGCTGACTCCAGAAAAGTGAGCACGCCATTAGATCCAGGCACGCTGTTGAAAAAATGTGACGGCTGCAAAAACTGCCACAATGTTGGCAAAACACAATACCAGTCTTTAATCGGCTCATTAAATTTTATAAGTATCACTACACGCCCCGATATTTCTCATTCGGTTATAAGATTATGCCAATATATTATGAATCCACACAGTGAACATCTTGTTGCGGCAAAACATTTATTAAGATACCTTTCTAATACAATCCATTATCAGCTTACTTACAGAAAAACTCGGCAGAACTTGTTTGGCTATACTGACGCTGATTGGGGTGGTAACACTGATGACAGAAAATCGTTTACGGGTCACGTTTTCTTCCTGGCCGGCAGCCCGGTGTCCTGGGAATCTAAGAAGCAACCGACAGTAGCTCTTAGCAGTACTGAAGCTGAATACATGGCGCTCTGTTCCGCATCGAAGGAAATTGTGTTCCTGCGTAACCTGATCAGTGAAATGGGATTTAGCTGTTTAGTTACTAAACCAACAATCTTATATGGCGATAGCTTGAGTGCTCAACAGTTGGTGAAGAACCCGGTTTTCCATGCTAGGAGTAAACACATCGACATTAGGGTGCATTTTGTACGAGAAGTTTATGACAGAAAAGAGCTCGCATTAGCATATATTCCTACGGATGAAATGGTCGCTGACATTTTGACCAAAAATCTAAAGAAGATTAAGCATGCACAATTTGTAAAAACCCTTGGTTTATTGTAAATAAGAATTGAGGGGTTGTGTTAAAATATAATACTGGCAATTCCTCATTACAAATGTAACACCTTGCGGTGAATAGAATTACTTTACCTTTATACTTTAAGCTTATATAACTATTCTTCAGTCTGTGAATAAACCTCATTGAATTAAGATTGGTTGACTTTTCCTGAGAATTCCCAACAATAATACTTTGACTTTTGTCAAATATCTCGGCATGATTCTTGATAAAAAAATACTTCTCTGGAACTCGCACATCGAGTCCGACACATACGTGCCATATATCTGTATAGCAGAGCTTGGGGTTTGAGTCCCAAAATTATACACTGGCTGCAAATCATGAAGGTCAGACCTGTTATCACGTATGCGGCTACATCTGGTGCCGAAATTCGTACGGCTGCTATATGCGCTTTTAAGCTGTATCTGGAGTACAGATTTAAACCAGGTGACCTCATGGGACTCCTAAAAATACTTGATTCAATTTCAAAAATAACATGTTTTGCTCCACTCCAGACACTATGATTAAGGGAAGTATTATTAAGAAAATGTTTTCAGGTAGAAATATTGAGCCCTGAAAATTGGTATAAAAGTATTCCAGCACTGGACTCTAGATGTCTGGTCTGTTTCACAGACGGATCCAAAATGGAATCAGAAGTTGAAGCTCGCGTCTTTGGCCCCAACACGAAAGTGTCAGTACCTATGGGAATGTGCTGCGGCTTGAAGTCCATGCCATTGAGATTTGCGCCAGAATAAACCTTGAAAAGGATGGATAAAATGAGCGCGAGGATGCAAGATTTCTCAGATATTCAGGCAGCACTTCGAGCACTACCGTCTAGTTCAGTAGACTCCTAGACAGTCAAGTATTTCACCGATGCGTTGCTATCCCTAGCCAGACATAAAAAGGTTTAACTTGCGTGCGAACTTGACCATTCGGTAATTGCGGGCAGCGAATCTGCGGATGAACTTAATAGGACAGGTTCAGAATATAGATAGGACTGACTCAAAATCAGCGCTCTTAAGACCGAAATCTTATTGCAGCGTCAATTGCATTACCGCTCTAGGATTAATTAATTATTCGGAATACCAATTTCGTCTAGCCCGTTGGGAAATTGTCCCGAAGCTCCAACCATCGAAAAGGTTAGTCATGCCTTACACTTATAAGGAAATTCTTTTATTGGATAAGACAAGCATTAGGAAGCTGCTGAGGTTTCTGTCAGGCCTTTGTAACTTGAGGTACCATCTTGACAGATTAAACATATGTCCAGTACCAGAGACAGAAGCTGTGGGTTTTTTTTGCTGGAGGAGGATGAATGCTCCGAACGCATTGTCTTGGAATGCTATAAATGCACTGAAGTTATTAAGAAGACGCATTTATCAAAGAGAAAGCAAGGAAGGAAAGGAACTTTGCCACCAAGGACTTACTGACCTTCATAGAGGGGACCGTATACCTCTCTTGGGATAATTGACCTTTGATGCAGATCTCAGTGTCCATTCATCAAAATCCCGACGATGTTTTTAGAGTTCCCTCGCATTCATATGGCCGCCAATAAAGTCCCAATTAATATCAAAAGTATTTATTACAGCCGCGTATCTAAGGTTTTCCTGGACTCAAGGAGCAGTAATATTGAAAGAAATCTCCGGTATGCCCGATGAACGTAACTCAATTTAAATTGAAAGCTAGCCTTGCCATTTTAAAGGTTCATGCGCCACCCTATCTTTCTCAATACCCTGATTTACTTTTGGAATCAATTGTTTATCTGAATATTGTGTTCACTAACTGAATCCCAACTGACTTCAAACGGCTTCATGAGTATTCTGATTAGTTTCAACGTTTCATCGTCTTTCTATGTCCTCGAGAGTCTTAACAAAGAAGTCTTTAAGAAGGTACCTATCCGCCCGTAAAATAATATAAAAGATACTCCATTCACCTTCACTTGCCGAAAATAATCAATAGTGACTAGGTACACCGCATTTAATTGCCGGATCCAGTGACATTAAACTTCTTCCTTTTTGTACGGTCAACATATTTCCGCATGCCGAGTAACCTACTATTAATATCTCATTAAGGATCTAGTGGATAGTGAATTCCCCAATAGAAATTAATTATGTCGAAAAGAATGCTGCCGGCATTCCTCACCGTTGCTAAGGAATTCCTTACAAATATCACAAAATACCAAACTTTCTTCACATCCTCAGTCCAGCCAGCCAGACGCACACACTAAAAAATCAATACTGCTCCTTAGTTCGCCAGGAGTTAATGTACTAAGTGTGCTCGTATACAGATGGTTTGATGAGAATTTCCATTTATAGCTCCGACATTTCCCAAATGCATTCCTTTCGCTTGATTCGCCATATCGATCTGGCAGCAACTATGACTGCTCCAGTTGAACTGATATTCTCCTCCTGACTTAGCTATTCCACGTATTTCCGTTTGCTTATTACCATGAAATTTCATAACGCATATTCCAATATTCGATTGGAATTTATTTTCCTCCTTCTTGGTGATTGAAATATGGAACTGAGGTAACAAGGAGAACAACGGAACTCATCGATAAAGGTGACGGCACACAGTACAATGGCCTTTTCCTGTCTTGTCTCAGATAGTAAGGCATACCACAGCGCATCGTTTTTATTGTCATCTATCGCCCTCGTCCTTTGGATTGATGTCGTTCCTTGATTAGAAAGGTTTCGGTTTCGTTTTGATGTGGCGACGACAAGTAACTGAAGTCGAAACC